>CM072809.1:40622312-41213716 GCA_037013495.1 Hippophae tibetana | reverse complement strand
AATAGAGACTGATTGAAAATATATAAAAATAACCCTAAGTCAGCACTAATATCTTCTTTATTCCTCTATTGAATTAGACCATAAATAAGTAAAATGAAAATAGTGCGTCAAAAACTGTAAACCCTCGGTAAGTGATGTAAACGATGGAATTTGGGTACAAAAATGATTTTACAAAGTGAAACCTAATCATATTGTGTAATTTAATACGAGCTTCGATTTAATATATTATAATATTCGTTTCGATACCTGAGTCAAAAGTTATCTTCGTTGAATATTGCAACTCATATTTAACAAATGTTTTTTTGTTTTCGAAAATGTTAACAACATCCAATTTATTTTTCTATTCTCTTAGTTTTTTTATGAATAGAGACTGATTTAAAATATATATAAATAACCCTAAGTCCGCACCCATATCTTCTTTATTCCTCAATTGAATTAAACCAGAAATAAGTAAAATGAAAATAGTGCGTCAAAAACTGTAAACCCTCGGTAAGTGATGTAAACGATGGAATTTGGGTACAAAAAAGATTTTCCAAAGCAAGAACAAATCATATTGTGTAATTTGATATGAGCTTCGATTTGATATTTTATAATAGTCGTTTCGATACCCGAGTCAAAAGTTATCTTCGTTGAAAGTTACAACTCATATTTAACAAATGTTTTTTTGTTTTTGATTATGTTAACAACATCCAATTTATTTTTCTCTTCTCTTAGTTTTTTTATGAATAGAGACAGATTGAAAATATATATAAATAACCCTAAGTCAGCACCAATATCTTCTTTATTCCTCAATTGAATTAAACTAGAAATGAGTAAAATGAAAATAATGCGTCAAAAACTGTAAACCCTCGGTAAGTGATGTACACGATGGAAATTTTGTACAAAAATGATTTTCCATAGAAAGACCAAATTATATTGTGTAATTTGATACGAGCTTCGATTTGATATATTATAATAGTCGTTTCGATAGCCGTGTCAAAAGTTATCTTCGTTGAAAGTTGCAACTCATATTTAACAAATATTTTTTTGTTTTTGAAAATGTTAACAACATCCCATTTATTTTTCTCTTCTCTTTTTTTTATTATGAATAGAGACTGATAGAAAATATATATAAATAACCCTAAGTCAGCACCAATATCTTCTTTATTTCTCTATTGAATTAAACCAGAAAAAAGTAAAATAAAAATGCTGCGTAAAAAACATTAAACCCATGGTAAGTGGTGTAAACGATGGAATTTGGTTACAAAAATGATTTTCCATAGCAAGACCAAATTATATTGTGTAATTTGGTACGAGCTTCAATTTGATATATTATAGTAGTCGTTTCGATACCCGAGTTAAAAGTTATCTTCGTTGAAAGTTGCAACTCATATTTAACAAATGTTTTTTTTTGTTTTTGAAAATGTTAGCAACATCCTATTTATTTTTCTCTTCTCTTATTTTTTTTATGAATAGAGAGATTGATAGAAAATATATATAAATAACCCTAAGTCCGCACCAATATCTTGTTTATTTATCTATTGAATTAAACCAGAAATAATTAAAATGAAAATAGTGCGTCAAAAAATATAAATCCTCAATAAGTGATGTTAACGATGGAATTTGTTTACAAAAATGATAATTCATAGCGAGACAAAATTATATTATAAAATTTTATACGAGCTTCGATTTGATATATTATAATAGTGGTTTCGATACCCGAGTCAAAAATTATCTTCGTTGAAATTGTCAACTCTTATTTAACAAATATTATTTTTGTTTTTGAAAATGTTAACAACATTCAATTTATTTTTCTCTTCTCTTAGTTTTTTTATGAATAGAGACTGATTGAAAATATATATAAATAACCCTAAGTCCGCACCAATATCTTCTTTATTCCTCAATTGAATTAAACGAGAAATAAGTAAAATGATAATAGTGCGTCAAAAACTGTAAACCCTCGGTAAGTGCTGTAAACGATGGAATTTGGGTACAAAAATGATTTTCTATAGCAAGACCAAGTTATAATGTGTAATTTGATACGAGCTTCGATTTGATATATTATAATAGTCGTTTCGATACCCGAGTCAAAAGTTATCTTCGTTGAAAGTTGCAACTCATATTTAACAAATGTTTTTTTGTTTTTGAAAATGTTAACAACATTTATTTATTTTTCTCTCTTAGTTTTTTTATGAATAGAGACTGATTGAAAATATATATAAATAACCCTAATTCAGCACCAATATCTTCTTTATTCCTCAATTGAATTAAACCAGAAATAAGTAAAATGAAAATAGTGCGTCAAAAATTGTAAAAAACCCTCGGTAAGTGATGTAAACGATGGAAATTGGGTACAAAAATGATTTTCCATAGCAAGACCAAATTATATTGTATAATTTGATATGAACATCGATTTGATATATTATAATAGTCGTTTCGATACCCGAGTCAAAAGTTATCTTCGTTGAAAGTTGCAACTCATATTTAACAAATGTTTTTTTGTTTTTGAAAATGTTAACAACATCAATTTATTTTTCTCTTCTCTTAGTTTTTTTATGAATAGAGACTGATTGAAAATATATATAAATAACCCTAAGTCAGCACCAATATCTTTTTTATTCCACAATTGAATTAAACCATAAATAAGTACAATGAAAATAGTGCGTCAAAAATTGTAAACAACCCTCGGTAAGAGATGTAAACGATGGAAATTGGGTACAAAAATGATTTTCTATAGCAAGACCAAATTATATTGTGTAATTTGATACGAGCTTCGATTTGATATATTATAATAGTCGTTTTGATAGCCGTGTCAAAAGTTATCTTCGTTGAAAGTTGCAACTCATATTTAACAAATATTTTTTTGTTTTTGAAAATGTTAACAACATCCCATTTATTTTTCTCTTCTCTTTTTTTTATTATGAATAGAGACTGATAGAAAATATATATAAATAACCCTAAGTCAGCACCAATATCTTCTTTATTTCTCTATTGAATTAAACCAGAAAAAAGTAAAATAAAAATGGTGCGTAAAAAACATTAAACCCATGGTAAGTGGTGTAAACGATGGAATTTGGTTACAAAAATGATTTTCCATAGCAAGACCAAATTATATTGTGTAATTTGGTACGAGCTTCAATTTGATATATTATAGTAGTCGTTTCGATACCCGAGTTAAAAGTTATCTTCGTTGAAAGTTGCAACTCATATTTAACAAATGTTTTTTTTTTGTTTTTGAAAATGTTAACAACATCCAATTTATTTTTCTCTTCTCTTAGTTTTTTTATGAATAGAGACTGATTGAAAATATATATAAATAACCCTAAGTCAGCTCCAATATCTTCTTTATTCCTCAATTGAATTAAACTAGAAATGAGTAAAATGAAAATAGTGCGTCGAAAACTCTAAACCCTCGGTAAGTGATGTAAACGATGGAAATTGGGTACAAAAATGATTTTACATAGCAAGACCAAATTATATTGTGTAATTTGATACGAGCTTCGATTTGATATTTTATAATAGTCGTTTCGATACCCGAGTCAAAAGTTATCTTCGTTGAAAGTTACAACTCATATTTAACAAATGTTTTTTTGTTTTTGATTATGTTAACAACATCCAATTTATTTTTCTCTTCTCTTAGTTTTTTTATGAATAGAGACTGATTGAAAATATATATAAATAACCCTAAGTCCGCACCCATATCTTCTTTATTCCTCCATTGAATTAAACCAGAAATAAGTAAAATGAAAATAGTGCGTCAAAAACTGTAAACCCTCAGTAAATGATGTTAACAATGGAATTTGTTTACAAAAATGATTTTCCATAGCAAGACCAAATTATATTGTGTAATTTGATACGAGGTTCGATTTGATATATTATAATAGTCGTTTCGATACCCGAGTAAAAAGTTGTCTTCGTTGAAAGTTGCAACTCATATTTAACAAATGTTTTTTTTGTTTTGAAAATGTTAACAACATTTATTTATTTTTCTCTTCTCTTAGTTTTTTTATGAATAGAGACTGATTGAAAATATATAAAAATAACCCTAAGTCAGCAATTATATCTTCTTTATTCCTCTATTGAATTAGACCATAAATAAGTAAAATGAAAATAGTGCCTCAAAAACTGTAAACCCTCGGTAAGTGATGTAACCGATGGAATTTGGGTACAAAAATGATTTTGCAAAGTGAAACCTAATCATATTGTGTAATTTGATACGAGCTTCGATTTAATATATTATAATAGTCGTTTCGATACCTGAGTCAAAAGTTATCTTCGTTAAATGTTGCAACTCATATTTAACAAATGTTTTTTTGTTTTCGAAAATGTTAACAACATCCAATTTATTTTTCTATTCTCTTAGTTTTTTTTATGAATAGAGACTGATTGAAAATATATATAAATAACCCTAAGTCCGCACCCATATCTTCTTTATTCCTCCATTGAATTAAACCAGAAATAAGTAAAATGAAAATAGTGCGTCAAAAACTGTAAACCCTCAGTAAGTGATGTTAACAATGGAATTTGTTTACAAAAATGATTTTCCATAGCAAGACCAAATTATATTGTGTAATTTGATACGAGGTTCGATTTGATATATTATAATAGTCGTTTCGATACCCGAGTAAAAAGTTGTCTTCGTTGAAAGTTACAACTCATATTTAACAAATGTTTTTTTTGTTTTTGAAAATGTTAACAACATTTATTTATTTTTCTCTTCTCTTAGTTTTTTTATGAATAGAGACTGATTGAAAATATATAAAAATAACCCTAAGTCAGCAATAATATCTTCTTTATTCCTCTATTGAATTAGACCATAAATAAGTAAAATGAAAATAGTGCCTCAAAAACTGTAAACCCTCGGTAAGTGATGTAACCGATGGAATTTGGGTACAAAAATGATTTTGCAAAGTGAAACCTAATCATATTGTGTAATTTGATACGAGCTTCGATTTAATATATTATAATAGTCGTTTCGATACCTGAGTCAAAAGTTATCTTCGTTGAATGTTGCAACTCATATTTAACAAATGTTTTTTTGTTTTCGAAAATGTTAACAACATCCAATTTATTTTTCTATTCTCTTAGTTTTTTTATGAATAGAGACTGATTTAAAATATATATAAATAACCCTAAATCCGCACCCATATCTTCTTTATTCCTCAATTGAATTAAACCAGAAATAAGTAAAATGAAAATAGTGCGTCAAAAACTGTAAACCCTCGGTAAGTGATGTAAACGATGGAATTTGGGTACAAAAAAGATTTTCCATAGCAAGAACAAATCATATTGTGTAATTTGATATGAGCTTCGATTTGATAATTTTATAATAGTCGTTTCGATACCCGAGTCAAAAGTTATCTTCGTTGAAAGTTACAACTCATATTTAACAAATGTTTTTTTTGTTTTTGATTATGTTAACAACATCCAATTTATTTTTCTCTTCTCTTAGTTTTTTTATGAATAGAGACAGATTGAAAATATATATAAATAACCCTAAGTCAGCACCAATATCTTCTTTATTCCTCAATTGAATTAAACTAGAAATGAGTAAAATGAAAATAATGCGTCAAAAACTGTAAACCCTCGGTAAGTGATGTACACGATGGAAATTTTGTACAAAAATGATTTTCCATAGCAAGACCAAATTATATTGTGTAATTTGATACGAGCTTCGATTTGATATATTATAATAGTCGTTTTGATAGCCGTGTCAAAAGTTATCTTCGTTGAAAGTTGCAACTCATATTTAACAAATATTTTTTTGTTTTTGAAAATGTTAACAACATCCCATTTATTTTTCTCTTCTCTTTTTTTTATTATGAATAGAGACTGATAGAAAATATATATAAATAACCCTAAGTCAGCACCAATATCTTCTTTATTTCTCTATTGAATTAAACCAGAAAAAAGTAAAATAAAAATGGTGCGTAAAAAACATTAAACCCATGGTAAGTGGTGTAAACGATGGAATTTGGTTACAAAAATGATTTTCCATAGCAAGACCAAATTATATTGTGTAATTTGGTACGAGCTTCAATTTGATATATTATAGTAGTCGTTTCGATACCCGAGTTAAAAGTTATCTTCGTTGAAAGTTGCAACTCATATTTAACGAATGTTTTTTTTTGTTTTTGAAAATGTTAGCAACATCCTATTTATTTTTCTCTTCTCTTTTTTTTATTATGAATAGAGACAGATTGAAAATATATATAAATAACCCTAAGTCAGCACCAATATCTTCTTTATTCCTCAATTGAATTAAACTAGAAATGAGTAAAATGAAAATAATGCGTCAAAAACTGTAAACCCTCGGTAAGTGATGTAAACGATGTAAATTAGGTACAAAAATGATTTTCCATAGCAAGACCAAATTATATTGTGTAATTTGATACGAGCTTTGATTTGATATATTATAATATTCGTTTCGATACCCGAGTCAAAAGTTATGTTCGTTGAAAGTTACAACTCATATTTAACAAATGTTTTTTTGTTTTTGATTATGTTAACAACATCCAATTTATTTTTCTCTTCTCTTAGTTTTTTTATGAATAGAGACTGATTGAAAATATATATAAATAACCCTAAGTCAGCTCCAATATCTTCTTTATTCCTCAATTGAATTAAACTAGAAATGAGTAAAATGAAAATAGTGCGTCAAAAACTCTAAACCCTCGGTAAGTGATGTAAACGATGGAAATTGGGTACAAAAATGATTTTACATAGCAAGACCAAATTATATTGTGTAATTTGATACGAGCTTCGATTTGATATATTATAATATTTGTATCGATACCCGAGTCAAAAGTTATCTTCGTTGAAAGTTGCAACTAATATTTAACAAATGTTTTTTAATTTTTTTAAAATGTTAACAACATTCAATTTATTTTTCTCTCCTCTTTGTTTTTTTATGAATAGAGACTGATTGGAAATATATATAAATAACCCTAAGTCTGCACCAATATCTTCTTTATTCCTCTATTGAATTAAACTAGAAATAAGTAAAATAAAAATGGTGCGTAAAAAACATTACACCCACGGTAAGTGATGTAACCGATGGAATTTTGGGTAAAAAAATGATTTCCCACTGCAAGACCAAATTATATTGTGTAATTTGATACGAGCTTCGATTTGATATATTATAATAGTCGTTTCGATACCCGAGTCAAAAGTTATCTGCGTTGAAAGTTGCAACTCATATTTAACAAATGTTTTTTTGTTTTTGAAAATATTAACAACATCAATTAATTTTTCTCTTCTCTTAGTTTTTTTATGAATAGAGACTGATTGAAAATATATATAAATAACCCTAAGTCAGCACCAATATCTTTTTTATTCCTCAATTGAATTAAACCATAAATAAGTAAAATGAAAATAGTGCGTCAAAAATTGTAAACAACCCTCGGTAAGAGATGTAAACGATGGAAATTGGGTACAAAAATGATTTCCCATAGCAAGACCAAATTATATTGTGTAATTTGATACGAGCTTTGATTTGATATAACATAATAGTCGTTTCGATACCCGAGTCAAAAGTTATCTTCGTTGAAAGTTGCAACTCATATTTAACAAATGTTTTTTTTGTTTTTGAAAATGTTAACAACATTCAATTTATTTTTCTCTTCTCTTAGTTTTTTTATGAATAGAGACTGATTGAAAATATATAAAAATAACCCTAAGTCAGCACTAATATCTTCTTTATTCCTCTATTGAATTAGACCATAAATAAGTAAAATGAAAATAGTGCGTCAAAAACTGTAAACCCTCGGTAAGTGATGTAAACGATGGAATTTGGGTACAAAAATGATTTTACAAAGTGAAACCTAATCATATTGTGTAATTTAATACGAGCTTCGATTTAATATATTATAATATTCGTTTCGATACCTGAGTCAAAAGTTATCTTCGTTGAATATTGCAACTCATATTTAACAAATGTTTTTTTGTTTTCGAAAATGTTAACAACATCCAATTTATTTTTCTATTCTCTTAGTTTTTTTTATGAATAGAGACTGATTGAAAATATATATAAATAACCCTAAGTCCGCACCCATATCTTCTTTATTCCTCCATTGAATTAAACCAGAAATAAGTAAAATGAAAATAGTGCGTCAAAAACTGTAAACCCTCAGTAAGTGATGTTAACAATGGAATTTGTTTACAAAAATGATTTTCCATAGCAAGACCAAATTATATTGTGTAATTTGATATGAACTTCGATTTGATATATTATAATAGTCGTTTCGATACCCGAGTAAAAAGTTGTCTTCGTTGAAAGTTGCAACTCATATTTAACAAATGTTTTTTTTGTTTTTGAAAATGTTAACAACATTTATTTATTTTTCTCTTCTCTTAGTTTTTTTATGAATAGAGACTGATTGAAAATATATAAAAATAACCCTAAGTCAGCAATAATATCTTCTTTATTCCTCTATTGAATTAGACCATAAATAAGTAAAATGAAAATAGTGCCTCAAAAACTGTAAACCCTCGGTAAGTGATGTAACCGATGGAATTTGGGTACAAAAATGATTTTGCAAAGTGAAACCTAATCATATTGTGTAATTTGATACGAGCTTCGATTTAATATATTATAATAGTCGTTTCGATACCTGAGTCAAAAGTTATCTTCGTTGAATGTTGCAACTCATATTTAACAAATGTTTTTTTGTTTTCGAAAATGTTAACAACATCCAATTTATTTTTCTATTCTCTTAGTTTTTTTATGAATAGAGACTGATTTAAAATATATATAAATAACCCTAAGTCCGCACCCATATCTTCTTTATTCCTCAATTGAATTAAACCAGAAATAAGTAAAATGAAAATAGTGCGTCAAAAACTGTAAACCCTCGGTAAGTGATGTAAACGATGGAATTTGGGTACAAAAAAGATTTTCCTTAGCAAGAACAAATCATATTGTGTAATTTGATATGAGCTTCGATTTGATATTTTATAATAGTCGTTTCGATACCCGAGTCAAAAGTTATCTTCGTTGAAAGTTACAACTCATATTTAACAAATGTTTTTTTGTTTTTGATTATGTTAATAACATCCAATTTATTTTTCTCTTCTCTTAGTTTTTTTATGAATAGAGACTGATTGAAAATATATATAAATAACCCTAAGTCAGCTCCAATATCTTCTTTATTCCTCAATTGAATTAAACTAGAAATGAGTAAAATGAAAATAATGCGTCAAAAACTGTAAACCCTCGGTAAGTGATGTAAACGATGTAAATTAGGTACAAAAATGATTTTCCATAGCAAGACCAAATTATATTGTGTAATTTGATACGAGCTTTGATTTGATATTTTATAATAGTCGTTTCGATACCCGAGTCAAAAGTTTTGTTCGTTGAAAGTTACAACTCATATTTAACAAATGTTTTTTTGTTTTTGATTATGTTAACAACATCCAATTTATTTTTCTCTTCTCTTAGTTTTTTTATGAATAGAGACTGATTGAAAATATATATAAATAACCCTAAGTCAGCTCCAATATCTTCTTTATTCCTCAATTGAATTAAACTAGAAATGAGTAAAATGAAAATAGTGCGTCAAAAACTCTAAACCCTCGGTAAGTGATGTAAACGATGGAAATTGGGTACAAAAATGATTTTACATAGCAAGACCAAATTATATTGTGTAATTTGATACGACCTTCGATTTGATATATTATAATATTTGTTTCGATACCCGAGTCAAAAGTTATCTTCGGTTAAAGTTGCAACTAATATTTAACAAATGTTTTTTAATTTTTTTAAAATGTTAACAACATTCAATTTATTTTTCTCTCCTCTTTGTTTTTTTATGAATAGAGACTGATTGGAAATATATATAAATAACCCTAAGTCAGCACCAATATCTTCTTTATTCCTCTATTGAATTAAACTAGAAATAAGTAAAATAAAAATGGTGCGTAAAAAACATTACACCCACGGTAAGTGATGTAACCGATGGAATTTGGGTAAAAAAATGATTTCCCACTGCAAGACCAAATTATATTGTGTAATTTGATACGAGCTTCGATTTGATATATTATAATAGTCGTTTCGATACCCGAGTCAAAAGTTATCTGCGTTGAAAGTTGCAACTCATATTTAACAAATGTTTTTTTGTTTTTGAAAATGTTAACAACATCAATTTATTTTTCTCTTCTCTTAGTTTTTTTATGAATAGAGACTGATTGAAAATATATATAAATAACCCTAAGTCAGCACCATTATCTTTTTTATTCCTCAATTGAATTAAACCAGAAATAAGTAAAATGAAAATAGTGCGTCAAAAACTGTAAAAAACCCTCGGTAAGTGATGTAAACGATAGAAATTGGGTACAAAAATGATTTTCCATAGCAAGACCAAATTATATTGTGTAATTTGATACGAGCTTTGATTTGATATATTATAATAGTCGTTTCGATACCCGAGTCAAATGTTATCTTCGTTGAAAGTTGCAATTCATATTTAACAAATGTTTTTTTGTTTTTGAAAATGTTAACACCATTCAATTTATTTTTCTCTTCTCTTAGTTTTTTTATGAATAGAGACTAATTGAAAATATATATAAATAACCCTAAGTCAGCACTAATATCTTCTTTATTCCTCTATTAAATTAGACCATAAATAAGTAAAATGAAAACAGTGCGTCAAAAACTATAATTCCTCGGTAAGTGATGTAAAGGATGGAATTTGGGTACAAAAATGATTTTGCAAAGTGAAACATAATCATATTGTGTAATTTGATACGAGCTTCGATTTAATATATTATAATAGTCGTTTGGATACCTGAGTCAAAAGTTATCTTCGTTGAATGTTGCAACTCATATTTAACAAATGTTTTTTTGTTTTCGAAAATGCTAACAACATCCAATTTATTTTTCTATTCTCTTAGTTTTTTTATGAATAGAGACTGATTGAAAATATATATAAATAACCCTAAGTCAGCACCAATATCTTCTTTATTCCTCTATTGAATTAAACCAGAAATGAGTAAAATGAAAATATTGCGTCAAAAACTGTAAACCATCAGTAAGTGATGTTAACGATGGAATTTGTTTACAAAAATAATTTTCCATAGCAAGACCAAATTATATTGTGTAATTTGATACGAGCTTCGATTTGATATATTATAATAGTCATTTCGATACCCGAGTAAAAAGTTGTCTTCGTTGAAATTTGCAATTCATATTTAACAAATGTTTTTTTGTTTTTGAAAATGTTAACAACATTCAATTTATTTTTCTCTTCTCTTAGTTTTTTTATGAATAGAGACTAATTGAAAATATATATAAATAACCCTAAATCAGCTCCAATATCTTTTTTATTCCTCAATTGAATTAAACCAGAAAATGAGTAAAATGAAAATAGTGCGTCAAAAACTGTAAACCCTCGGTAAGTGATGTACACGATGGAAATTTTGTACAAAAATGATTTTCCATAGCAAGACCAAATTATATTGTGTAATTTGATACGAGCTTCGATTTGATATATTATAATAGTCGTTTCGATAGCCGTGTCAAAAGTTATCTTCGTTGAAAGTTGCAACTCATATTTAACAAATGTTTTTTTGTTTTTGAAAATGTTAACAACATCCCTTTTATTTTTCTCTTCTCTTTTTTTTTTGTTATGAATAGAGACTGATAGAAAATATATATAAATAACCCTAAGTCAGCACCAATATCTTCTTTATTTCTCTATTGAATTAAACCAGAAAAAAGTAAAATAAAAATGGTGCGTAAAAAACATTAAACCCATGGTAAGTGATGTAAACGATGGAATTTGGTTACAAAAATGATTTTCCATAGCAAGACCAAATTATATTGTGTAATTTGATATGAGCTTCGATTTGATATTTTATAATAGTCGTTTCGATACCCGAGTCAAAAGTTATCTTCGTTGAAAGTTACAACTCATATTTAACAAATGTTTTTTTGTTTTTGATTATGTTAACAACATCCAATTTCTTTTTCTCTTCTCTTAGTTTTTTTTATGAATAGAGACTGATTGAAAATATATATAAATAACCCTAAGTCAGCTCCAATATCTTCTTTATTCCTCAATTGAATTAAACCAGAAATGAGTAAAATGAAAATAGTCCGTCAAAAACTTTAAACCCTCGGTAAGTGATGTAAACGATGGAATTTGGGAACAAAAAGGATTTTCCATAGCAAGGCCAAATTATATTGTGTAATTTGATACGAGCTTCGATTTGATATATTATAATATTCGTTTCGATACCCAAGTCAAAAGTTATATTCGTTGAAAGTTGCAACTAATATTTAACAAATGTTTTTTTTGTTTTTGAAAATGTTAACAACATTCAATTTATTTTTCTCTCCTCTTAGTTTTTTTATGAATAGAGACTGATTGGAAATATATATAAATAACCCTAAGTCAGCACCAATATCTTTTTTATTCCTCTATTGAATTAAACCAGAAATAAGTAAAATAAAAATGGTGCGTAAAAAACATTACACCAACGGTAAGTGATGTAACGGATGGAATTTGGGTAAAAAAATTATTTTCCACTGCAAGACCGAATTATATTGTGTAATTTGATATGAGCTTCGATTTGATATATTATAATAGTCGTTTCGATACCCGAGTCAAAAGTTATCTTCGTTGAAAGTTGCAACTAATATTTAACAAATGTTTTTTTGTTTTTGAAAATGTTAACAACATTCAATTTATTTTTCTCTTCTCTTAGTTTTTTTATGAATAGAGACTGATTGAAAATATATAAAAATAACCCTAAGTCAGCACTAATATCTTCTTTATTCCTCTATTGAATTAGACCATAAATAAATAAAATGAAAATAGTGCGTCAAAAACTTTAATTCCTCGGTAATTGATGTAAACGATGGAATTTGGGTTCAAAAATGATTTTGCCAGTGAAACCTAATCATATTGTGTAATTTGATACGAGTTTCGATTTGATATATTATAATAGTCGTTTCGATACCCGAGTCAAAAGTTATCTTCGTTGAAAGTTGCAACTCATATTTAACAAATGTTTTTTTTGTTTTTGAAAATGTTAACAACATTCAATTTATTTTTCTCTCCTCTTTTTTTTTTATTATGAATAGAGACTGATAGAAAATATATATAAATAACCCTAAGTCAACACCAATATCTTCTTTATTTCTGTTTTGAATTAAACCAGAAAAAAGTAAAATAAAAATGGTGCATAAAAAACATTAAACCCATGGTAAGTGATGTAAACGATGGAATTTGGTTACAAAAATGATTTTCCATAGCAAAACCAAATTATATTGTGTAATTTGATATGAGCTTCAATTTGATATTTTATAATAGTCGTTTCGATACCCGAGTCAAAAGTTATCTTCGTTGAAAGTTACAACTCATATTTAACAAATGTTTTTTTGTTTTTGATTATGTTAATAACATCCAATTTATTTTTCTCTTCTCTTAGTTTTTTTATGAATAGAGACTGATTGAAAATATATATAAATAACCCTAAGTCAGCTCCAATATCTTCTTTATTCCTCAATTGAATTAAACCAGAAATGAGTAAAATGAAAATAGTGCGTCAAAAACATTAAACCCTCGGTAAGTGATGTAAACGATGGAATTTGGGTACAAAAATGATTTTCCATAGCAAGACCAAATTATATTGTGTAATTTGATACGAGTTTCGATTTGATATATTATAATAGTCGTTTCAATACCCGAGTCAAAAGTTATCTTCGTTGAAAGTTGCAACTCATATTTAACAAATGTTTTTTTGTTTTTGAAAATGTTATCAACATTCAATTTCTTTTTCTCTTCTCTTCGTTTTTTTATGAATAGAGACTGATTGAAAATATATAAAAATAACCCTAAGTCAGCACTAATATCTTCTTTATTCCTCTATTAATTAGACCATAAATAAGTAAAATGAAAACAATGCGTCAAAAACTTTAATTCCTCGGTAAGTGATGTAAACGATGGAATTTGGGTACAAAAATGATTTTGCAAAGTGAAACCTAATCATATTGTGTAATTTGATACGAGCTTCGATTTAATATATTATAATAGTCGTTTCGATACCTGAGTCAAAAGTTATCTTCGTTGAATGTTGCAACTCATATTTAACAAATGTTTTTTTGTTTTCAAAAATGTTAACAACATCCAATTTATTTTTCTATTCTCTTAGTTTTTTTATGAATAGAGACTGATTGAAAATATATATAAATAACCCTAAGTCCGCACCAATATCTTCTTTATTCCTCAATTGAATTAAACCAGAAATAAGTAAAATGAAAATAGTGCGTCAAAAACTGTAAACCCTCGGTAAGTGATGTAAACGATGGAATTTGGGTACAAAAAATATTTTCCATAGCAAGAACAAATCATATTGTGTAATTTGATATGAGCTTCGATTTGATATTTTATAATAGTCGTTTCGATACCCGAGTCAAAAGTTATCTTCGTTGAAAGTTACAACTCATACTTAACAAATGTTTTTTTGTTTTTGATTATGTTAACAACATCCAATTTATTTTTCTCTGCTCTTAGTTTTTTTATAAATAGATACTGATTGAAAATATATATAAATAACCCTAATTCAGCACCAATATCTTCTTTATTCCTCAATTGAATTAAACCAGAAATAAGTAAAATGAAAATAGTGCGTCAAAAATTGTAAAAAACCCTCGGTAAGTGATGTAAACGATGGAAATTGGGTACAAAAATGATTTTCCATAGCAAGACCAAATTATATTGTGTAATTTGATACGAGCTTCGATTTGATATATTATAATATTCGTTTCGATACCCGAGTCAAAAGTTATCTTCGTTGAAAGTTGCAACTAATATTTAACAAATGTTTTTTTGTTTTCAAAAATGTTAACAACATCCAATTTATTTTTCTATTCTCTTAGTTTTTTTATGAATAGAGACTGATTGAAAATATATATAAATAACCCTAAGTCCGCACCAATATCTTCTTTATTCCTCAATTGAATTAAACCAGAAATAAGTAAAATAAAAATGGTGCGTAAAAAACATTACACACATGGTAAGTGATGTAACTGATGGACGTTGGGTAAAAAAATGATTTTGCACTACAAGACCAATTTATATTGTGTAATTTGATACGAGCTTCGATTTGATATATTATAATAGTCGTTTCGATAGCCGTGTCAAAATTTATCTTCGTTGAAAGTTGCAACTCATATTTAACAAATGTTTTTTTGTTTTTGAAAATGTTAACAACATCCCATTTATTTTTCTCTTCTCTTTTTTTTATTATGAATAGAGACTGATAGAAAATATATATAAATAACCCTAAGTCAGCACCAATATCTTCTTTATTTCTCTATTGAATTAAACCAGAAAAAAGTAAAATAAAAATGGTGCGTAAAAAACATTAAACCCATGGTAAGTGATGTAAACGATGGAATTTGGTTACAAAAATGATTTTCCATAGCAAGACCAAATTATATTGTGTAATTTGATATGAGCTTCGATTTGATATTTTATAATAGTCGTTTCGATAACCGAGTCAAAAGTTATCTTCGTTGAAAGTTACAACTCATATTTAACAAATGTTTTTTTGTTTTTGAAAATGTTAACAACATTCAATTTATTTTTCTCTTCTCTTAGTTTTTTTATGAATAGAGACTGATTGAAAATATATAAAAATAACCCTAAGTCAGCACTAATATCTTCATTATTCCTCTATTGAATTAGACCATAAATAAGTAAAATGAAAACAGTGCGTCAAAAACTTTAATTCCTCGGTAAGTGATGTAAACGACGGAATTTGGGTTCAAAAATGATTTTGCAAGTGAAACCTAATCATATTGTGTAATTTGATACGACCTTCGATTTAATATATTATAATAGTCGTTTCGATACATGAGTCAAAAGTTATCTTCGTTGAATGTTGCAACTCATATTTAACAAATGTTTTTTTTGTTTTTGAAAATGTTAACAACATTCAATTTATTTTTCTCTCCTCTTAGATTTTTTATGAATAGAGACTGATTGGAAATATATATAAATAACCCTAAGTCAGCACCAATATTTTCTTTATTCCTCTATTGAATTAAACCAGAAATAAGTAAAATAAAAATGGTGCGTAAAAAACATTACACACATGGTAAGTGATGTAACTGATGGACGTTGGGTAAAAAAATGATTTTGCACTACAAGACCAATTTATCTTGTGTAATTTGATACGAGCTTCGATTTGATATATTATAATAGTCGTTTCGATAGCCGTGTCAAAATTTATCTTCGTTGAAAGTTGCAACTCATATTTAACAAATGTTTTTTTGTTTTTGAAAATGTTAACAACATCCCATTTATTTTTCTCTTCTCTTTTTTTTATTATGAATAGAGACTGATAGAAAATATATATAAATAACCCTAAGTCAGCACCAATATCTTCTTTATTTCTCTATTGAATTAAACCAGAAAAAAGTAAAATAAAAATGGTGCGTAAAAAACATTAAACCCATGGTAAGTGATGTAAACGATGGAATTTGGTTACAAAAATGATTTTCCATAGCAAGACCAAATTATATTGTGTAATTTGATATGAGCTTCGATTTGATATTTTATAATAGTCGTTTCGATAACCGAGTCAAAAGTTATCTTCGTTGAAAGTTACAACTCATATTTAACAAATGTTTTTTTGTTTTTGATTATGTTAACAACATCCAATTTATTTTTCTCTTCTCTTAGTTTTTTTATGAATAGAGACTGATTGAAAATATATATAAATAACCCTAAGTCCGCACCAATATCTTCTTTATTCCTCAATTGAATTAAACCAGAAATAAGTAAAATGAAAATAGTGCGTCAAAAACTTTAATTCCTCGGTAAGTGATGTAAACGACGGAATTTGGGTTCAAAAATGATTTTCCATAGCAAGACCAAATTATATTGTGTAATTTGATATGAGCTTCGATTTGATATTTTATAATAGTCGTTTCGATAACCGAGTCAAAAGTTATCTTCGTTGAAAGTTACAACTCATATTTAACAAATGTTTTTTTGTTTTTGAAAATGTTAACAACATTCAATTTATTTTTCTCTTCTCTTAGTTTTTTTATGAATAGAGACTGATTGAAAATATATAAAAATAACCCTAAGTCAGCACTAATATCTTCATTATTCCTCTATTGAATTAGACCATAAATAAGTAAAATGAAAACAGTGCGTCAAAAACTTTAATTCCTCGGTAAGTGATGTAAACGACGGAATTTGGGTTCAAAAATGATTTTGCAAGTGAAACCTAATTATATTGTGTAATTTGATACGACCTTCGATTTAATATATTATAATAGTCGTTTCGATACATGAGTCAAAAGTTATCTTCGTTGAATGTTGCAACTCATATTTAACAAATGTTTTTTTGTTTTCAAAAATGTTAACAACATCCAATTTATTTTTCTATTCTCTTAGTTTTTTTATGAATAGAGACTGATTGAAAATATATATAAATAACCCTAAGTCCGCACCAATATCTTCTTTATTCCTCAATTGAATTAAACCAGAAATAAGTAAAATAAAAATGGTGCGTAAAAAACATTACACACATGGTAAGTGATGTAACTGATGGACGTTGGGTAAAAAAATGATTTTGCACTACAAGACCAATTTATATTGTGTAATTTGATACGAGCTTCGATTTGATATATTATAATAGTCGTTTCGATAGCCGTGTCAAAATTTATCTTCGTTGAAAGTTGCAACTCATATTTAACAAATGTTTTTTTGTTTTTGAAAATGTTAACAACATCCCATTTATTTTTCTCTTCTCTTTTTTTTATTATGAATAGAGACTGATAGAAAATATATATAAATAACCCTAAGTCAGCACCAATATCTTCTTTATTTCTCTATTGAATTAAACCAGAAAAAAGTAAAATAAAAATGGTGCGTAAAAAACATTAAACCCATGGTAAGTGATGTAAACGATGGAATTTGGTTACAAAAATGATTTTCCATAGCAAGACCAAATTATATTGTGTAATTTGATATGAGCTTCGATTTGATATTTTATAATAGTCGTTTCGATAACCGAGTCAAAAGTTATCTTCGTTGAAAGTTACAACTCATATTTAACAAATGTTTTTTTGTTTTTGAAAATGTTAACAACATTCAATTTATTTTTCTCTTCTCTTAGTTTTTTTATGAATAGAGACTGATTGAAAATATATAAAAATAACCCTAAGTCAGCACTAATATCTTCATTATTCCTCTATTGAATTAGACCATAAATAAGTAAAATGAAAACAGTGCGTCAAAAACTTTAATTCCTCGGTAAGTGATGTAAACGACGGAATTTGGGTTCAAAAATGATTTTGCAAGTGAAACCTAATCATATTGTGTAATTTGATACGACCTTCGATTTAATATATTATAATAGTCGTTTCGATACATGAGTCAAAAGTTATCTTCGTTGAATGTTGCAACTCATATTTAACAAATATTTTTTTTGTTTTTGAAAATGTTAACAACATTCAATTTATTTTTCTCTCCTCTTAGATTTTTTATGAATAGAGACTGATTGGAAATATATATAAATAACCCTAAGTCAGCACCAATATTTTCTTTATTCCTCTATTGAATTAAACCAGAAATAAGTAAAATAAAAATGGTGCGTAAAAAACATTACACACATGGTAAGTGATGTAACTGATGGACGTTGGGTAAAAAAATGATTTTGCACTACAAGACCAATTTATCTTGTGTAATTTGATACGAGCTTCGATTTGATATATTATAATAGTCGTTTCGATAGCCGTGTCAAAATTTATCTTCGTTGAAAGTTGCAACTCATATTTAACAAATGTTTTTTTGTTTTTGAAAATGTTAACAACATCCCATTTATTTTTCTCTTCTCTTTTTTTTATTATGAATAGAGACTGATAGAAAATATATATAAATAACCCTAAGTCAGCACCAATATCTTCTTTATTTCTCTATTGAATTAAACCAGAAAAAAGTAAAATAAAAATGGTGCGTAAAAAACATTAAACCCATGGTAAGTGATGTAAACGATGGAATTTGGTTACAAAAATGATTTTCCATAGCAAGACCAAATTATATTGTGTAATTTGATATGAGCTTCGATTTGATATTTTATAATAGTCGTTTCGATAACCGAGTCAAAAGTTATCTTCGTTGAAAGTTACAACTCATATTTAACAAATGTTTTTTTGTTTTTGATTATGTTAACAACATCCAATTTATTTTTCTCTTCTCTTAGTTTTTTTATGAATAGAGACTGATTGAAAATATATATAAATAACCCTAAGTCCGCACCAATATCTTCTTTATTCCTCAATTGAATTAAACCAGAAATAAGTAAAATGAAAATAGTGCGTCAAAAACTTTAATTCCTCGGTAAGTGATGTAAACGACGGAATTTGGGTTCAAAAATGATTTTCCATAGCAAGACCAAATTATATTGTGTAATTTGATATGAGCTTCGATTTGATATTTTATAATAGTCGTTTCGATAACCGAGTCAAAAGTTATCTTCGTTGAAAGTTACAACTCATATTTAACAAATGTTTTTTTGTTTTTGAAAATGTTAACAACATTCAATTTATTTTTCTCTTCTCTTAGTTTTTTTATGAATAGAGACTGATTGAAAATATATAAAAATAACCCTAAGTCAGCACTAATATCTTCATTATTCCTCTATTGAATTAGACCATAAATAAGTAAAATGAAAACAGTGCGTCAAAAACTTTAATTCCTCGGTAAGTGATGTAAACGACGGAATTTGGGTTCAAAAATGATTTTGCAAGTGAAACCTAATCATATTGTGTAATTTGATACGACCTTCGATTTAATATATTATAATAGTCGTTTCGATACATGAGTCAAAAGTTATCTTCGTTGAATGTTGCAACTCATATTTAACAAATGTTTTTTTGTTTTCAAAAATGTTAACAACATCCAATTTATTTTTCTATTCTCTTAGTTTTTTTATGAATAGAGACTGATTGAAAATATATATAAATAACCCTAAGTCCGCACCAATATCTTCTTTATTCCTCAATTGAATTAAACCAGAAATAAGTAAAATGAAAATAGTGCGTCAAAAACTGTAAACCCTCGGTAAGTGATGTAAACGATGAAATTTGGGTACAAAAAATATTTTCCATAGCAAGAACAAATCATATTGTGTAATTTGATATGAGTTTCGATTTGATATTTTATAATAGTCGTTTCGATACCCGAGTCAAAAGTTATCTTCGTTGAAAGTTACAACTCATACATAACAAATGTTTTTTTTGTTTTTGATTATGTTAACAACATCCAATTTATTTTTCTCTTCTCTTAGTTTTTTTATAAATAGATACTGATTGAAAATATATATAAATAACCCTAATTCAGCACCAATATCTTCTTTATTCCTCAATTGAATTAAACCAGAAATAAGTAAAATGAAAATAGTGCGTCAAAAATTGTAAAAAACCCTCGGTAAGTGATGTAAACGACGGAAATTGATTACAAAAATGATTTTCCATAGCAAGACCAAATTATATTGTGTAATTTGATACGAGCTTCGATTTGATATATTATAATAGTCGTTTCGATACCCGAGTCAAAAGTTATCTTCGTTGAAACTTGCAACTCATATTTAACAAATATTTTTTTGTTTTTGAAAATGTTAACAACATTCAATTTATTTTTCTCTTCTCTTAGTTTTTTTATGAATAGAGACTGATTGAAAATATATATAAATAACCCTAAGTCAGCTCCAATATCTTCTTTATTCCTCAATTGAATTAAACCAGAAATAAGTAAAATGAAAATAGTCCGTCAAAAACTGTAAACTCTCGATCAGTGATGTAAACGATGGAAATTGGGTACAAAAATGATTTTCCATAGCAAGACCAAATTATATTGTGTAATTTGATACGAGCTTCGATTTGATATATTATAATATTCGTTTCGATACCCAAGTCAAAAGTTATCTTCGTTGAAAGTTGCAACTAATATTTAACAAATGTTTTTTTTTGTTTTTGAAAATGTTAACAACATTCAATTTATTTTTCTCTCCTCTTAGTGTTTTTATGAATAGAGACTGATTGGAAATATATATAAATAACCCTAAGTCAGCACCAATATCTTCTTTATTCCTCTATTGAATTAAACGAGAAATAAGTAAAATAAAAATGGTGCGTAAAAAACATTACACACATGGTAAGTGATGTAACCGATGGAATTTGGGTAAAAAAATGATTTTGCATTACAAGACCAATTTATATTGTGTAATTTGATACGAGCTTCGATTTGATATGTTATAATAGTCGTTTCGATACACGTGTCAAAAGTTATCTTCGTTGAAAGTTGCAACTCATATTTAACAAATGTTTTTTTGTTTTTGAAAATGTTAACAACATCGCATTTATTTTTCTCTTCTCTTTTTTTTTTATTATGAATAGAGACTGATAGAAAATATATATAAATAACCCTAAGTCAGCACCAATATCTTCTTTATTTCTGTATTGAATTAAACCAGAAAAAAGTAAAATAAAAATGGTGCGTAAAAAACATTAAACCCATGGTAAGTGATGTAAACGATGGAATTTGGTTACAAAAATGATTTTCCATAGCAAGACCAAATTATATTGTGTAATTTGATATGAGCTTTGATTTGATATTTTATAATAGTCGTTTCGATACCCGAGTCAAAAGTTATCTTCGTTGAAAGTTACAACTCATATTTAACAAATGTTTTTTTGTTTTTGATTATGTTAACAACATCCAATTTATTTTTCTCTTCTCTTAGTTTTTTTATGAATAGAGACTGATTGAAAATATATATAAATAACCCTAAGTCAGCTCCAATATCTTCTTTATTCCTCAATTGAATTAAACCAGAAATGAGTAAAATGAAAATAGTGCGTCAAAAACTTTAAACCCTCGGTAAGTGATGTAAACGATGGAATTTGGGTACAAAAATGATTTTCCCTAGCAAGACCAAATTATATTGTGTAATTTGATACGAGCTTCGATTTGATATATTATAATATTCGTTTCGATACCCAAGTCAAAAGTTATCTTCGTTGAAAGTTGCAACTAATATTTAACAAATGTTTTTTTTGTTTTTGAAAATGTTAACAACATTCAATTTATTTTTCTCTCCTCTTAGTGTTTTTATGAATAGAGACTGATTGGAAATATATATAAATAACCCTAAGTCAGCACCAATATCTTCTTTATTCCTCTATTGAATTAAACGAGAAATAAGTAAAATAAAAATGGTGCGTAAAAAACATTACACACATGGTAAGTGATGTAACCGTTGGAATTTGGGAAAAAAATGATTTTCCACTACAAGACCAATTTATATTGTGTAATTTGATACGAGCTTCGATTTGATATATTATAATAGTCGTTTCGATACCCGTGTCAAAAGTTATCTTCGTTGAAAGTTGAAACTCATATTTAACAAATGTTTTTTTGTTTTTGAAAATGTTAACAACATCCCATTTATTTTTCTCATCTCTTTTTTATTATTATGAAAAGAGACTGATAGAAAATATATATAAATAACCCTAAGTCAGCACCAATATCTTCTTTATTTCTCTATTGAATTAAACCAGAAAAAAGTAAAATAAAAATGGTGCGTAAAAAACATTAAACCCATGGTAAGTGATGTAAACGATGGAATTTGGTTACAAAAATTATTTTCCATAGCAAGACCAAATTATATTGTGTAATTTGATATGAGCTTCGATTTGATATTTTATAATAGTCGTTTCGATACCCGAGTCAAAAGTTATCTTCGTTGAAAGTTACAACTCATATTTAACAAATGTTTTTTTGTTTTTGATTATGTTAACATCCAATTTATTTTTCTCTTCTCTTAGTTTTTTTATGAATAGAGACTGATTGAAAATATATAAAAATAACCCTAAGTCAGCACTAATATCTTCTTTATTCCTCTATTGAATTAGACCATAAATAAGTAAAATGAAAACAGTGCGTCAAAAACTTTAATTCCTCG
The DNA here is from genome assembly GCA_037013495.1 of Hippophae tibetana. Taxonomy (NCBI): domain Eukaryota; kingdom Viridiplantae; phylum Streptophyta; class Magnoliopsida; order Rosales; family Elaeagnaceae; genus Hippophae; species Hippophae tibetana. Next base: position 41,190,748 of record CM072809.1, on the reverse strand, counting down.
GTAAGTGATGTAAACGATGGAATTTGGGTTCAAAAATGATTTTGCAAGTGAAATCTAATCATATTGTGTAATTTGATACGAGCTTCGATTTAATATATTATAATAGTCGTTTCGATACATGAGTCAAAAGTTATCTTCGTTGAATGTTGCAACTCATATTTAACAAATGTTTTTTTGTTTTCAAAAATGTTAACAACATTCAATTTATTTTTCTATTCTCTTAGTTTTTTTATGAATAGAGACTGATTGAAAATATATATAAATAACCCTAAGTCCGCACCAATATCTTCTTTATTCCTCAATTGAATTAAACCAGAAATAAGTAAAATGAAAATAGTGCGTCAAAAATTGTAAAAAACCCTCGGTAAGTGATGTAAACGACGGAAATTGAATACAAAAATGATTTTCGATAGCAAGACCAAATTATATTGTGTAATTTGATACGAGCTTCGATTTGATATATTATAATAGTCGTTTCGATACCCGAGTCAAAAGTTATCTTCGTTGAAACTTGCAACTCATATTTAACAAATATTTTTTTGTTTTTGAAAATGTTAACAACATTCAATTTATTTTTCTCTTCTCTTAGTTTTTTTATGAATAGAGACTGATTGAAAATATATATAAATAACCCTAAGTCAGCTCCAATATCTTCTTTATTCCTCAATTGAATTAAACCAGAAATAAGTAAAATGAAAATAGTCCGTCAAAAACTGTAAACTCTCGATCAGTGATGTAAACGATGGAAATTGGGTACAAAAATGATTTTCCATAGCAAGACCAAATTATATTGTGTAATTTGATACGAGCTTCGATTTGATATATTATAATATTCGTTTCGATACCCAAGTCAAAAGTTATCTTCGTTGAAAGTTGAAACTAATATTTAACAAATGTTTTTTTTTGTTTTTGAAAATGTTAACAACATTCAATTTATTTTTCTCTCCTCTTAGTGTTTTTATGAATAGAGACTGATTGGAAATATATATAAATAACCCTAAGTCAGCACCAATATCTTCTTTATTCCTCTATTGAATTAAACGAGAAATAAGTAAAATAAAAATGGTGCGTAAAAAACATTACACACATGGTAAGTGATGTAACCGATGGAATTTGGGTAAAAAAATGATTTTGCATTACAAGACCAATTTATATTGTGTAATTTGATACGAGCTTCGATTTGATATGTTATAATAGTCGTTTCGATACACGTGTCAAAAGTTATCTTCGTTGAAAGTTGCAACTCATATTTAACAAATGTTTTTTTGTTTTTGAAAATGTTAACAACATCGCATTTATTTTTCTCTTCTCTTTTTTTATTATTATGAATAGAGACTGATAGAAAATATATATAAATAACCCTAAGTCAGCACCAATATCTTCTTTATTTCTGTATTGAATTAAACCAGAAAAAAGTAAAATAAAAATGGTGCGTAAAAAACATTAAACCCATGGTAAGTGATGTAAACTATGGAATTTGGTTACAAAAATGATTTTCCATAGCAAGACCAAATTATATTGTGTAATTTGATATGATCTTCGATTTGATATTTTATAACAGTCGTTTCGATACCCGAGTCAAAAGTTATCTTCGTTGAAAGTTACAACTCATATTTAACAAATGTTTTTTTGTTTTTGATTATGTTAACAACATCCAATTTATTTTTCTCTTCTCTTAGTTTTTTTATGAATAGAGACTGATTGAAAATATATATAAATAACCCTAAGTCAGCTCCAATATCTTCTTTATTCCTCAATTGAATTAAACCAGAAATGAGTAAAATGAAAATAGTGCGTCAAAAACTTTAAACCCTCGGTAAGTGATGTAAACGATGGAATTTGGGTACAAAAATGATTTTCCATAGCAAGACCAAATTATATTGTGTAATTTGATACGAGCTTCGATTTGATATATTATAATATTCGTTTCGATACCCAAGTCAAAAGTTATCTTCGTTGAAAGTTGCAACTAATATTTAACAAATGTTTTTTTTGTTTTTGAAAATGTTAACAACATTCAATTTATTTTTCTCTCCTCTTAGTGTTTTTATGAATAGAGACTGATTGGAAATATATATAAATAACCCTAAGTCAGCACCAATATCTTCTTTATTCCTCTATTGAATTAAACGAGAAATAAGTAAAATAAAAATGGTGCGTAAAAAACATTACACACATGGTAAGTGATGTAACCGTTGGAATTTGGGAAAAAAATGATTTTCCACCATAAGACCAATTTATATTGTGTAATTTGATACGAGCTTCGATTTGATATATTATAATAGTCGTTTCGATACCCGTGTCAAAAGTTATCTTCGTTGAAAGTTGCAACTCATATTTAACAAATGTTTTTTTGTTTTTGAAAATGTTAACAACATCCCATTTATTTTTCTCATCTCTTTTTTATTATTATGAATAGAGACTGATAGAAAATATATATAAATAACCCTAAGTCAGCACCAATATCTTCTTTATTTCTCTATTGAATTAAACCAGAAAAAAGTAAAATAAAAATGGTGCGTAAAAAACATTAAACCCATGGTAAGTGATGTAAACGATGGAATTTGGTTACAAAAATGATTTTCCATAGCAAGACCAAATTATATTGTGTAATTTGATATGAGCTTCGATTTGATATTTTATAATAGTCGTTTCGATACCCGAGTCAAAAGTTATCTTCGTTGAAAGTTACAACTCATATTTAACAAATGTTTTTTTGTTTTTGATTATGTTAACAACATCCAATTTATTTTTCTCTTCTCTTAGTTTTTTTATGAATAGAGACTGATTGAAAATATATAAAAATAACCCTAAGTCAGCACTAATATCTTCTTTATTCCTCTATTGAATTAGACCATAAATAAGTAAAATGAAAACAGTGCGTCAAAAACTTTAATTCCTCGGTAAGTGATGTAAACGATGGAATTTGGGTTCAAAAATGATTTTGCAAGTGAAACCTAATCATATTGTGTAATTTGATACGAGCTTCGATTTAATATATTATAATAGTCGTTTCGATACATGAGTCAAAAGTTATCTTCGTTGAATGTTGCAACTCATATTTAACAAATGTTTTTTTGTTTTTAAAAATGTTAACAACATTCAATTTATTTTTCTATTCTCTTAGTTTTTTTATGAATAGAGACTGATTGAAAATATATATAAATAACCCTAAGTCCGCACCAATATCTTCTTTATTCCTCAATTGAATTAAACCAGAAATAAGTAAAATGAAAATAGTGCGTCAAAAATTGTAAAAAACCCTCGGTAAGTGATGTAAACGATGGAAATTGGGTACAAAAATGATTTTCCATAGCAAGACCAAATTATATTGTATAATTTGATACGAGCTTCGATTTGATATATTATAATATTCGTTTCGATACCCAAGTCAAAAGTTATCTTCGTTGAAAGTTGAAACTAATATTTAACAAATGTTTTTTTTGTTTTTGAAAATGTTAACAACATTCAATTTATTTTTCTCTCCTCTTTTTTTTTATTATGAATAGCGACTGATAGAAAATATATATAAATAACCCTAAGTCAGCACCAATATCTTCTTTATTTCTCTATTGAATTAAACCAGAAAAAAGTAAAATAAAAATGGTGCGTAAAAAACATTAAACCCATGGTAAGTGATGTAAACGATGGAATTTGGTTACAAAAATGATTTTCCATAGCAAGACCAAATTATATTGTGTAATTTGATATGAGCTTCGATTTGATATTTTATAATAGTCGTTTCGATACCCGAGTCAAAAGTTATCTTCGTTGAAAGTTACAACTCATATTTAACAAATGTTTTTTTGTTTTTGATTATGTTAACAACATCCAATTTATTTTTCTCTTCTCTTAGTTTTTTTATGAATAGAGACTGATTGAAAATATATATAAATAACCCTAAGTCAGCTCCAATATCTTCTTTATTCCTCAATTGAATTAAACCAGAAATGAGTAAAATGAAAATAGTGCGTCAAAAACTTTAAACCCTCGGTAAGTGATGTAAACGATGGAATTTGGGTACAAAAATGATTTTCCTTAGCAAGACCAAATTATATTGTGTAATTTGATACGAGCTTCGATTTGATATATTATAATAGTCGTTTCGATAACCGAGTCAAAAGTTATCTTCGTTGAAAGTTGCAACTCATATTTAACAAATGTTTTTTTTTTTGAAAATGTTATCAACATTCAATTTATTTTTCTCTCCTCTTAGTGTTTTTATGAATAGAGACTGATTGGAAATATATATAAATAACCCTAAGTCAGCACCAATATCTTCTTTATTCCTCTATTGAATTAAACGAGAAATAAGTAAAATAAAAATGGTGCGTAAAAAACATTACACACATGGTAAGTGATGTAACCGTTGGAATTTGGGAAAAAAAATGATTTTCCACTACAAGACCAATTTATATTGTGTAATTTGATACGAGCTTCGATTTGATATATTATAATAGTCGTTTCGATACCCGTGTCAAAAGTTATCTTCGTTGAAAGTTGCAACTAATATTTAACAAATGTTTTTTTGTTTTTGAAAATGTTAACAACATCCCATTTATTTTTCTCATCTCTTTTTTTTTATTATGAATAGAGACTGATAGAAAATATATATAAATAACCCTAAGTCAGCACCAATATCTTCCTTATTTCTCTATTGAATTAAACCAGAAAAAAGTAAAATAAAAATGGTGCGTAAATAACATTAAACCCATGGTAAGTGATGTAAACGATGGAATTTGGTTACAAAAATGATTTTCCATAGCAAGACCAAATTATATTGTGTAATTTGATATGAGCTTCGATTTGATATTTTATAATAGTCGTTTCGATACCCGAGTCAAAAGTTATCTTCGTTGAAAGTTACAACTCATATTTAACAAATGTTTTTTTGTTTTTGATTATCTTAACAACATCCAATTTATTTTTCTCTTCTCTTAGTGTTTTTATGAATAGAGACTGATTGGAAATATATATAAATAACCCTAAGTCAGCACCAATATCTTCTTTATTCCTCTATTGAATTAAACGAGAAATAAGTAAAATAAAAATGGTGCGTAAAAAACATTACACACATGGTAAGTGATGTAACCGATGGAATTTGGGTAAAAAAATGATTTTTCATTACAAGACCAATTTATATTGTGTAATTTGATACGAGCTTCGATTTGATATGTTATAATAGTCGTTTCGATACACGTGTCAAAAGTTATCTTCGTTGAAAGTTGCAACTCATATTTAACAAATGTTTTTTTGTTTTTGAAAATGTTAACAACATCCCATTTATTTTTCTCTTCTCTTTTTTTTTATTATGAATAGAGACTGATAGAAAATATATATAAATAACCCTAAGTCAGCACCAATATCTTCTTTATTTCTGTATTGAATTAAACCAGAAAAAAGTAAAATAAAAATGGTGCGTAAAAAACATTAAACCCATGATAAGTGATGTAAACGATGGAATTTGGTTACAAAAATGATTTTCCATAGCAAGACCAAATTATATTGTGTAATTTGATATGAGCTTCGATTTGATATTTTATAATAGTCGTTTCGATACCCGAGTCAAAAGTTATCTTCGTTGAAAGTTACAACTCATATTTAACAAATGTTTTTTTGTTTTTGATTATGTTAACAACATCCAATTTATTTTTCTCTTCTCTTAGTTTTTTTATGAATAGAGACTGATTGAAAATATATATAAATAACCCTAAGTCAGCTCCAATATCTTCTTTATTCCTCAATTGAATTAAACCAGAAATGAGTAAAATGAAAATAGTGCGTCAAAAACTTTAAACCCTCGGTAAGTGATGTAAACGATGGAATTTGGGTACAAAAATGATTTTCCATAGCAAGACCAAATTATATTGTGTAATTTGATACGAGCTTCGATTTGATATATTATAATATTCGTTTCGATACCCAAGTCAAAAGTTATCTTCGTTGAAAGTTGCAACTAATATTTAACAAATGTTTTTTTTTGTTTTTGAAAAAGTTAACAACATTCAATTTATTTTTCTCTCCTCTTAGTGTTTTTATGAATAGAGACTGATTGGAAATATATATAAATAACCCTAAGTCAGCACCAATATCTTCTTTATTCCTCTATTGAATTAAACGAGAAATAAGTAAAATAAAAATGGTGCGTAAAAAACATTACACACATGGTAAGTGATGTAACCGTTGGAATTTGGGAAAAAAATGATTTTCCACTACAAGACCAATTTATATTGTGTAATTTGATACGAGCTTCGATTTGATATATTATAATAGTCGTTTCGATACCCGTGTCAAAAATTATCTTCGTTGAAAGTTGCAACTCATATTTAACAAATGTTTTTTTGTTTTTGAAAATGTTAACAACATCCCATTTATTTTTCTCATCTCTTTTTTTTTATTATGAATAGAGACTGATAGAAAATATATATAAATAACCCTAAGTCAGCACCAATATCTTCTTTATTTCTCTATTGAATTAAACCAGAAAAAAGTAAAATAAAAATGGTGCGTAAAAAACATTAAACCCAAGGTAAGTGATGTAAACGATGGAATTTGGTTACAAAAATGATTTTCCATAGCAAGACCAAATTATATTGTGTAATTTGATATGAGCTTCGATTTGATATTTTATAATAGTCGTTTCGATACCCGAGTCAAAAGTTATCTTCGTTGAAAGTTACAACTCATATTTAACAAATGTTTTTTTGTTTTTGATTATGTTAACAACATCCAATTTATTTTTCTCTTCTCTTAGTTTTTTTATGAATAGAGACTAATTGAAAATATATAAAAATAACCCTAAGTCAGCACTAATATCTTCTTTATTCCTCTATTGAATTAGACCATAAATAAGTAAAATGAAAACAGTGCGTCAAAAACTTTAATTCCTCGGTAAGTGATGTAAACGATGGAATTTGGGTTCAAAAATGATTTTGCAAGTGAAACCTAATCATATTGTGTAATTTGATACGAGCTTCGATTTAATATATTATAATAGTCGTTTCGATACATGAGTCAAAAGTTATCTTCGTTGAATGTTGCAACTCATATTTAACAAATGTTTTTTTGTTTTCAAAAATGTTAACAACATTCAATTTATTTTTCTATTCTCTTAGTTTTTTTATGAATAGAGACTGATTGAAAATATATATAAATAACCCTAAGTCCGCACCAATATCTTCTTTATTCCTCAATTGAATTAAACCAGAAATAAGTAAAATGAAAATAGTGCGTCAAAAATTGTAAAAAACCCTCGGTAAGTGATGTAAACGATGGAAATTGGGTACAAAAATGATTTTCCATAGCAAGACCAAATTATATTGTATAATTTGATACGAGCTTCGATTTGATATATTATAATATTCGTTTCGATATCCAAGTCAAAAGTTATCTTCGTTGAAAGTTGAAACTAATATTTAATAAATGTTTTTTTTGTTTTTGAAAATGTTAACAACATTCAATTTATTTTTCTCTCCTCTTTTTTTTATTATGAATAGCGACTGATAGAAAATATATATAAATAACCCTAAGTCAGCACCAATATCTTCTTTATTTCTCTATTGAATTAAACCAGAAAAAAGTAAAATAAAAATGGGGCGTAAAAAACATTAAACCCATGGTAAGTGATGTAAACGATGGAATTTGGGTACAAAAATGATTTTCCTTAGCAAGACCAAATTATATTGTGTAATTTGATACGAGCTTCGATTTGATATATTATAATAGTCGTTTCGATACCCGAGTCAAAAGTTATCTTCGTTGAAAGTTGCAACTCATATTTAACAAATGTTTTTTTTTTTGAAAATGTTATCAACATTCAATTTATTTTTCTCTCCTCTTAGTGTTTTTATGAATAGAGACTGATTGGAAATATATATAAATAACCCTAAGTCAGCACCAATATCTTCTTTATTCCTCTATTTAATTAAACGAGAAATAAGTAAAATAAAAATGGTGCGTAAAAAACATTACACACATGGTAAGTGATGTAACCGTTGGAATTTGGGAAAAAAAAATGATTTTCCACTACAAGGCCAATTTATATTGTGTAATTTGATACGAGCTTCGATTTGATATATTATAATAGTCGTTTCGATACCCGTGTCAAAAGTTATCTTCGTTGAAAGTTGCAACTCATATTTAACAAATGTTTTTTTGTTTTTGAAAATGTTAACAACATCCCATTTATTTTTTCTCATCTCTTTTTTTTTATTATGAATAGAGACTGATAGAAAATATATATAAATAACCCTAAGTCAGCACCAATATCTTCTTTATTTCTCTATTGAATTAAACCAGAAAAAAGTAAAATAAAAATGGTGCGTAAATAACATTAAACCCATGGTAAGTGATGTAAACGATGGAATTTGGTTACAAAAATGATTTTCCATAGCAAGACCAAATTATATTGTGTAATTTGATATGAGCTTCGATTTGATATTTTATAATAGTCGTTTCGATACCCGAGTCAAAAGTTATCTTCGTTGAAAGTTACAACTCATATTTAACAAATGTTTTTTTGTTTTTGATTATCTTAACAACATCCAATTTATTTTTCTCTTCTCTTAGTGTTTTTATGAATAGAGACTGATTGGAAATATATATAAATAACCCTATGTCAGCACCAATATCTTCTTTATTCCTCTATTGAATTAAACGAGAAATAAGTAAAATAAAAATGGTGCGTAAAAAACATTACACACATGGTAAGTGATGTAACCGATGGAATTTGGGTAAAAAAATGATTTTGCATTACAAGACCAATTTATATTGTGTAATTTGATACGAGCTTCGATTTGATATGTTATAATAGTCGTTTCGATACACGTGTCAAAAGTTATCTTCGTTGAAAGTTGCAACTCATATTTAACAAATGTTTTTTTGTTTTTGAAAATGTTAACAACATCCCATTTATTTTTCTCTTCTCTTTTTTTTTTATTATGAATAGAGACTGATAGAAAATATATATAAATAACCCTAAGTCAGCACCAATATCTTCTTTATTTCTGTATTGAATTAAACCAGAAAAAAGTAAAATAAAAATGGTGCGTAAAAAACATTAAACCCATGGTAAGTGATGTAAACGATGGAATTTGGTTACAAAAATGATTTTCCATAGCAAGACCAAATTATATTGTGTAATTTAATATGAGCTTCGATTTGATATTTTATAATAGTCGTTTTGATACCCGAGTCAAAAGTTATCTTCGTTGAAAGTTACAACTCATATTTAACAAATGTTTTTTTGTTTTTGATTATGTTAACAACATCCAATTTATTTTTCTCTTCTCTTAGTTTTTTTATGAATAGAGACTGATTGAAAATATATATAAATAACCCTAAGTCAGCTCCAATATCTTCTTTATTCCTCAATTGAATTAAACCAGAAATGAGTAAAATGAAAATAGTGCGTCAAAAACTTTAAACCCTCGGTAAGTGATGTAAACGATGGAATTTGGGTACAAAAATGATTTTCCATAGCAAGACCAAATTATATTGTGTAATTTGATACGAGCTTCGATTTGATATATTATAATATTCGTTTCAATACCCAAGTCAAAAGTTATCTTCGTTGAAAGTTGCAACTAATATTTAACAAATGTTTTTTTTGTTTTTGAAAATGTTAACAACATTCAATTTATTTTTCTCTCCTCTTAGTGTTTTTATGAATAGAGACTGATTGGAAATATATATAAATAACCCTAAGTCAGCACCAATATCTTCTTTATTCCTCTATTGAATTAAACGAGAAATAAGTAAAATAAAAATGGTGCGTAAAAAACATTACACACATGGTAAGTGATGTAACCGTTGGAATTTGGGAAAAAAATGATTTTCCACTACAAGACCAATTTATATTGTGTAATTTGATACGAGCTTCGATTTGATATATTATAATAGTCGTTTCGATACCCGTGTCAAAAGTTATCTTCGTTGAAAGTTGCAACTCATATTTAACAAATGTTTTTTTGTTTTTGAAAATGTTAACAACGTCCCATTTATTTTTCTCATCTCTTTTTTTTTATTATGAATAGAGACTGATAGAAAATATATATAAATAACCCTAAGTCAGCACCAATATCTTCTTTATTTCTCTATTGAATTAAACCAGAAAAAAGTAAAATAAAAATGGTGCGTAAAAAACATTAAACCCATGGTAAGTGATGTAAACGATGGAATTTGGTTACAAAAATGATTTTCCATAGCAAGACCAAATTATATTGTGTAATTTGATATGAGCTTCGATTTGATATTTTATAATAGTCGTTTCGATATCCGAGTCAAAAGTTATCTTCGTTGAAAGTTACAACTCATATTTAACAAATGTTTTTTTGTTTTTGATTATGTTAACAACATCCAATTTATTTTTCTCTTCTCTTAGTTTTTTTATGAATAGAGACTGATTGAAAATATATATAAATAACCCTAAGTCAGCTCCAATATCTTCTTTATTCCTCAATTGAATTAAACCAGAAATGAGTAAAATGAAAATAGTGCGTCAAAAACTTTAAACCCTCGGTAAGTGATGTAAACGATGGAATTTGGGTTCAAAAATGATTTTGCAAGTGAAACCTAATCATATTGTGTAATTTGATACGAGCTTCGATTTAATATATTATAATAGTCGTTTCGATACATGAGTCAAAAGTTATCTTCGTTGAATGTTGCAACTCATATTTAACAAATTTTTTTTGTTTTCAAAAATGTTAACAACATTCAATTTATTTTTCTATTCTCTTAGTTTTTTTATGAATAGAGACTGATTGAAAATATATATAAATAACCCTAAGTCCGCACCAATATCTTCTTTATTCCTCAATTGAATTAAACCAGAAATAAGTAAAATGAAAATAGTGCGTCAAAAATTGTAAAAAACCCTCGGTAAGTGATGTAAACGATGGAAATTGGGTACAAAAATGATTTTCCATAGCAAGACCAAATTATATTGTATAATTTGATACGAGCTTCGATTTGATATATTATAATATTCGTTTCGATACCCAAGTCAAAAGTTATCTTCGTTGAAAGTTGAAACTAATATTTAATAAATGTTTTTTTTGTTTTTGAAAATGTTAACAACATTCAATTTATTTTTCTCTCCTCTTTTTTTTTATTATGAATAGCGACTGATAGAAAATATATATAAATAACCCTAAGTCAGCACCAATATCTTCTTTATTTCTCTATTGAATTAAACCAGAAAAAAGTAAAATAAAAATGGTGCGTAAAAAATATTAAACCCATGGTAAGTGATGTAAACGATGGAATTTGGTTACAAAAATGATTTTCCATAGCCAGACCAAATTATATTGTGTAATTTGATACGAGCTTCGATTTGATATATTATAATAGTCGTTTCGATACCCGAGTCAAAAGTTATCTTCGTTGAAAGTTACAACTCATATTTAACAAATGTTTTTTTGTTTTTGATTATGTTAACAACATCCAATTTATTTTTCTCTTCTCTTAGTTTTTTTATGAATAGAGACTAATTGAAAATATATAAAAATAACCCTAAGTCAGCACTAATATCTTCTTTATTCCTCTATTGAATTAGACCATAAATAAGTAAAATGAAAACAGTGCGTCAAAAACTTTAATTCCTCGGTAAGTGATGTAAACGATGGAATTTGGGTTCAAAAATGATTTTGCAAGTGAAACCTAATCATATTGTGTAATTTGATACGAGCTTCGATTTAATATATTATAATAGTCGTTTCGATACATGAGTCAAAATTTATCTTCGTTGAATGTTGCAACTCATATTTAACAAATTTTTTTTGTTTTCAAAAATGTTAACAACATTCAATTTATTTTTCTATTCTCTTAGTTTTTTTATGAATAGAGACTGATTGAAAATATATATAAATAACCCTAAGTCCGCACCAATATCTTCTTTATTCCTCAATTGAATTAAACCAGAAATAAGTAAAATGAAAATAGTGCGTCAAAAATTGTAAAAAACCCTCGGTAAGTAATGTAAACGATGGAAATTGGGTACAAAAATGATTTTCCATAGCAAGACCAAATTATATTGTATAATTTGATACGAGCTTCGATTTGATATATTATAATATTCGTTTCGATACCCAAGTCAAAAGTTATCTTCGTTGAAAGTTGAAACTAATATTTAATAAATGTTTTTTTTGTTTTTGAAAATGTTAACAACATTCAATTTATTTTTCTCATCTCTTTTTTTTTATTATGTATAGCGACTGATAGAAAATATATATAAATAACCCTAAGTCAGCACCAATATCTTCTTTATTTCTCTATTGAATTAAACCAGAAAAAAGTAAAATAAAAATGGTGCGTAAAAAATATTAAACCCATGGTAAGTGATGTAAACGATGGAATTTGGTTACAAAAATGATTTTCCATAGCAAGACCAAATTATATTGTGTAATTTGATATGAGCTTCGATTTGATATTTTATAATAGTCGTTTCGATACCCGAGTCAAAAGTTATCTTCGTTGAAAGTTACAACTCATATTTAACAAATGTTTTTTTGTTTTTGATTATGTTAACAACATCCAATTTATTTTTCTCTTCTCTTAGTTTTTTATGAATAGAGACTGATTGAAAATATATAAAAATAACCCTAAGTCAGCTCCAATATCTTCTTTATTCCTCAATTGAATTAAACCAGAAATGAGTAAAATGAAAATAGTGCGTCAAAAACTTTAGACCCTCGGTAAGTGATGTAAACGATGGAATTTGGGTACAAAAATGATTTTCCTCAGCAAGACCAAATTATATTGTGTAATTTGATACGAGCTTCGATTTGATATATTATAATAGTCGTTTCGATACCCGAGTCAAAAGTTATCTTCGTTGAAAGTTGCAACTCATATTTAACAAATGTTTTTTTTTTTTGAAAATGTTATCAACATTCAATTTATTTTTCTCTCCTCTTAGTGTTTTTATGAATAGAGACTGATTGGAAATATATATAAATAACCCTAAGTCAGCACCAATATCTTCTTTATTCCTCTATTTAATTAAACCAGAAATAAGTAAAATGAAAATAGTGCGTCAAAAATTGTAAAAAACCCTCGGTAAGTGATGTAAACGATGGAAATTGGGTACAAAAATGATTTTCCATAGCAAGACCAAATTATATTGTATAATTTGATACGAGCTTCGATTTGATATATTATAATATTCGTTTCGATACCCAAGTCAAAAGTTATCTTCGTTGAAAGTTGAAACTAATATTTAACAAATGTTTTTTTTGTTTTTGAAAATGTTAACAACATTCAATTTATTTTTCTCTCTTCTTTTTTTTTATTATGAATAGCGACTGATAGAAAATATATATAAATAACCCTAAGTCAGCACCAATATCTTCTTTATTTCTCTATTGAATTAAACCAGAAAAAAGTAAAATAAAAATGGTGCGTAAAAAACATTAAACCCATGGTAAGTGATGTAAACGATGGAATTTGGTTACAAAAATGATTTTCCATAGCAAGACCAAATTATATTGTGTAATTTGATATGAGCTTCGATTTGATATTTTATAATAGTCCTTTCGATACCCGAGTCAAAAGTTATCTTCGTTGAAAGTTACAACTCATATTTAACAAATGTTTTTTTGTTTTTGATTATGTTAACAACATCCAATTTATTTTTCTCTTCTCTTAGTTTTTTTATGAATAGAGACTGATTGAAAATATATATAAATAACCCTAAGTCAGCTCCAATATCTTCTTTATTCCTCAATTGAATTAAACCAGAAATGAGTAAAATGAAAATAGTGCGTCAAAAACTTTAAACCCTCGGTAAGTGATGTAAACGATGGAATTTGGGTACAAAAATGATTTTCCTTAGCAAGACCAAATTATATTGTGTAATTTGATACGAGCTTCGATTTGATATATTATAATAGTCGTTTCGATACCCGAGTCAAAAGTTATCTTCGTTGAAAGTTCAACTCATATTTAACAAATTTTTTTTTTTTTTGAAAATGTTATCAACATTCAATTTATTTTTCTCTTCTCTTAGTTTTTTTATGAATAGAAACTGATTGAAAATATATAAAAATAACCCTAAGTCAGCACTAATATCTTCTTTATTCCTCTATTAATTAGACCATAAATAAGTAAAATGAAAACAATGCGTCAAAAACTTTAATTCCTCGGTAAGTGATGTAAACGATAGAATTTGGGTACAAAAATGATTTTGCAAAGTGAAACCTAATCATATTGTGTAATTTGATACAAGCTTCGATTTAATATATTATAATAGTCGTTTGGATACCTGAGTCAAAAGTTATCTTCGTTAAATGTTGCAACTCATATTTAACAAATGTTTTTTTGTTTTCAAAAATGTTAACAACATCCAATTTATTTTTCTATTCTCTTAGTTTTTTTATGAATAGAGACTGATTGAAAATATATATAAATAACCCTAAGTCCGCACCAATATCTTCTTTATTCCTCAATTGAATTAAACCAGAAAAAAGTAAAATGAAAATAGTGCGTCAAAAACTGTAAACCCTCGGTAAGTGATGTAAACGATGGAATTTGGGTACAAAAAATATTTTCCATAGCAAGAACAAATCATATTGTGTAATTTGATATGAGCTTCGATTTGATATTTTATAATAGTCGTTTCGATACCCGAGTCAAAAGTTATCTTCGTTGAAAGTTACAACTCATACTTAACAAATGTTTTTTTTGTTTTTGATTATGTTAACAACATCCAATTTATTTTTCTCTTCTCTTAGTTTTTTTATAAATAGATACTAATTGAAAATATATATAAATAACCCTAATTCAGCACCAATATCTTCTTTATTCCTCAATTGAATTAAACCAGAAATAAGTAAAATGAAAATAGTGCGTCAAAAATTGTAAAAAACCCTCGGTAAGTGATGTAAACGATGGAAATTGGGTACAAAAATGATTTTAGATAGCAAGACCAAATTATATTGTGTAATTTGATACGAGCTTCGATTTGATATATTATAATAGTCGTTTCGATACCCGAGTCAAAAGTTATCTTCGTTGAAACTTGCAACTCATATTTAACAAATATTTTTTTGTTTTTGAAAATGTTAACAACATTCAATTTATTTTTCTCTTCTCTTAGTTTTTTTATGAATAGAGACTGATTGAAAATATATATAAATAACCCTAAGTCAGCTCCAATATCTTCTTTATTCCTCAATTGAATTAAACCAGAAATAAGTAAAATGAAAATAGTGCGTCAAAAACTGTAAACTCTCGATAAGTGATGTAAACGATGGAAATTGGGTACAAAAATGATTTTCCATAGCAAGACCAAATTATATTTTGTAATTTGATACGAGCTTCGATTTGATATATTATAATATTCGTTTCGATACCCAAGTCAAAAGTTATCTTCGTTAAAAGTTGAAACTAATATTTAACAAATGTTTTTTTTTGTTTTTGAAAATGTTAACAACATTCAATTTATTTTTCTCTCCTCTTAGTGTTTTTATGAATAGAGACTGATTGGAAATATATATAAATAACCCTAAGTCAGCACCAATATCTTCTTTATTCCTCTATTGAATTAAACGAGAAATAAGTAAAATAAAAATGGTGCGTAAAAAACATTACACACATGGTAAGTGATGTAACCGATGGAATTTGGGTAAAAAAATGATTTTGCATTACAAGACCAATTTATATTGTGTAATTTGATACGAGCTTCGATTTGATATATTATAATAGTCGTTTCGATACACGTGTCAAAAGTTATCTTCGTTGAAAGTTGCAACTCATATTTAACAAATGTTTTTTTGTTTTTGAAAATGTTAACAACATCCCATTTATTTTTCTCTTCTCTTTTTTTTTATTATGAATAGAGACTGATAGAAAATATATATAAATAACCCTAAGTCAGCACCAATATCTTCTTTATTTCTGTATTGAATTAAACCAGAAAAAAGTAAAATAAAAATGGTGCGTAAAAAACATTAAACCCATGGTAAGTGATGTAAACGATGGAATTTGGTTACAAAAATGATTTTCCATAGCAAGACCAAATTATATTGTGTAATTTGATATGAGCTTCGATTTGATATTTTATAATAGTCATTTCGATACCCGAGTCAAAAGTTATCTTCGTTGAAAGTTACAACTCATATTTAACAAATGTTTTTTTGTTTTTGATTATGTTAACAACATCCAATTTATTTTTCTCTTCTCTTAGTTTTTTATGAATAGAGACTGATTGAAAATATATATAAATAACCCTAAGTCAGCTCCAATATCTTCTTTATTCCTCAATTGAATTAAACCAGAAATGAGTAAAATGAAAATAGTGCGTCAAAAACTTTAAACCCTCGGTAAGTGATGTAAACGATGGAATTTGGGTACAAAAATGATTTCCCATAGCAAGACCAAATTATATTGTGTAATTTGATACGAGCTTCGATTTGATATATTATAATATTCGTTTCGATACCCAAGTCAAAAGTTATCTTCGTTGAAAGTTGCAACTAATATTTAACAAATGTTTTTTTTGTTTTTGAAAATGTTAACAACATTCAATTTATTTTTCTCTCCTCTTAGTGTTTTTATGAATAGAGACTGATTGGAAATATATATAAATAACCCTAAGTCAGCACCAATATCTTCTTTATTCCTCTGTTGAATTAAACGAGAAATAAGTAAAATAAAAATGGTGCGTAAAAAACATTACACACATGGTAAGTGATGTAACCGATGGAATTTGGGAAAAAAATGATTTTGCACTACAAGACCAATTTATATTGTGTAATTTGATACGAGCTTCGATTTGATATATTATAATAGTCGTTTCGATACCCGTGTCAAAAGTTATCTTCGTTGAAAGTTGCAACTCATATTTAACAAATGTTTTTTTGTTTTTGAAAATGTTAACAACATCCCATTTATTTTTCTCATCTCTTTTTTTATTATGAATAGAGACTGATAGAAAATATATATAAATAACCCTAAGTCAGCACCAATATCTTCTTTATTTCTCTATTGAATTAAACCAGATAAAAGTAAAATAAAAATGGTGCGTAAAAAACATTAAACCCATGGTAAGTGATGTAAACGATGGAATTTGGTTACAAAAATGATTTTCCATAGCAAGACCAAATTATATTGTGTAATTTGATATGAGCTTCGATTTGATATTTTATAATAGTCGTTTCGATACCCGAGTCAAAAGTTATCTTCGTTGAAAGTTACAACTCATATTTAACAAATGTTTTTTTGTTTTTGATTATGTTAACAACATCCAATTTATTTTTCTCTTCTCTTAGTTTTTTTATGAATAGAGACTGATTGAAAATATATAAAAATAACCCTAAGTCAGCACTAATATCTTCTTTATTCCTCTATTGAATTAGACCATAAATAAGTAAAATGAAAACAGTGCGTCAAAAACTTTAATTCCTCGGTAAGTGATGTAAACGATGGAATTTGGGTTCAAAAATGATTTTGCAAGTGAAACCTAATCATATTGTGTAATTTGATACGAGCTTCGATTTAATATATTATAATAGTCGTTTCGATACATGAGTCAAAAGTTATCTTCGTTGAATGTTGCAACTCATATTTAACAAATGTTTTTTTGTTTTCAAAAATGTTAACAACATTCAATTTATTTTTCTATTCTCTTAGTTTTTTTATGAATAGAGACTGATTGAAAATATATATAAATAACCCTAAGTCCGCACCAATATCTTCTTTATTCCTCAATTGAATTAAACCAGAAATAAGTAAAATGAAAATAGTGCGTCAAAAATTGTAAAAAACCCTCGGTAAGTGATGTAAACGATGGAAATTGGGTACAAAAATGATTTTCCATAGCAAGACCAAATTATATTGTATAATTTGATACGAGCTTCGATTTGATATATTATAATATTCGTTTCGATACCCAAGTCAAAAGTTATCTTCGTTGAAAGTTTAAACTAATATTTAACAAATGTTTTTTTTGTTTTTGAAAATGTTAACAACATTCAATTTATTTTTCTCTCCTCTTTTTTTTTATTATGAATAGCAACTGATAGAAAATATATATAAATAACCCTTAGTCAGCACCAATATCTTCTTTATTTCTCTATTGAATTAAACCATAAAAAAGTAAAATAAAAATGGTGCGTAAAAAACATTAAACCCATGGTAAGTGATGTAAACGATGGAATTTGGTTACAAAAATGATTTTCCATAGCAAGACCAAATTATATTGTGTAATTTGATACGAGCTTCGATTTGATATTTTATAATAGTCGTTTCGATACCCGAGTCAAAAGTTATCTTCGTTGAAAGTTGCAACTCATATTTAACAAATTTTTTTTTTTTTTGAAAATGTTATCAACATTCAATTTATTTTTCTCTTCTCTTAGTTTTTTTATGAATAGAAACTGATTGAAAATATATAAAAATAACCCTAAGTCAACACTAATATCTTCTTTATTCCTCTATTAATTAGACCATAAATAAGTAAAATGAAAACAATGCGTCAAAAACTTTAATTCCTCGGTAAGTGATGTAAACGATAGAATTTGGGTACAAAAATGATTTTGCAAAGTGAAACCTAATCATATTGTGTAATTTGATAAGAGCTTCGATTTAATATATTATAATAGTCGTTTGGATACCTGAGTCAAAAGTTATCTTCGTTGAATGTTGCAACTCATATTTAACAAATGTTTTTTTTGTTTTCAAAAATGTTAACAACATCCAATTTATTTTTCTATTCTCTTAGTTTTTTTATGAATAGAGACTGATTGAAAATATATATAAATAACCCTAAGTCCGCACCAATATCTTCTTTATTCCTCAATTGAATTAAACCAGAAATAAGTAAAATGAAAATAGTGCGTCAAAAACTGTAAACCCTCGGTAAGTGATGTAAACGATGGAATTTGGGTACAAAAAAGATTTTCCATAGCAAGAACAAATCATATTGTGTAATTTGATATGAGCTTCGATTTGATATTTTATAATAGTCGTTTCGATACCCGAGTCAAAAGTTATCTTCGTTGAAAGTTACAACTCATACTTAACAAATGTTTTTTTTGTTTTTGATTATGTTAACAACATCCAATTTATTTTTCTCTTCTCTTAGTTTTTTTATGAATAGATACTGATTGAAAATATATATAAATAACCCTAATTCAGCACCAATATCTTCTTTATTCCTCAATTGAATTAAACCAGAAATAAGTAAAATGAAAATAGTGCTTCAAAAATTGTAAAAAACCCTCGGTAAGTGATGTAAACGATGGAAATTGGGTAAAAAAATGATTTTCCATAGCAAGACCAAATTATATTGTGTAATTTGATATGAGCTTCGATTTGATATATTATAATAGTCGTTTCGATACCCGAGTCAAAAGTTATCTTCGTTGAAACTTGCAACTCATATTTAACAAATATTTTTTTGTTTTTGAAAATGTTAACAACATTCAATTTATTTTTCTCTTCTCTTAGTTTTTTTATGAATAGAGACTGATTGAAAATATATATAAATAACCCTAAGTCAGCTCCAATATCTTCTTTATTCCTCAATTGAATTAAACCAGAAATAAGTAAAATTAAAATAGTGCGTCAAAAACTGTAAACTCTCGATCAGTGATGTAAACGATGGAAATTGGGTACAAAAATGATTTTCCATAGCAAGACCAAATTATATTGTGTAATTTGATACGACCTTCGATTTGATATATTATAATATTCGTTTCGATACCCAAGTCAAAAGTTATCTTCGTTGAAAGTTGAAACTAATATTTAACAAATGTTTTTTTTTGTTTTTGAAAATGTTAACAACATTCAATTTATTTTTCTCTCCTCTTAGTGTTTTTATGAATAGAGACTGATTGGAAATATATATAAATAACCCTAAGTCAGCACCAATATCTTCTTTATTCCTCTATTGAATTAAACGAGAAATAAGTAAAATAAAAATGGTGCGTAAAAAACATTACACACATGGTAAGTAATGTAACCGATGGAATTTGGGTAAAAAAATGATTTTGCACTACAAGACCAATTTATATTGTGTAATTTGATACGAGCTTCGATTTGATATATTATAATAGTCGTTTCGATACCCGTGTCAAAAGTTATCTTCGTTGAAAGTTGCAACTCATATTTAACAAATGTTTTTTTGTTTTTGAAAATGTTTACATCATCCCATTTATTTTTCTCTTCTCTTTTTTTTATTATGAATAGAGACTGATAGAAAATATATATAAATAACCCTAAGTCAACACCAATATCTTCTTTATTTCTCTATTGAATTAAACCAGAAAAAAGTAAAATAAAAATGGTGCGTAAAAAACATTAAACCCATGGTAAGTGATGTAAACGATGGAATTTGGTTACAAAAATGTTTTCCATAGCAAGAACAAATCATATTGTGTAATTTGATATGAGCTTCGATTTGATATTTTATAATAGTCGTTTCGATACCCGAGTCAAAAGTTATCTTCGTTGAAAGTTACAACTCATATTTAACAAATGTTTTTTTGTTTTTGATTATGTTAACAACATCTAATATATTTTTCTCTTCTCTTAGTTTTTTTATGAATAGAGACTGATTGAAAATATATATAAATAACCCTAAGTCAGCTCCAATATTTTCTTTATTCCTCAATTGAATTAAACGAGAAATGAGTAAAATGAAAATAGTGCGTCAAAAACTTTAAAACCTCGGTAAGTGATGTAAACGATGGAATTTGGGTACAAAAATGATTTTCCATAGCAAGACCAAATTATATTGTGTAATTTGATACGAGCTTCGATTTGATATATTATAATATTCGTTTCGATACCTAAGTCAAAAGTTATCTTCGTTGAAAGTTGCAACTAATATTTAACAAATGTTTTTTTTGTTTTTGAAAATGTTAACAACATTCAATTTATTTTTCTCTCCTCTTAGTGTTTTTATGAATAGAGACTGATTGGAAATATATATAAATAACCCTAAGTCAGCACCAATATCTTCTTTATTCCTCTATTGAATTAAACGAGAAATAAGTAAAATAAAAATGGTGCGTAAAAAACATTACACACATGGTAAGTGATGTAACCGATGGAATTTGGGAAAAAAAATGATTTTGCACTACAAGACCAATTTATATTGTGTAATTTGATACGAGCTTCGATTTGATATATTATAATAGTCGTTTCGATACCCGTGTCAAAAGTTATCTTCGTTAAAAGTTGCAACTCATATTTAACAAATGTTTTTTTGTTTTTGAAAATGTTAACAACATCCCATTTATTTTTCTCATCTCTTTTTTTTTATTATGAATAGAGACTGATAGATAATATATATAAATAACCCTAAGTCAGCACCAATATCTTCTTTATTTCTCTATTGAATTAAACCAGAAAAAAGTAAAATAAAAATGGTGCGTAAAAAACATTAAACCCATGGTAAGTGATGTAAACGATGGAATTTGGTTACAAAAATGATTTTCCATAGCAAGACCAAATTATATTGTGTAATTTGATATGAGCTTCGATTTGATATTTTATAATAGTCGTTTCGATATCCGAGTCAAAAGTTATCTTCGTTGAAAGTTACAACTCATATTTAACAAATGTTTTTTTGTTTTTGATTATGTTAACAACATCCAATTTATTTTTCTCTTCTCTTAGTTTTTTTATGAATAGAGACTGATTGAAAATATATATAAATAACCCTAAGTCAGCTCCAATATCTTCTTTATTCCTCAATTGAATTAAACCAGAAATGAGTAAAATGAAAATAGTGCGTCAAAAACTTTAAACCCTCGGTAAGTGATGTAAACGATGGAATTTGGGTACAAAAATGATTTTCCATAGTAAGACCAAATTATATTGTGTAATTTGATACGAGCTTCGATTTGATATATTATAATATTCGTTTCAATACCCGAGTCAAAAGTTATCTTCGTTGAAAGTTGCAACTCATATTTAACAAATGTTTTTTTGTTTCTGAAAATGTTATCAACATTCAATTTATTTTTCTCTTCTCTTAGTTTTTTTATGAATAGAGACTGATTGAAAATATATAAAAATAACCCTAAGTCAGCACTAATATCTTCTTTATTCCTCTATTAATTAGACCATAAATAAGTAAAATGAAAACAATGCGTCAAAAACTTTAATTCCTCGGTAAGTGATGTAAACGATAGAATTTGGGTACAAAAATGATTTTGCAAAGTGAAACCTAATCATATTGTGTAATTTGATACGAGCTTCGATTTAATATATTATAATAGTCGTTTCGATACCTCATTCAAAAGTTATCTTCGTTGAATGTTGCAACTCATATTTAACAAATGTTTTTTTGTTTTCAAAAATGTTAACAACATCCAATTTATTTTTCTATTCTCTTAGTTTTTTTATGAATAGAGACTGATTGAAAATATATATAAATAACCCTAAGTCCGCACCAATATCTTCTTTATTCCTCAATTGAATTAAACCAGAAATAAGTAAAATGAAAATAGTGCGTCAAAAAGTGTAAACCCTCGGTAAGTGATGTAAACGATGGAATTTGGGTACAAACAAGATTTTCCATAGCAAGAACAAATCATATTGTGTAATTTGATACGAGCTTCGATTTGATATATTATAATAGTCGTTTCGATACCCGAGTCAAAAGTTATCTTCGTTGAAACTTGCAACTCATATTTAACAAATATTTTTTTGTTTTTGAAAATGTTAACAACATTCAATTTATTTTTCTCTTCTCTTAGTTTTTTTATGAATAGAGACTGATTGAAAATATATATAAATAACCCTAAGTCAGCTCCAATATCTTCTTTATTCCTCAATTGAATTAAACCAGAAATAAGTAAAATTAAAATAGTGCGTCAAAAACTGTAAACTCTCGATCAGTGATGTAAACGATGGAAATTGGGTACAAAAATGATTTTCCATAGCAAGACCAAATTATATTGTGTAATTTGATACGAGCTTCGATTTGATATATTATAATATTCGTTTCGATACCCAAGTCAAAAGTTATCTTCGTTGAAAGTTGAAACTAATATTTAACAAATGTTTTTTTTTGTTTTTGAAAATGTTAACAACATTCAATTTATTTTTCTCTCCTCTTAGTGTTTTTATGAATAGAGACTGATTGGAAATATATATAAATAACCCTAAGTCAGCACCAATATCTTCTTTATTCCTCTATTGAATTAAACGAGAAATAAGTAAAATAAAAATGGTGCGTAAAAAACATTACACACATGGTAAGTAATGTAACCGATGGAATTTGGGTAAAAAAATGATTTTGCACTACAAGACCAATTTATATTGTGTAATTTGATACGAGCTTCGATTTGATATATTATAATAGTCGTTTCGATACCCGTGTCAAAAGTTATCTTCGTTGAAAGTTGCAACTCATATTTAACAAATGTTTTTTTGTTTTTGAAAATGTTTACATCATCCCATTTATTTTTCTCTTCTCTTTTTTTTATTATGAATAGAGACTGATAGAAAATATATATAAATAACCCTAAGTCAACACCAATATCTTCTTTATTTCTCTATTGAATTAAACCAGAAAAAAGTAAAATAAAAATGGTGCGTAAAAAACATTAAACCCATGGTAAGTGATGTAAACGATGGAATTTGGTTACAAAAATGTTTTCCATAGCAAGAACAAATCATATTGTGTAATTTGATATGAGCTTCGATTTGATATTTTATAATAGTCGTTTCGATACCCGAGTCAAAAGTTATCTTCGTTGAAAGTTACAACTCATATTTAACAAATGTTTTTTTGTTTTTGATTATGTTAACAACATCTAATATATTTTTCTCTTCTCTTAGTTTTTTTATGAATAGAGACTGATTGAAAATATATATAAATAACCCTAAGTCAGCTCCAATATTTTCTTTATTCCTCAATTGAATTAAACGAGAAATGAGTAAAATGAAAATAGTGCGTCAAAAACTTTAAAACCTCGGTAAGTGATGTAAACGATGGAATTTGGGTACAAAAATGATTTTCCATAGCAAGACCAAATTATATTGTGTAATTTGATACGAGCTTCGATTTGATATATTATAATATTCGTTTCGATACCTAAGTCAAAAGTTATCTTCGTTGAAAGTTGCAACTAATATTTAACAAATGTTTTTTTTGTTTTTGAAAATGTTAACAACATTCAATTTATTTTTCTCTCCTCTTAGTGTTTTTATGAATAGAGACTGATTGGAAATATATATAAATAACCCTAAGTCAGCACCAATATCTTCTTTATTCCTCTATTGAATTAAACGAGAAATAAGTAAAATAAAAATGGTGCGTAAAAAACATTACACACATGGTAAGTGATGTAACCGATGGAATTTGGGAAAAAAAATGATTTTGCACTACAAGACCAATTTATATTGTGTAATTTGATACGAGCTTCGATTTGATATATTATAATAGTCGTTTCGATACCCGTGTCAAAAGTTATCTTCGTTAAAAGTTGCAACTCATATTTAACAAATGTTTTTTTGTTTTTGAAAATGTTAACAACATCCCATTTATTTTTCTCATCTCTTTTTTTTTATTATGAATAGAGACTGATAGATAATATATATAAATAACCCTAAGTCAGCACCAATATCTTCTTTATTTCTCTATTGAATTAAACCAGAAAAAAGTAAAATAAAAATGGTGCGTAAAAAACATTAAACCCATGGTAAGTGATGTAAACGATGGAATTTGGTTACAAAAATGATTTTCCATAGCAAGACCAAATTATATTGTGTAATTTGATATGAGCTTCGATTTGATATTTTATAATAGTCGTTTCGATATCCGAGTCAAAAGTTATCTTCGTTGAAAGTTACAACTCATATTTAACAAATGTTTTTTTGTTTTTGATTATGTTAACAACATCCAATTTATTTTTCTCTTCTCTTAGTTTTTTTATGAATAGAGACTGATTGAAAATATATATAAATAACCCTAAGTCAGCTCCAATATCTTCTTTATTCCTCAATTGAATTAAACCAGAAATGAGTAAAATGAAAATAGTGCGTCAAAAACTTTAAACCCTCGGTAAGTGATGTAAACGATGGAATTTGGGTACAAAAATGATTTTCCATAGTAAGACCAAATTATATTGTGTAATTTGATACGAGCTTCGATTTGATATATTATAATATTCGTTTCAATACCCGAGTCAAAAGTTATCTTCGTTGAAAGTTGCAACTCATATTTAACAAATGTTTTTTTGTTTTTGAAAATGTTATCAACATTCAATTTATTTTTCTCTTCTCTTAGTTTTTTTATGAATAGAGACTGATTGAAAATATATAAAAATAACCCTAAGTCAGCACTAATATCTTCTTTATTCCTCTATTAATTAGACCATAAATAAGTAAAATGAAAACAATGCGTCAAAAACTTTAATTCCTCGGTAAGTGATGTAAACGATAGAATTTGGGTACAAAAATGATTTTGCAAAGTGAAACCTAATCATATTGTGTAATTTGATACGAGCTTCGATTTAATATATTATAATAGTCGTTTCGATACCTCATTCAAAAGTTATCTTCGTTGAATGTTGCAACTCATATTTAACAAATGTTTTTTTGTTTTCAAAAATGTTAACAACATCCAATTTATTTTTCTATTCTCTTAGTTTTTTTATGAATAGAGACTGATTGAAAATATATATAAATAACCCTAAGTCCGCACCAATATCTTCTTTATTCCTCAATTGAATTAAACCAGAAATAAGTAAAATGAAAATAGTGCGTCAAAAAGTGTAAACCCTCGGTAAGTGATGTAAACGATGGAATTTGGGTACAAAAAAGATTTTCCATAGCAAGAACAAATCATATTGTGTAATTTGATATGAGCTTCGATTTGATATTTTATAATAGTCGTTTCGATACCCGAGTCAAAAGTTATCTTCGTTGAAAGTTACAACTCATATTTAACAAATGTTTTTTTGTTTTTGATTATGTTAACAACATCTAATATATTTTTCTCTTCTCTTAGTTTTTTTATGAATAGAGACTGATTGAAAATATATATAAATAACCCTAAGTCAGCTCCAATATTTTCTTTATTCCTCAATTGAATTAAACGAGAAATGAGTAAAATGAAAATAGTGCGTCAAAAACTTTAAAACCTCGGTAAGTGATGTAAACGATGGAATTTGGGTACAAAAATGATTTTCCATAGCAAGACCAAATTATATTGTGTAATTTGATACGAGCTTCGATTTGATATATTATAATATTCGTTTCGATACCTAAGTCAAAAGTTATCTTCGTTGAAAGTTGCAACTAATATTTAACAAATGTTTTTTTTGTTTTTGAAAATGTTAACAACATTCAATTTATTTTTCTCTCCTCTTAGTGTTTTTATGAATAGAGACTGATTGGAAATATATATAAATAACCCTAAGTCAGCACCAATATCTTCTTTATTCCTCTATTGAATTAAACGAGAAATAAGTAAAATAAAAATGGTGCGTAAAAAACATTACACACATGGTAAGTGATGTAACCGATGGAATTTGGGAAAAAAAATGATTTTGCACTACAAGACCAATTTATATTGTGTAATTTGATACGAGCTTCGATTTGATATATTATAATAGTCGTTTCGATACCCGTGTCAAAAGTTATCTTCGTTAAAAGTTGCAACTCATATTTAACAAATGTTTTTTTGTTTTTGAAAATGTTAACAACATCCCATTTATTTTTCTCATCTCTTTTTTTTATTATGAATAGAGACTGATAGATAATATATATAAATAACCCTAAGTCAGCACCAATATCTTCTTTATTTCTCTATTGAATTAAACCAGAAAAAAGTAAAATAAAAATGGTGCGTAAAAAACATTAAACCCATGGTAAGTGATGTAAACGATGGAATTTGGTTACAAAAATGATTTTCCATAGCAAGACCAAATTATATTGTGTAATTTGATATGAGCTTCGATTTGATATTTTATAATAGTCGTTTCGATATCCGAGTCAAAAGTTATCTTCGTTGAAAGTTACAACTCATATTTAACAAATGTTTTTTTGTTTTTGATTATGTTAACAACATCCAATTTATTTTTCTCTTCTCTTAGTTTTTTTATGAATAGAGACTGATTGAAAATATATATAAATAACCCTAAGTCAGCTCCAATATCTTCTTTATTCCTCAATTGAATTAAACCAGAAATGAGTAAAATGAAAATAGTGCGTCAAAAACTTTAAACCCTCGGTAAGTGATGTAAACGATGGAATTTGGGTACAAAAATGATTTTCCATAGTAAGACCAAATTATATTGTGTAATTTGATACGAGCTTCGATTTGATATATTATAATATTCGTTTCAATACCCGAGTCAAAAGTTATCTTCGTTGAAAGTTGCAACTCATATTTAACAAATGTTTTTTTGTTTTTGAAAATGTTATCAACATTCAATTTATTTTTCTCTTCTCTTAGTTTTTTTATGAATAGAGACTGATTGAAAATATATAAAAATAACCCTAAGTCAGCACTAATATCTTCTTTATTCCTCTATTAATTAGACCATAAATAAGTAAAATGAAAACAATGCGTCAAAAACTTTAATTCCTCGGTAAGTGATGTAAACGATAGAATTTGGGTACAAAAATGATTTTGCAAAGTGAAACCTAATCATATTGTGTAATTTGATACGAGCTTCGATTTAATATATTATAATAGTCGTTTCGATACCTCATTCAAAAGTTATCTTCGTTGAATGTTGCAACTCATATTTAACAAATGTTTTTTTGTTTTCAAAAATGTTAACAACATCCAATTTATTTTTCTATTCTCTTAGTTTTTTTATGAATAGAGACTGATTGAAAATATATATAAATAACCCTAAGTCCGCACCAATATCTTCTTTATTCCTCAATTGAATTAAACCAGAAATAAGTAAAATGAAAATAGTGCGTCAAAAAGTGTAAACTCTCGGTAAGTGATGTAAACGATGGAATTTGGGTACAAACAAGATTTTCCAAAGCAAGAACAAATCATATTGTGTAATTTGATATGAGTTTCGATTTGATATTTTATAATAGTCGTTTCGATACCCGAGTCAAAAGTTATCTTCGTTGAAAGTTACAACTCATACATAACAAATGTTTTTTTGTTTTTGATTATGTTAACAACATCCAATTTATTTTTCTCTTCTCTTAGTTTTTTTATGAATAGATACTGATTGAAAATATATCTAAATAACCCTAATTCAGCACCAATATCTTCTTTATTCCTCAATTGAATTAAACCAGAAATAAGTAAAATGAAAATAGTGCGTCAAAAATTGTAAAAAACCCTCGGTAAGTGATGTAAACGATGGAAATTGGGTACAAAAATGATTTTCCATAGCAAGACCAAATTATATTGTGTAATTTGATACGAGCTTCGATTTGATATATTACAATAGTCGTTTCGATACCCGAGTCAAAAGTTATTTTCGTTGAAACTTGCAATCATATTTAACAAATGTTTTTTTGTTTTTTAAAATGTTAACAATATTCAATTTATTTTTCTCTTCTCTTAGTTTTTTTATGAATAGAGACTGATTGAAAATATATATAAATAACCCTAAGTCAGCTCCAATATCTTCTTTATTCCTCAATTGAATTAAACTAGAAATAAATAAAATGAAAATAGTGTGTCAAAAACTGTAAACTATCGATAAGTGATGTAAACGATGGAAATTGGGTACAAAAATTATTTTCCATAGCAAGACCAAATTATATTGTGTAATTTGATACGAGCTTCGATTTGATATATTATAATATTCGTTTCGATACCCAAGTCAAAAGTTATCTTCGTTGAAAGTTGAAACTAATATTTAACAAATGTTTTTTTTGTTTTTGAAAATGTTAACAACATTCAATTTATTTTTCACTCCTCTTAGTGTTTTTATGAATAGAGACTGATTGGAAATATATATAAATAACCCTAAGTCAGCACCAATATCTTCTTTATTCCTCTATTGAATTAAACGAGAAATAAGTAAAATAAAAATGGTGCGTAAAAAACATTACACACATGGTAAGTGATGTAACCGATAGAATTTGGGTAAAAAAATGATTTTGCAGTACAAGACCAATTTATATTATGTAATTTGATACGAGCTTCGATTTGATATATTATAATAGTCGTTTCGATACCCGTGTCAAAAGTTATCTTCGTTGAAAGTTGCAACTCATATTTAACAAATGTTTTTTTGTTTTTGAAAATGTTAACAACATCCCATTTATTTTTCTCTTCTCTTTTTTTTTATTATGAATATAGACTGATAGAAAATATATATAAATAACCATAAGTCAGCACCAATATCTTCTTTATTTCTCTATTGAATTAAACCAAAAAAAAGTAAAATAAAAATGGTGCGTAAAAAACATTAAACCCATGGTAAGTGATGTAAACGATGGAATTTGGTTACAAAAATGTTTTCCATAGCAAGACCAAATTATATTGTGTAATTTGATATGAGCTTCGATTTGATATTTTATAATAGTCGTTTCGATACCCGAGTCAAAAGTTATCTTCGTTGAAAGTTACAACTCATATTTAACAAATGTTTTTTTGTTTTTGATTATGTTAACAACATCCAATTTATTTTTCTCTTCTCTTAGTTTTTTTATGAATAGAGACTGATTGAAAATATATATAAATAACCCTAAGTCAGCTCCAATATCTTCTTTATTCCTCAATTGAATTAAACCAGAAATGAGTAAAATGAAAATAGTGCGTCAAAAACTTTAAACCCTCGGTAAGTGATGTAAACGATGGAATTTGGGTACAAAAATGATTTTCCAAAGCAAGACCAAATTATATTGTGTAATTTGATACGAGCTTCGATTTGATATATTATAATATTCGTTTCGATACCCAAGTCAAAAGTTATCTTCGTTGAAAGTTGCAACTAATATTTAACAAAGGTTTTTTTTGTTTTTGAAAATGTTAACAACATTCAATTTATTTTTCTCTCCTCTTAGTTTTATTATGAATAAAGACTGATTGGAAATATATATAAATAACCCAAAGTCAGCACCAATATCTTCTTTATTCCTCTATTGAATTAAACCAGAAATAAGTAAAATAAAAATGGTGCGTAAAAAACATTACACCCACGGTAAGTGATGTAACCAATGGAATTTGGGTAAAAATATGATTTTCCACTGCAAGACCAAATTATATTGTGTAATTTGATACGACCTTCGATTTGATATATTATAATAGTCGTTGCGATACCCGAGTCAAAAGTTATCTTCGTTGAAAGTTGCAACTCATATTTAACAAATGTTTTTTTGTTTTTGAAAATGTTATCAACATTCAATTTATTTTTCTCTTCTCTTAGTTTTTTTATGAATAGAGACTGATTGAAAATATATAAAAATAACACTAAGTCAGCACTAATATCTTCTTTATTCCTCTATTGAATTAGACCATAAATAAGTAAAATGAAAACAGTGCGTCGAAAACTTTAATTCCTCGGTAAGTGATGTAAACGATGGAATTTGGGTACAAAAATGATTTTGCAAAGTGAAACCTAATCATATTGTGTAATTTGATACGAGCTTCGATTTAATATATTATAATAGTCGTTTCGATACCTGAGTCAAAAGTTATCTTCGTTGAATGTTGCAACTCATATTTAACAAATGTTTTTTTGTTTTCAAAAATGTTAACAACATCCAATTTATTTTTCTATTCTCTTAGTTTTTTTATGAATAGAGACTGATAGAAAATATATATAAATAACCCTAAGTCCGCACCAATATCTTCTTTATTCCTCAATTGAATTAAACCAGAAATAAGTAAAATGAAAATAGTGCGTCAAAAACTGTAAACCCTCGGTAAGTGATGTAAACGATGGAATTTGGGTACAAAAAAGATTTTCCATAGCAAGAACAAATCATATTGTGTAATTTGATATGAGCTTCGATTTGATATTTTATAATAGTCGTTTCGATACCCGAGTCAAAAGTTATCTTCGTTGAAAGTTACAACTCATACTTAACAAATGTTTTTTTGTTTTTGATTATGTTAACAACATCCAATTTATTTTTCTCTTCTCTTAGTTTTTTTATGAATAGAGACTGATTGAAAATATATATAAATAACCCTAATTCAGCACCAATATCTTCTTTATTCCACAATTGAATTAAACCAGAAATAAGTAAAATGAAAATAGTGCGTCAAAAATTGTAAAAAACCCTCGGTAAGTGATGTAAACGATGGAAATTGGGTACAAAAATGATTTTCCATAGCAAGACCAAATTATATTGTGTAATTTGATACGAGCTTCGATTTGATATATTATAATAGTCGTTTCGATACCCGAGTCAAAAGTTATCTTCGTTGAAACTTGCAACTCATATTTAACAAATGTTTTTTTGTTTTTGAAAATGTTAACAACATCCAATTTATTTTTCTTTTCTCTTAGTTTTTTTTATGAATAGAGACTGATTAAAAATATATATAAATAACCCTATGTCAGCACCAATATCTTCTTTATTCCTCTATTGAATTAATCCAGAAATAAGTAAAATAAAAATGGTGCGTCAAAAACTGTAAACTCTCGATAAGTGATGTAAACGATGGAAATTGGGTACAAAAATGATTTTCCATAGCAAGACCAAATTATATTATGTAATTTGATACGAGCTTCGATTTGATATATTATAATATTCGTTTCGATACCCAAGTCAAAAGTTATCTTCGTTGAAAGTTGAAACTAATATTTAACAAATGTTTTTTTTGTTTTTGAAAATATTAACAACATTCAATTTATTTTTCTCTCCTCTTAGTGTTTTTATGAATAGAGACTGATTGGAAATATATATAAATAACCCTAAGTCAGCACCAATATCTTCTTTATTCCTCTATTGAATTAAACGAGAAATAAGTAAAATAAAAATGGTGCGTAAAAAACATTACACACATGGTAAGTAATGTAACCGATGGAATTTGGGTAAAAAAATGATTTTGCACTACAAGACCAATTTATATTGTGTAATTTGATACGAGCTTCGATTTGATATATTATAATAGTCGTTTCGATACCCGTGTCAAAAGTTATCTTCGTTGAAAGTTGCAACTCATATTTAACAAATGTTTTTTTGTTTTTGAAAATGTTTACATCATCCCATTTATTTTTCTCTTCTCTTTTTTTTATTATGAATAGAGACTGATAGAAAATATATATAAATAACCCTAAGTCAGCACCAATATCTTCTTTATTTCTCTATTGAATTAAACCAGAAAAAAGTAAAATAAAAATGGTGCGTAAAAAACATTAAACCCATGGTAAGTGATGTAAACGATGGAATTTGGTTACAAAAATGTTTTCCATAGCAAGAACAAATCATATTGTGTAATTTGATATGAGCTTCGATTTGATATTTTATAATAGTCGTTTCGATACCCGAGTCAAAAGTTATCTTCGTTGAAAGTTACAACTCATATTTAACAAATGTTTTTTTGTTTTTGATTATGTTAACAACATCTAATTTATTTTTCTCTTCTCTTAGTTTTTTTATGAATAGAGACTGATTGAAAATATATATAAATAACCCTAAGTCAGCTCCAATATTTTCTTTATTCCTCAATTGAATTAAACGAGAAATGAGTAAAATGAAAATAGTGCGTCAAAAACTTTAAAACCTCGGTAAGTGATGTAAACGATGGAATTTGGGTACAAAAATGATTTTCCATAGCAAGACCAAATTATATTGTGTAATTTGATACGAGCTTCGATTTGATATATTATAATATTCGTTTCGATACCTAAGTCAAAAGTTATCTTCGTTGAAAGTTGCAACTAATATTTAACAAATGTTTTTTTTGTTTTTGAAAATGTTAACAACATTCAATATATTTTTCTCTCCTCTTAGTTTTTTTATGAATAGAGACTGATTGGAAATATATATAAATAACCCAAAGTCAGCACCAATATCTTCTTTATTCCTCTATTGAATTAAACCAGAAATAAGTAAAATAAAAATGGTGCGTAAAAAACATTACACCCACGTTAAGTGATGTAACCAATGGAATTTGGGTAAAAAAATGATTTTCCACTTCAAGACCAAATTATATTATGTAATTTGATACGAGCTTCGATTTGATATATTATAATAGTCGTTTCGATACCCGAGTCAAAAGTTATGTTCGTTGAAAGTTGCAACTCATATTTAACAAATGTTTTTTTGTTTTTGAAAATGTTATCAACATTCAATTTATTTTTCTCTTCTCTTAGTTTTTTTATGAATAGAGACTGATAAAAAATATATATAAATAACCCTAAGTCCGCACCAATATCTTCTTTATTCCTCAATTGAATTAAACCAGAAATAAGTAAAATGAAAATAGTGCGTCAAAAACTTTAAACCCTCGGTAAGTGATGTAAACGATGGAATTTGGGTACAAAAATGATTTTCCAAAGCAAGACCAAATTATATTGTGTAATTTGATACGAGCTTCGATTTGATATATTATAATATTCGTTTCGATACCCAAGTCAAAAGTTATCTTCGTTGAACGTTGCAACTAATATTTAACAAATGTTTTTTTTGTTTTTGAAAATGTTAACAACATTCAATTTATTTTTCTCTCCTCTTAGTTTTTTTATGAATAAAGACTGATTGGAAATATATATAAATAACCCAAAGTCAGCACCAATATCTTCTTTATTCCTCTATTGAATTAAACCAGAAATAAGTAAAATAAAAATGGTGCGTAAAAAACATTACACCCACGGTAAGTGATGTAACCAATGGAATTTGGGTAAAAATATGATTTTCCACTGCAAGACCAAATTATATTGTGTAATTTGATACGACCTTCGATTTGATATATTATAATAGTCGTTGCGATACCCGAGTCAAAAGTTATCTTCGTTGAAAGTTGCAACTCATATTTAACAAATGTTTTTTTGTTTTTGAAAATGTTATCAACATTCAATTTATTTTTCTCTTCTCTTAGTTTTTTTATGAATAGAGACTGATTGAAAATATATAAAAATAACACTAAGTCAGCACTAATATCTTCTTTATTCCTCTATTGAATTAGACCATAAATAAGTAAAATGAAAACAGTGCGTCGAAAACTTTAATTCCTCGGTAAGTGATGTAAACGATGGAATTTGGGTACAAAAATGATTTTGCAAAGTGAAACCTAATCATATTGTGTAATTTGATACGAGCTTCGATTTAATATATTATAATAGTCGTTTCGATACCTGAGTCAAAAGTTATCTTCGTTGAATGTTGCAACTCATATTTAACAAATGTTTTTTTGTTTTCAAAAATGTTAACAACATCCAATTTATTTTTCTATTCTCTTAGTTTTTTTATGAATAGAGACTGATAGAAAATATATATAAATAACCCTAAGTCCGCACCAATATCTTCTTTATTCCTCAATTGAATTAAACCAGAAATAAGTAAAATGAAAATAGTGCGTCAAAAACTGTAAACCCTCGGTAAGTGATGTAAACGATGGAATTTGGGTACAAAAAAGATTTTCCATAGCAAGAACAAATCATATTGTGTAATTTGATATGAGCTTCGATTTGATATTTTATAATAGTCGTTTCGATACCCGAGTCAAAAGTTATCTTCGTTGAAACTTGCAACTCATATTTAACAAATGTTTTTTTGTTTTTGAAAATGTTAACAACATCCAATTTATTTTTCTCTTCTCTTAGTTTTTTTTATGAATAGAGACTGATTAAAAATATATATAAATAACCCTATGTCAGCACCAATATCTTCTTTATTCCTCTATTGAATTAATCCAGAAATAAGTAAAATAAAAATGGTGCGTCAAAAACTGTAAACTCTCGATAAGTGATGTAAACGATGGAAATTGGGTACAAAAATGATTTTCCATAGCAAGACCAAATTATATTATGTAATTTGATACGAGCTTCGATTTGATATATTATAATATTCGTTTCGATACCCAAGTCAAAAGTTATCTTCGTTGAAAGTTGAAACTAATATTTAACAAATGTTTTTTTTGTTTTTGAAAATATTAACAACATTCAATTTATTTTTCTCTCCTCTTAGTGTTTTTATGAATAGAGACTGATTGGAAATATATATAAATAACCCTAAGTCAGCACCAATATCTTCTTTATTCCTCTATTGAATTAAACGAGAAATAAGTAAAATAAAAATGGTGCGTAAAAAACATTACACACATGGTAAGTAATGTAACCGATGGAATTTGGGTAAAAAAATGATTTTGCACTACAAGACCAATTTATATTGTGTAATTTGATACGAGCTTCGATTTGATATATTATAATAGTCGTTTCAATACCCGTGTCAAAAGTTATCTTCGTTGAAAGTTGCAACTCATATTTAACAAATGTTTTTTTGTTTTTGAAAATGTTTACATCATCCCATTTATTTTTCTCTTCTCTTTTTTTTATTATGAATAGAGACTGATAGAAAATATATATAAATAACCCTAAGTCAGCACCAATATCTTCTTTATTTCTCTATTGAATTAAACCAGAAAAAAGTAAAATAAAAATGGTGCGTAAAAAACATTAAACCCATGGTAAGTGATGTAAACGATGGAATTTGGTTACAAAAATGTTTTCCATAGCAAGAACAAATCATATTGTGTAATTTGATATGAGCTTCGATTTGATATTTTATAATAGTCGTTTCGATACCCGAGTCAAAAGTTATCTTCGTTGAAAGTTACAACTCATATTTAACAAATGTTTTTTTGTTTTTGATTATGTTAATAACATCTAATTTATTTTTCTCTTCTCTTAGTTTTTTTATGAATAGAGACTGATTGAAAATATATATAAATAACCCTAAGTCAGCTCCAATATTTTCTTTATTCCTCAATTGAATTAAACGAGAAATGAGTAAAATGAAAATAGTGCGTCAAAAACTTTAAAACCTCGGTAAGTGATGTAAACGATGGAATTTGGGTACAAAAATGATTTTCCATAGCAAGACCAAATTATATTGTGTAATTTGATACGAGCTTCGATTTGATATATTATAATAGTCGTTTCGATACCCGAGTCAAAAGTTATGTTCGTTGAAAGTTGCAACTCATATTTAACAAATGTTTTTTTGTTTTTGAAAATGTTATCAACATTCAATTTATTTTTCTCTTCTCTTAGTTTTTTTATGAATAGAGACTGATAAAAAATATATATAAATAACCCTAAGTCCGCACCAATATCTTCTTTATTCCTCAATTGAATTAAACCAGAAATAAGTAAAATGAAAATAGTGCGTCAAAATCTGTAAACCCTCGGTAAGTGATGTAAACGATGGAATTTGGGTACAAAAAACATTTTCCATAGCAAGAACAAATCATATTGTGTAATTTTATATGAGCTTCGATTTGATATTTTATAATAGTCGTTTCGATACCCGAGTCAAAAGTTATCTTCGTTGAAAGTTACAACTCATACTTAACAAATGTTTTTTTTGTTTTTGATTATGTTAACAACATCCAATTTATTTTTCTCTTCTCTTAGTTTTTTTATGAATAGAGACTGATTGAAAATATATATAAATAACCCTAATTCAGCACCAATATCTTCTTTATTCCACAATTGAATTAAACCAGAAATAAGTAAAATGAAAATAGTGCGTCAAAAATTGTAAAAAACCCTCGGTAAGTGATGTAAACGATGGAAATTGGGTACAAAAATGATTTTCCATAGCAAGACCAAATTATATTGTGTAATTTGATACGAGCTTCGATTTGATATATTATAATAGTCGTTTCGATACCCGAGTCAAAAGTTATCTTCGTTGAAACTTGCAACTCATATTTAACAAATGTTTTTTTGTTTTTGAAAATGTTAACAACATCCAATTTATTTTTCTTTTCTCTTAGTTTTTTTTATGAATAGAGACTGATTAAAAATATATATAAATAACCCTATGTCAGCACCAATATCTTCTTTATTCCTCTATTGAATTAATCCAGAAATAAGTAAAATAAAAATGGTGCGTCAAAAACTGTAAACTCTCGATAAGTGATGTAAACGATGGAAATTGGGTACAAAAATGATTTTCCATAGCAAGACCAAATTATATTATGTAATTTGATACGAGCTTCGATTTGATATATTATAATATTCGTTTCGATACCCAAGTCAAAAGTTATCTTCGTTGAAAGTTGAAACTAATATTTAACAAATGTTTTTTTGTTTTTGAAAATGTTAACAACATTTATTTATTTTTCTCTTCTCTTAGTTTTTTTATGAATAGAGACTGATTGAAAATATATATAAATAACCCTAATTCAGCACCAATATCTTCTTTTTTCCTCAATTGAATTAAACCAGAAATAAGTAAAATGAAAATAGTGCGTCAAAAATTGTAAAAAACCCTCGGTAAGTGATGTAAACGATGGAAATTGGGTACAAAAATGATTTTCCATAGCAAAACCAAATTATATTGTGTAATTTGATACGAGCTTCGATTTGATATATTATAATAGTCGTTTCGATACCCGAGTCAAAAGTTATCTTCGTTGAAACTTGCAACTCATATTTAACAAATGTTTTTTTGTTTTTGAAAATGTTAACAACATCCAATTTATTTTTCTCTTCTCTTAGTTTTTTTTATGAATAGAGACTGATTAAAAATATATATAAATAACCCTATGTCAGCACCAATATCTTCTTTATTCCTCTATTGAATTAATCCAGAAATAAGTAAAAACAAAATGGTGCGTCAAAAACTGTAAACTCTCGATAAGTGATGTAAACGATGGAAATTGGGTACAAAAATGATTTTCAATAGCAAGACCAAATTATATTGTGTAATTTGATACGAGCTTCGATTTGATATATTATAATATTCGTTTCGATACCCAAGTCAAAAGTTATCTTCGTTGAAAGTTGAAACTAATATTTAACAAATGTTTTTTTTTGTTTTTGAAAATGTTAACAACATTCAATTTATTTTTCTCTCCTCTTAGTGTTTTTATGAATAGAGACTGATTGGAAATATATATAAATAACCCTAAGTTAGCACCAATATCTTCTTTATTCCTCTATTGAATTAAACGAGAAATAAGTAAAATAAAAATGGTGCGTAAAAAACATTACACACATGGTAAGTGATGTAACCGATGGAATTTGGGAAAAAAATGATTTTGCACTACAAGACCAATTTATATTGTGTAATTTGATACGAGCTTCGATTTAATATATTATAATAGTCGTTTCGATAGCTGAGTCAAAAGTTATCTTCGTTGAATGTTGCAACTCATATTTAACAAATGTTTTTTTGTTTTCAAAAATGTTAACAACATCCAATTTATTTTTCTTTTCTCTTAGTTTTTTTATGAATAGAGACTGATTGAAAATATATATAAATAACCCTAAGTCCGCACCAATATCTTCTTTATTCCTCAATTGAATTAAACCAGAAATAAGTAAAATGAAAATAGTGCGTCAAAAACTGTAAAACCCTCGGTAAGTGATGTAAACGATGGAATTTGTGTACAAAAAAGATTTTCCATAGCAAGAACAAATCATATTGTGTAATTTGATACGAGCTTCGATTTGATATATTATAATAGTCGTTTCGATACCCGAGTCAAAAGTTATATTCGTTGAAAGTTACAACTCTTATTTAACAAATGTTTTTTTGTTTTTGATTATGTTAACAACATCCAATTTATTTTTCTCTCCTCTTAGTGTTTTTATAAATAGAGA
This sequence comes from Hippophae tibetana, assembly GCA_037013495.1. Lineage (NCBI taxonomy): Eukaryota > Viridiplantae > Streptophyta > Magnoliopsida > Rosales > Elaeagnaceae > Hippophae > Hippophae tibetana. The sequence goes on along the minus strand of CM072809.1, from coordinate 41,152,070 downwards.
CTGATTGGAAATATATAAAAATAACCCTAAGTCAGCACCAATATCTTCTTTATTCCTCTATTGAATTAAACCAGAAATAAGTAAAATAAAAATGGTGCGTAAAAAACATTACACACATTGTAAGTGATGTAACAGATGGAATTTGGTTAAAAAAATGATTTTGCACTACAAGAACAATTTATATTGTGTAATTTGATACGAGCTTCGATTTGATATATTATAATAGTCGTTTCGATACCCTTGTCAAAAGTTATCTTCGTTGAAAGTTGCATCTCATATTTAACAAATGTTTTTTTGTTTTTGAAAATGTTAACAACATCCTATTTATTTTTCTCTTCTCTTTTTTCTTATTATGAATAGAGACTGATAGAAAATATATATAAATAACCCTAAGTCAGCACCAATATCTTCTTTATTTCTCTATTGAATTAAACCAGAAAAAAGTAAAATAAAAATGGTGCGTAAAAAACATTAAACCTATGGTAAGTGATGTAAACGATGGAATTTGGTTACAAAAATGATTTTCCATAGCAAGACCAAATTATATTGTGTAATTTGATATGATCTTCGATTTGATATTTTATAATAGTCGTTTCGATACCTGAGTTACAACTCATATTTAACAAATGTTTTTTTGTTTTTGATTATGTTAACAACATCCAATTTATTTTTCTCTTCTCTTAGTTTTTTTATGAATAGAGACTGATTGAATTTATATATAAATAACCCTAAGTCCGCACCAATATCTTCTTTATTCCTCAATTGAATTAAACCAGAAATAAGTAAAATGAAAATAGTGCGTCAAAAACTGTAAACCCTCAGTAAGTGATGTAAACGATGGAATTTGGGTACAAAAAAGATTTTCCATAGCAAGAACAAATCATATTGTGTAATTTGATATGAGCTTCAATTTGATATATTATAATAGTCGTTTCGATACCCGAGTCAAAAGTTATCTTCGTTGAAAGTTACAACTCATATTTAACAAATGTTTTTTTGTTTTTGATTATGTTAACAACATCCAATTTATTTTTCTCTTCTCTTAGTTTTTTTATGAATAGAGACTAATTGAAAATATATATAAATAACCCTAAGTCAGCACCAATATCTTCTTTATTCCTGAATTGAATTAAACCAGAAATGAGTAAAATGAAAATAGTGCGTCAAAAACATTAAATTCTCGGTAAGTGATGTAAAGGATGCAATTTGGGTACAAAAATGATTTTCCATAGCAAGACCAAATTGTATTGAGTAATTTCATAAGAGCTTCGATTTGATATATTATAATAGTCGTTTCGATACCCAAGTCAAAAGTTATCTTCGTTGAAAGTTGCAACTAATATTTAACAAATGTATTTTTTTGTTTTTGAAAATGTTAACAACATTCAATTTATTTTTCTCTTCTCTTAGTTTTTTTATGAATAGAGACTGATTGAAAATATATATAAATAACCCTAAGTCAGCTCCAATATCTTCTTTATTCCTCAATTGAATTAAACCAGAAATAAGTAAAATGAAAATAGTGCGTCAAAAACTGTAAACTCTCGATCAGTGATGTAAACGATGGAAATTGGGTACAAAAATGATTTTCCATAGCAAGACCAAATTATATTGTGTAATTTGATACGAGCTTCGATTTGATATATTATAATATTCGTTTCGATACCCAAGTCAAAAGTTATCTTCGTTGAAAGTTGAAACTAATATTTAACAAATGTTTTTTTTTTGTTTTTGAAAATGTTAACAACATTCAATTTATTTTTCTCTCCTCTTAGTGTTTTTATGAATAGAGACTGATTGGAAATATATATAAATAACCCTAAGTCAGCACCAATATCTTCTTTATTCCTCTATTGAATTAAACGAGAAATAAGTAAAATAAAAATGGTGCGTAAAAAACATTACACACATGGTAAGTGATGTAACCGATGGAATTTGGGTAAAAAAATGATTTTGCATTACAAGACCAATTTATATTGTGTAATTTGATACGAGCTTCGATTTGATATGTTATAATAGTCGTTTCGATACACGTGTCAAAAGTTATCTTCGTTGAAAGTTGCAACTCATAATTAACAAATGTTTTTTTGTTTTTGAAAATGTTAACAACATCCCATTTATTTTTCTCTTCTCTTCTTTTTTTTATTATGAATAGAGACTGATAGAAAATATATATAAATAACCCTAAGTCAGCACCAATATCTTCTTTATTTCTGTATTGAATTAAACCAGAAAAAAGTAAAATAAAAATGGTGCGTAAAAAACATTAAACCCATGGTGAGTGATGTAAACGATGGAATTTGGTTACAAAAATGATTTTCCATAGCAAGACCAAATTATATTGTGTAATTTGATATGAGCTTCGATTTGATATTTTATAATAGTCGTTTCGATACCCGAGTCAAAAGTTATCTTCGTTGAAAGTTACAACTCATATTTAACAAATGTTTTTTTGTTTTTGATTATGTTAACAACATCCAATTTATTTTTCTCTTCTCTTAGTTTTTTTATGAATAGAGACTGATTGAAAATATATATAAATAACCCTAAGTCAGCTCCAATATCTTCTTTATTCCTCAATTGAATTAAACCAGAAATGAGTAAAATGAAAATAGTGCGTCAAAAACTTTAAACCCTCGGTAAGTGATGTAAACGATGGAATTTGGGTACAAAAATGATTTTCCATAGCAAGACCAAATTATATTGTTTAATTTGATACGAGCTTCGATTTGATATATTATAATATTCGTTTCAATACCCGAGTCAAAAGTTATCTTCGTTGAAAGTTGCAACTCATATTTAACAAATGTTTTTTTGTTTTTGAAAATGTTATCAACATTCAATTTATTTTTCTCTTCTCTTAGTTTTTTTATGAATAGAGACTGATTGAAAATATATAAAAATAACCCTAAGTCAGCACTAATATCTTCTTTATTCCTCTATTAATTAGACCATAAATAAGTAAAATGAAAACAATGCGTCAAAAACTTTAATTCCTCGGTAAGTGATGTAAACGATGGAATTTGGGTACAAAAATGATTTTGCAAAGTGAAACCTAATCATATTGTGTAATTTGATACGAGCTTCGATTTAATATATTATAATAGTCGTTTCGATACCTCATTCAAAAGTTATCTTCGTTGAATGTTGCAACTCATATTTAACAAATGTTTTTTTGTTTTCAAAAATGTTAACAACATCCAATTTATTTTTCTATTCTCTTCGTTTTTTTATGAATAGAGACTGATTGAAAATATATATAAATAACCCTAAGTCCGCACCAATATCTTCTTTATTCCTCAATTGAATTAAACCAGAAATAAGTAAAATGAAAATAGTGCGTCAAAAAGTGTAAACCCTCGGTAAGTGATGTAAACGATGGAATTTGGGTACAAACAAGATTTTCCATAGCAAGAACAAATCATATTGTGTAATTTGATATGAGTTTCGATTTGATATTTTATAATAGTCGTTTCGATACCCGAGTCAAAAGTTATCTTCGTTGAAAGTTACAACTCATACTTAACAAATGTTTTTTTGTTTTTGATTATGTTAACAGCATCCAATTTATTTTTCTCTTCTCTTAGTTTTTTTATGAATAGATACTGATTGAAAATATATCTAAATAACCCTAATTCAGCACCAATATCTTCTTTATTCCTCAATTGAATTAAACCAGAAATAAGTAAAATGAAAATAGTGCGTCAAAAATTGTAAAAAACCCTCGGTAAGTGATGTAAACGATGGAAATTGGGTACAAAAATGATTTTCCATAGCAAGACCAAATTATATTGTGTAATTTGATACGAGCTTCGATTTGATATATTACAATAGTCGTTTCGATACCCGAGTCAAAAGTTATTTTCGTTGAAACTTCCAACTCATATTTAACAAATGTTTTTTTGTTTTTGAAAATGTTAACAATATTCAATTTATTTTTCTCTTCTCTTAGTTTTTTTATGAATAGAGACTGATTGAAAATATATATAAATAACCCTAAGTCAGCTCCAATATCTTCTTTATTCCTCAATTGAATTAAACCAGAAATAAGTAAAATGAAAATAGTGTGTCAAAAACTGTAAACTCGCGATAAGTGATGTAAACGATGGAAATTGGGTACAAAAATTATTTTCCATAGCAAGACCAAATTATATTGTGTAATTTGATACGAGCTTCGATTTGATATATTATAATATTCGTTTCGATACCCAAGTCAAAAGTTATCTTCGTTGAAAGTTGAAACTAATATTTAACAAATGTTTTTTTTGTTTTTGAAAATGTTAACAACATTCAATTTATTTTTCTCTCCTCTTAGTGTTTTTATGAATAGAGACTGATTGGAAATATATATAAATAACCCTAAGTCAGCACCAATATCTTCTTTATTCCTCTATTGAATTAAACGAGAAATAAGTGAAATAAAAATGGTGCGTAAAAAACATTACACACATGGTAAGTGATGTAACCGATAGAATTTGGGTAAAAAAATGATTTTGCAGTACAAGACCAATTTATATTATGTAATTTGATACGAGCTTCGATTTGATATATTATAATAGTCGTTTCGATACCCGTGTCAAAAGTTATCTTCGTTGAAAGTTGCAACTCATATTTAACAAATGTTTTTTTGTTTTTGAAAATGTTAACAACATCCCATTTATTTTTCTCTTCTCTTTTTTTTTATTATGAATATAGACTGATAGAAAATATATATAAATAACCATAAGTCAGCACCAATATCTTCTTTATTTCTCTATTGAATTAAACCAGAAAAAAGTAAAATAAAAATGGTGCGTAAAAAACATTAAACCCATGGTAAGTGATGTAAACGATGGAATTTGGTTACAAAAATGTTTTCCATAGCAAGACCAAATTATATTGTGTAATGTTTTATTAGAGCTTCGATTTGATATTTTATAATAGTCGTTTCGATACCCGAGTCAAAAGTTATCTTCGTTGAAAGTTACAACTCATATTTAACAAATGTTTTTTTGTTTTTGATTATGTTAACAACATCCAATTTATTTTTCTCTTCTCTTAGTTTTTTTATGAATAGAGACTGATTGAAAATATATATAAATAACCCTAAGTCAGCTCCAATATCTTCTTTATTCCTCAATTGAATTAAACCAGAAATGAGTAAAATGAAAATATTGCGTCAAAAACTTTAAACCCTCGGTAAGTGATGTAAACGATGGAATTTGGGTACAAAAATGATTTTCCAGAGCAAGACCAAATTATATTGTGTAATTTGATACGAGCTTCGATTTGATATATTATAATATTCGTTTCGATACCCAAGTCAAAAGTTATCTTCGTTGAAAGTTGCAACTAATATTTAACAAATGTTTTTTTTGTTTTTGAAAATGTTAACAACATTCAATTTATTTTTCTCTCCTCTTAGTTTTTTTATGAATAAAGACTGATTGGAAATATATATAAATAACCCAAAGTCAGCACCAATATCTTCTTTATTCCTCTATTGAATTAAACCAGAAATAAGTAAAATAAAAATGGTGCGTAAAAAACATTACACCCACGGTAAGTGATGTAACCAATGGAATTTGGGTAAAAATATGATTTTCCACTGCAAGACCAAATTATATTGTGTAATTTGATACGACCTTCGATTTGATATATTATAATAGTCGTTGCGATACCCGAGTCAAAAGTTATCTTCGTTGAAAGTTGCAACTCATATTTAACAAATGTTTTTTTGTTTTTGAAAATGTTATCAACATTCAATTTATTTTTCTCTTCTCTTAGTTTTTTTATGAATAGAGACTGATTGAAAATATATAAAAATAACACTAAGTCAGCACTAATATCTTCTTTATTCCTCTATTGAATTAGACCATAAATAAGTAAAATGAAAACAGTGCGTCGAAAACTTTAATTCCTCGGTAAGTGATGTAAACGATGGAATTTGGGTACAAAAATGATTTTGCAAAGTGAAACCTAATCATATTGTGTAATTTGATACGAGCTTCGATTTAATATATTATAATAGTCGTTTCGATACCTGAGTCAAATGTTATCTTTGTTGAATGTTGCAACTCATATTTAACAAATGTTTTTTTGTTTTCAAAAATGTTAACAACATCCAATTTATTTTTCTATTCTCTTAGTTTTTTTATGAATAGAGACTGATAGAAAATATATATAAATAACCATAAGTCCGCACCAATATCTTCTTTATTCCTCAATTGAATTAAACCAGAAATAAGTAAAATGAAAATAGTGCGTCAAAAACTGTAAACCCTCGGTAAGTGATGTAAACGATGGAATTTGGGTACAAAAAAGATTTTCCATAGCAAGAACAAATCATATTGTGTAATTTGATATGAGCTTCGATTTGATATTTTATAATAGTCGTTTCGATACCCGAGTCAAAAGTTATCTTCGTTGAAAGTTACAACTCATACTTAACAAATGTTTTTTTGTTTTTGATTATGTTAACAACATCCAATTTATTTTTCTCTTCTCTTAGTTTTTTTATGAATAGAGACTGATTGAAAATATATATAAATAACCCTAATTCAGCACCAATATCTTCTTTATTCCACAATTGAATTAAACCAGAAATAAGTAAAATGAAAATAGTGCGTCAAAAATTGTAAAAAACCCTCGGTAAGTGATGTAAACGATGGAAATTGGGTACAAAAATGATTTTCCATAGCAAGACCAAATTATATTGTGTAATTTGATACGAGCTTCGATTTGATATATTATAATAGTCGTTTCGATACCCGAGTCAAAAGTTATCTTCGTTGAAACTTGCAACACATATTTAACAAATGTTTTTTTATTTTTGAAAATGTTAACAACATCCAATTTATTTTTCTCTTCTCTTAGTTTTTTTTATGAATAGAGACTGATTAAAAATATATATAAATAACCCTATATCAGCACCAATATCTTCTTTATTCCTCTATTGAATTAATCCAGAAATAAGTAAAATAAAAATGGTGCGTCAAAAACTGTAAACTCTCGATAAGTGATGTAAACGATGGAATTTGGGTACAAAAAAGATTTTCCATAGCAAGAACAAATCATATTGTGTAATTTGATATGAGCTTCGATTTGATATTTTATAATAGTCGTTTCGATACCCGAGTCAAAAGTTATCTTCGTTGAAAGTTACAACTCATATTTAACAAATGTTTTTTTGTTTTTGATTATGTTAACAACATCTAATTTATTTTTCTCTTCTCTTAGTTTTTTTATGAATAGAGACTGATTGAAAATATATATAAATAACCCTAAGTCAGCTAAAATATTTTCTTTATTCCTCAATTGAATTAAACGAGAAATGAGTAAAATGAAAATAGTGCGTCAAAAACTTTAAAACCTCGGTAAGTGATGTAAACGATGGAATTTGGGTACAAAAATGATTTTCCATAGCAAGACCAAATTATATTGTGTAATTTGATACGAGCTTCGATTTGATATATTATAATATTTGTTTTGATACCTAAGTCAAAAGTTATCTTCGTTGAAAGTTGCAACTAATATTTAACAAATGTTTTTTTTGTTTTTGAAAATGTTAACAACATTCAATTTATTTTTCTCTCCTCTTAGTTTTTTTATGAATAGAGACTGATTGGAAATATATATAAATAACCCAAAGTCAGCACCAATATCTTCTTTATTCCTCTACTGAATTAAACCAGAAATAAGTAAAATAAAAATGGTGCGTAAAAAACATTACACCCACGTTAAGTGATGTAACCAATGGAATTTGGGTAAAAACATGATTTTCCACTTCAAGACCAAATTATATTGTGTAATTTGATACGAGCTTCGATTTGATATATTATAATAGTCGTTTCGATACCCGAGTCAAAAGTTATGTTCGTTGAAACTTGCAACTCATATTTAACAAATGTTTTTTTGTTTTTGAAAATGTTATCAACATTCAATTTATTTTTCTCTTCTCTTAGTTTTTTTATGAATATAGACTGATAAAAAATATATATAAATAACCCTAAGTCCGCACCAATATCTTCTTTATTCCTCAATTGAATTAAACCAGAAATAATTAAAATGAAACTAGTGCGTCAAAAACTGTAAACCCTCGGTAAGTGATGTAAACGATGGAATTTGGGTACAAAAAAGATTTTCCATAGCAAGAACAAATCATATTGTGTAATTTGATATGAGCTTCGATTTGATATGAGCTTCGATTTGATATTTTATAATAGTCGTTTCGATACCCGAGTCAAAAGTTATCTTCGTTGAAAGTTACAACTCATACTTAACAAATGTTTTTTTGTTTTTGATTATGTTAACATCATCCAATTTATTTTTCTCTTCTCTTAGTTTTTTTATGAATAGAGACTGATTGAAAATATATATAAATAACCCTAATTCAGCACCAATATCTTCTTTATTCCTCAATTGAATTAAACCAGAAATAAGTAAAATGAAAATAGTGCGTCAAAAATTGTAAAAAACCCTCGGTAAGTGATGTAAACGATGGAAATTGGGTACAAAAATGATTTTCCATAGCAAAACCAAATTATATTGTGTAATTTGATACGAGCTTCGATTTGATATATTATAATAGTCGTTTCGATACCCGAGTCAAAAGTTATCTTCGTTGAAACTTGCAACTCATATTTAACAAATGTTTTTTTGTTTTTGAAAATGTTAACAACATCCAATTTATTTTTCTCTTCTCTTAGTTTTATTTATGAATAGAGACTGATTAAAAATATATATAAATAACCCTATGTCAGCACCAATATCTTCTTTATTCCTCTATTGAATTAATCCAGAAATAAGTAAAATAAAAATGGTGCGTCAAAAACTGTAAACTCTCGATAAGTGATGTAAACGATGGAAATTGGGTACAAAAATGATTTTCCATAGCAAGACCAAATTATATTGTGTAATTTGATACGAGCTTCGATTTGATATATTATAATATTCGTTTCGATACCCAAGTCAAAAGTTATCTTCGTTGAAAGTTGAAACTAATATTTAACAAATGTTTTTTTTGTTTTTGAAAATGTTAACAACATTCAATTTATTTTTCTATCCTCTTAGTGTTTTTATGAATAGAGACTGATTGGAAATATATATAAATAACCCTAAGTTAGCACCAATATCTTCTTTATTCCTCTATTGAATTAAACGAGAAATAAGTAAAATAAAAATGGTGCGTAAAAAACATTACACACATGGTAAGTGATGTAACCGATGGAATTTGGGAAAAAAAATGATTTTGCACTACAAGACCAATTTATATTGTGTAATTTGATACGAGCTTCGATTTAATATATTATAATAGTCGTTTCGATACCTGAGTCAAAAGTTATCTTCGTTGAATGTTGGAACTCATATTTAACAAATGTTTTTTTGTTTTCAAAAATGTTAACAACATCCAATTTATTTTTCTATTCTCTAAGTTTTTTTATGAATAGAGACTGATAGAAAATATATATAAATAACCCTAAGTCCGCACCAATATCTTCTTTATTCCTCAATTGAATTAAACCAGAAATGAGTAAAATGAAAATAGTGCGTCAAAAACTGTAAACCCTCGGTAAGTGATGTAAACGATGGAATTTGGGTACAAAAAAGATTTTCCATAGCAAGAACAAATCATATTGTGTAATTTGATATGAGCTTCGATTTGATATTTTATAATAGTCGTTTCGATACCCGAGTCAAAAGTTATCTTCGTTGAAAGTTACAACTCATACTTAACAAATGTTTTTTTGTTTTTGATTATGTTAACAACATCCAATTTATTTTTCTCTTCTCTTAGTTTTTTTATGAATAGAGACTGATTGAAAATATATATAAATAACCCTAATTCAGCACCAATATCTTCTTTATTCCTCAATTGAATTAAACCAGAAATAAGTAAAATGAAAATAGTGCGTCAAAAATTGTAAAAAACCCTCGGTAAGTGATGTAAACGATGGAAATTGGGTACAAAAATGATTTTCCATAGCAAGACCAAATTATATTGTGTAATTTGATACGAGCTTCGATTTGATATATTATAATAGTCGTTTCGATACCCGAGTCAAAAGTTATCTTCGTTGAAACTTGCAACTCATATTTAACAAATGTTTTTTTGTTTTTGAAAATGTTATCAACATTCAATTTATTTTTCTCTTCTCTTAGTTTTTTTATGAATAGAGACTGATTGAAAATATATATAAATAACCCTAAGTCAGCACCAATATCTTCTTTATTTCTCTATTGAATTAAACCAGAAAAAAGTAAAATAAAAATGGTGCGTAAAAAACATTAAACCCATGGTAAGTGATGTAAACGATGGAATTTGGTTACAAAAATGATTTTCCATAGCAAGACCAAATTATATTGTGTAATTTGATATGATCTTCGATTTGATATTTTATAATAGTCGTTTCGATACCTGAGTTACAACTCATATTTAACAAATGTTTTTTTGTTTTTGATTATGTTAACAACATCCAATTTATTTTTCTCTTCTCTTAGTTTTTTTATGAATAGAGACTGATTGAATTTATATATAAATAACCCTATGTCAGCACCAATATCTTCTTTATTCCTCTATTGAATTAATCCAGAAATAAGTAAAATAAAAATGGTGCGTCAAAAACTGTAAACTCTCGATAAGTGATGTAAACGATGGAAATTGGGTACAAAAATGATTTTCCATAGCAAGACCAAATTATATTGTGTAATTTGATACGAGCTTCGATTTGATATATTATAATATTCGTTTCGATACCCAAGTCAAAAGTTATCTTCGTTGAAAGTTGAAACAAATATTTAACAAATATTTTTTTGTTTTTGAAAATGTTAACATCATTCAATTTATTTTTCTCTCCTCTTAGTGTTTTTATGAATAGAGACTGATTATAAATATATATAAATAACCCTAAGTCAGCACCAATATCTTCTTTATTCCTCTATTGAATTAAACAAGAAATAAGTAAAATAAAAATGGTGCGTAAAAAACATTACACACATGGTAAGTGATGTAACCGATGGAATTTGGGTAAAAAAATGATTTTGCACTACAAAACCAATTTATATTGTGTAATTTGATACGAGCTTCGATTTGATATATTATAATAGTCGTTTCGATACCTGAGTCAAAAGTTATCTTCGTTGAATGTTGCAACTCATATTTAACAAATGTTTTTTTGTTTTCAAAAATGTTAACAACATCCAATTTATTTTTCTTTTCTCTTAGTTTTTTTATGAATAGAGACTGATTGAAAATATATATAAATAACCCTAAGTCCGCACCAATATCTTCTTTATTCCTCAATTGAATTAAACCAGAAATAAGTAAAATGAAAATAGTGCGTCAAAAACTGTAAACCCTCGGTAAGTGATGTAAACGATGGAATTTGGGTACAAAAAAGATTTTCCATAGCAAGAACAAATCATATTGTGTAATTTGATACGAGCTTCGATTTGATATATTATAATAGTCGTTTCGATACCCGAGTCAAAAGTTATATTCGTTGAAAGTTACAACTCATATTTAACAAATGTTTTTTTGTTTTTGATTATGTTAACAACATCCAATTTATTTTTCTCTTCTCTTAGTTTTTTTATGAATAGAGACTGATTAAAAATATATATAAATAACCCTAAGTCAGCACCAATATCTTCTTTATTCCTGAATTGAATTAAACTAGAAATGAGTAAAATGAAAATAGTGCGTCAAAAACTTTAAATTCTCGGTAAGTGATGTAAAGGATGCAATTTGGGTACAAAAATGATTTTCCATAGCAAGACCAAATAGTATTGAGTAATTTCATAAGAGCTTCGATTTGATATATTATAATAGTCGTTTCGATACCCAAGTCAAAAGTTATCTTCGTTGAAAGTTGCAACTAATATTTAATAAATGTTTTTTTTGTTTTTGAAAATGTTAACATTCAATTTATTTTTCTCTCCTCTTAGTGTTTTTATGAATAAAGACTGATTGGAAATATATAAAAATAACCCTAAGTCAGCACCAATATCTTCTTTATTCCTCTATTGAATTAAATCAGAAATAAGTAAAATAAAAATGGTGCGTAAAAAACATTACACACATTGTAAGTGATGTAACAGATGGAATTTGGTTAAAAAAATGATTTTGCACTACAAGACCAATTTATATTGTGTAATTTGATACGAGCTTCGATTTGATATATTATAATAGTCGTTTCGATACCCTTGTCAAAAGTTATCTTCGTTGAAAGTTGCAACTCATATTTAACAAATGTTTTTTTGTTTCTGAAAATGTTAACAACATCCTATTTATTTTTCTCTTCTCTTTTTTTTTATTATGAATAGAGACTGATAGAAAATATAAATAAATAACCCTAAGTCAGCACCAATATCTTCTTTATTTCTCTATTGAATTAAACCAGAAAAAAGTAAAATAAAAATGGTGCGTAAAAAACATTAAACCCATGGTAAGTGATGTAAACGATGGAATTTGGTTACAAAAATGATTTTCCATAGCAAGACCAAATTATATTGTGTAATTTGATATGATCTTCGATTTGATATTTTATAATAGTCGTTTCGATACATGAGTTACAACTCATATTTAACAAATGTTTTTTTGTTTTTGATTATGTTAACAACATCCAATTTATTTTTCTCTTCTCTTAGTTTTTTTATGAATAGAGACTGATTGAAAATATATATAAATAACCCTAAGTCAGCACTAATATCTTCTTTATTCCTCAATTGAATTAAACCAGAAATGAGTAAAATGAAAATAGTGCGTCAAAAACTTTAAATTCTCGGTAAGTGATGTAAAGGATGCAATTTGGGTACAAAAATGATTTTCCATAGCAAGACCAAATTGTATTGAGTAATTTCATAAGAGCTTCGATTTGATATATTATAATAGTCGTTTCGATACCCGAGTCAAAAGTTAACTTCGTTGTCTCATATTTAACAAATATTTTTTTGTTTTTGAAAATGTTAACATCATTCAATTTATTTTTCTCTCCTCTTAGTGTTTTTATGAATAGAGACTGATTAAAAATATATATAAATAACCCTATGTCAGCACCAATATCTTCTTTATTCCTCTATTGAATTAATCCAGAAATAAGTAAAATAAAAATGGTGCGTCAAAAACTGTAAATTCTCGGTAAGTGATGTAAAGGATGCAATTTGGGTACAAAAAAGATTTTCCATAGCGAGACCAAATTGTATTGAGTAATTTCATAACAGCTTCGATTTGATATATTATAATAGTCGTTTCGATACCCGAGTCAAAAGTTAACTTCGTTGAAAGTTTCAACTCATATTTAACAAATATTTTTTTGTTTTTGAAAATGTTAACATCATTCAATTTATTTTTCTCTCCTCTTAGTGTTTTTATGAATAGAGACTGATTATAAATATATATAAATAACCCTAAGTCAGCACCAATATCTTCTTTATTCCTCTATTGAATTAAACAAGAAATAAGTAAAATAAAAATGGTGCGTAAAAAACATTACACACATGGTAAGTGATGTAACCGATGGAATTTGGGTAAAAAAATGATTTTGCACTACAAGACCAATTTATATTATGTAATTTGATACGAGCTTCGATTTGATATATTATAATAGTCGTTTCGATACCTGAGTCAAAAGTTATCTTCGTTGAATGTTGCAACTCATATTTAACAAATGTTTTTTTGTTTTCAAAAATGTTAACAACATCCAATTTATTTTTCTTTTCTCTTAGTTTTTTTATGAATAGAGACTGATTGAAAATATATATAAATAACCCTAAGTCCGCACCAATATCTTCTTTATTCCTCAATTGAATTAAACCAGAAATAAGTAAAATGAAAATAGTGCGTCAAAAACTGTAAACCCTCGGTAAGTGATGTAAACGATGGAATTTGGGTACAAAAAAGATTTTCCATAGCAAGAACAAATCATATTGTGTAATTTGATACGAGCTTCGATTTGATATATTATAATAGTCGTTTCGATACCCGAGTCAAAAGTTATATTCGTTGAAAGTTACAACTCTTATTTAACAAATGTTTTTTTGTTTTTGATTATGTTAACAACATCCAATTTATTTTTCTCTCCTCTTAGTGTTTTTATAAATAGAGACTGATTGGAAATATATAAAAATAACCCTAAGTCAGCACCAATATCTTCTTTATTCCTCTATTGAATTGAACCAGAAATAAGTAAAATAAAAATGGTGCGTAAAAAACATTACACACATTGTAAGTGATGTAACAGATGGAATTTGGTTAAAAAAATGATTTTGCACTACAAGACCAATTTATATTGTGTAATTTGATACGAGCTTCGATTTGATATATTATAATAGTCGTTTCGATACCCTTGTCAAAAGTTATCTTCGTTGAAAGTTGCATCTCATATTTAACAAATGTTTTTTTGTTTTTGAAAATGTTAACAACATCCTATTTATTTTTCTCTTCTCTTTTTTTTTTATTATGAATAGAGACTGATAGAAAATATATATAAATAACCCTAAGTCAGCACCAATATCTTCTTTATTTCTCTATTGAATTAAACCAGAAAAAAGTAAAATAAAAATGGTGCGTAAAAAACATTAAACCCATGGTAAGTGATGTAAACGATGGAATTTGGTTACAAAAATGATTTTCCATAGCAAGACCAAATTATATTGTGTAATTTGATATGATCTTCGATTTGATATTTTATAATAGTCGTTTCGATACCTGAGTTACAACTCATATTTAACAAATGTTTTTTTGTTTTTGATTATGTTAACAACATCCAATTTATTTTTCTCTTCTCTTAGTTTTTTTATGAATAGAGACTGATTGAATTTATATATAAATAACCCTAAGTCCGCACCAATATCTTCTTTATTCCTCAATTGAATTAAACCAGAAATAAGTAAAATGAAAATAGTGCGTCAAAAACTGTAAACCCTCGGTAAGTGATGTAAACGATGGAATTTGGGTACAAAATAGATTTTCCATAGCAAGAACAAATCATATTGTGTAATTTGATACGAGCTTCGATTTGATATTTTATAATAGTCGTTTCGATACCCGAGTCAAAAGTTATCTTCGTTGAAAGTTACAACTCATATTTAACAAATGTTTTTTTGTTTTTGATTATGTTAACAACATCCAATTTATTTTTCTCTTCTCTTAGTTTTTTTATGAATAGAGACTGATTGAAAATATATATAAATAACCCTAAGTCAGCTCCAATATCTTCTTTATTCCTCAATTGAATTAAACCAGAAATGAGTAAAATGAAAATAGTGCGTCAAAAACTTTAAACCCTCGGTAAGTGATGTAAACGATGGAATTTGGGTACAAAAATGATTTTCCATAGCAAGACCAAATTATATTGTGTAATTTGATACGAGCTTCGATTTGATATATTATAATATTCGTTTCGATACCCAAGTCAAAAGTTATCTTCGTTGAAAGTTGCAACTAATATTTAACAAATGTTTTTTTTGTTCTTGAAAATGTTAACAACATTCAATTTATTTTTCTCTCCTCTTAGTTTTTTTATGAATAGAGACTGATTGGAAATATATATAAATAACCCTAAGTCAGCACCAATATCTTCTTTATTCCTCTATTGAATTAAACCAGAAATAAGTAAAATAAAAATGGTGCGTAAAAAACATTACACTCACGGTAAGTGATGTAACCGATGGAATTTGGGTAAAAAAATGATTTTCCACTGCAACACCAAATTATATTGTGTAATTGGATACGAGCTTCGATTTGATATATTATAATAGTCGTTTCGATACCCGAGTCAAAAGTTATCTTCGTTGAAAGTTGCAACTCATATTTAACAAATGTTTTTTTGTTTTTGAAAATGTTAACAACATCCCATTTATTTTTCTCTTCTCTTTTTTTTTATTATGAATAGAGACTGATAGAAAATATATATAAATAACCCTAAGTCAGCACCAATATCTTCTTTATTTCTCTATTGAATTAAACCAGAAAAAAGTAAAATAAAAATGGTGCGTAAAAAACATTAAACCCATGGTAAGTGATGTAAACGATGGAATTTGGTTACAAAAATGATTTTCCATAGCAAGACCAAATGATATTGTGTAATTTGATATGAGCTTCGATTTGATATTTTATAATAGTCGTTTCAATACTTGAGTCAAAAGTTATCTTCGTTGAAAGTTACAACTCATATTTAACAAATGTTTTTTTGTTTTTGATTATGTTAACAACATCCAATTTATTTTTCTCTTCTCTTAGTTTTTTTATGAATAGAGACTGATTGAAAATATATATAAATAACCCTAAGTCAGCTCCAATATCTTCTTTATTCCTCAATTGAATTAAACCAGAAATGAGTAAAATGAAAATAGTGCGTCAAAAACTTTGAACCCTCGGTAAGTGATGTAAACGATGGAAATTGGGTACAAAAATGATTTTCCATAGCAAGACCAAATTATATTGTGTAATTTGATACGAGCTTCGATTTGATATATTATAATATTCGTTTCGATACCCAATTCAAAAGTTATCTTCGTTGAATGTTGCAACTCATATTTAACAAATATTATTTTTGTTTTTGAAAATGTTAACAACATTCAATTTATTTTTCTCTCCTCTTAGTGTTTTTATGAATAGAGACTGATTGCAAATATATATAAATAACCCTAAGTCAGCACCAATATCTTCTTTATTCCTCTATTGAATGAAACGAGAAATAAGTAAAATAAAAATGGTGCGTAAAAAACATTACACACATGGTAAGTGATGTAACCGATGGAATTTGGGTAAAAAAATGATTTTGCACTACAAGACCAATTTATATTGTGTAATTTGATACGAGCTTCGATTTGATATATTATAATAGTCGTTTCGATACCCGTGTTAAAAGATATTTTCGTTGAAAGTTGCAACTCATATTTAACAAATGTTTTTTTGTTTTTGAAAATGTTAACAACATCCCATTTATTTTTCTCTTCTCTTTTTTTTTATTATGAATAGAGACTGATAGAAAATATATATAAATAACCCTAAGTCAGCACTAATATCTTCTTTATTTCTCTATTGAATTAAACCAGAAAGAAGTAAAATAAAAATGGTGCGTAAAAAACATTAAACCCATGGTAAGTGATGTAAATGATGGAATTTGGTTACAAAAATGATTTTCCATAGCAAGACCAAATTATATTGTGTAATTTGATATGAGCTTCGATTTGATATTTTATAATAGTCGTTTCGATACCTGAGTCAAAAGTTATCTTCGTTGAAAGTTGCAACTCATATTTAACAAATGTTTTTTTGTTTTTGAAAATGTTAACAACATCCCATTTATTTTTCTCTTCTCTTTTTTTTTATTATGAATAGAGACTGATAGAAAATATATATAAATAACCCTAAGTCAGCACCAATATCTTCTTTATTTCTCTATTGAATTAAACCAGAAAAAAGTAAAATAAAAATGGTGCGTAAAAAAATTAAACCCATGGTAAGTGTTGTAAACGATGGAATTTGGTTACAAAAATGATTTTCCATAGCAAGACCAAATTATATTGTGTAATTTGGTACGAGCTTCAATTTGATATATTATAGTAGTCGTTTCGATACCCGAGTTAAAAGTTATCTTCGTTGAAAGTTGCAACTCATATTTAACAAATGTTTTTTTTTGTTTTTGAAAATGTTAACAACATCCTATTTATTTTTCTCTTCTCTTATTTTTTTTATGAATAGAGACTGATTGAAAATATATATAAATAACCCTAAGTCCGCACCAATATCTTCTTTATTCCTCAATTGAATTAAACGAGAAATAAGTAAAATGATAATAGTGCGTCAAAAACTGTAAACCCTCGGTAAGTGCTGTAAACGATGGAATTTGGGTACAAAAATGATTTCCTATAGCAAGACCAAGTTATATTGTGTAATTTGATACGAGCTTCGATTTGATATATTATAATAGTCGTTTTTATACCCGAGTCAAAAGTTATCTTCTTTGAAAGTTGCAACTCATATTTAACAAATGTTTTTTTGTTTTTGAAAATGTTAACAACATTTATTTATTTTTCTCTTCTCTTAGTTTTTTTATGAATAGAGACTGATTGAAAATATATATAAATAACCCTAATTCCGCACCAATATCTTCTTTATTCCTCAATTGAATTAAACCAGAAATAAGTAAAATGAAAATAGTGCGTCAAAAATTGTAAAAAACCCTCGGTAAGTGATGTAAACGATGGAAATTGGGTACAAAAATGATTTTCCATAGCAAGACCAAATTATATTGTATAATTTGATATGAACTTCGATTTTATATATTATAATAGTCGTTTCGATACCCGAGTCAAAAGTTATCTTCGTTGAAACTTGCAACTCATATTTAACAAATGTTTTTTTGTTTTTGAAAATGTTAACAACATTCAATTTATTTTTCTCTTCTCTTAGTTTTTTTATGAATAGAGACTGATTGAAAATATATATAAATAACCCTAAGTCAGCTCCAATATCTTCTTTATTCCTCAATTGAATTAAACCAGAAATGAGTAAAATGAAAATAGTGCGTCAAAAACTTTAAACCCTCGGTAAGTGATGTAAACGATGGAATTTGGGTACAAAAATGATTTTCCATAGCAAGACCAAATTATATTGTGTAATTTGATACGAGCTTCGATTTGATATATTATAATATTCGTTTCGATACCCAAGTCAAAAGTTATCTTCGTTGAAAGTTGCAACTAATATTTAACAAATGTTTTTTTTGTTCTTGAAAATGTTAACAACATTCAATTTATTTTTCTCTCCTCTTATTTTTTTTATGAATAGAGACTGATTGAAAATATATATAAATAACCCTAAGTCCGCACCAATATCTTCTTTATTCCTCAATTGAATTAAACGAGAAATAAGTAAAATGATAATAGTGCGTCAAAAACTGTAAACCCTCGGTAAGTGCTGTAAACGATGGAATTTGGGTACAAAAATGATTTCCTATAGCAAGACCAAGTTATATTGTGTAATTTGATACGAGCTTCGATTTGATATATTATAATAGTCGTTTTTATACCCGAGTCAAAAGTTATCTTCTTTGAAAGTTGCAACTCATATTTAACAAATGTTTTTTTGTTTTTGAAAATGTTAACAACATTTATTTATTTTTCTCTTCTCTTAGTTTTTTTATGAATAGAGACTGATTGAAAATATATATAAATAACCCTAATTCCGCACCAATATCTTCTTTATTCCTCAATTGAATTAAACCAGAAATAAGTAAAATGAAAATAGTGCGTCAAAAATTGTAAAAAACCCTCGGTAAGTGATGTAAACGATGGAAATTGGGTACAAAAATGATTTTCCATAGCAAGACCAAATTATATTGTATAATTTGATATGAACTTCGATTTTATATATTATAATAGTCGTTTCGATACCCGAGTCAAAAGTTATCTTCGTTGAAACTTGCAACTCATATTTAACAAATGTTTTTTTGTTTTTGAAAATGTTAACAACATTCAATTTATTTTTCTCTTCTCTTAGTTTTTTTATGAATAGAGACTGATTGAAAATATATATAAATAACCCTAAGTCAGCTCCAATATCTTCTTTATTCCTCAATTGAATTAAACCAGAAATGAGTAAAATGAAAATAGTGCGTCAAAAACTTTAAACCCTCGGTAAGTGATGTAAACGATGGAATTTGGGTACAAAAATGATTTTCCATAGCAAGACCAAATTATATTGTGTAATTTGATACGAGCTTCGATTTGATATATTATAATATTCGTTTCGATACCCAAGTCAAAAGTTATCTTCGTTGAAAGTTGCAACTAATATTTAACAAATGTTTTTTTTGTTCTTGAAAATGTTAACAACATTCAATTTATTTTTCTCTCCTCTTAGTTTTTTTATGAATAGAGACTGATTGGAAATATATATAAATAACCCTAAGTCAGCACCAATATCTTCTTTATTCCTCTATTGAATTAAACCAGAAATAAGTAAAATAAAAATGGTGCGTAAAAAACATTACACTCACGGTAAGTGATGTAACCGATGGAATTTGGGTAAAAAAATGATTTTCCACTGCAAGACCAAATTATATTGTGTAATTGGATACGAGCTTCGATTTGATATATTATAATAGTCGTTTCGATACCCGAGTCAAAAGTTATCTTCGTTGAAAGTTGCAACTCATATTTAACAAATGTTTTTTTGTTTTTGAAAATGTTAACAACATCCCATTTATTTTTCTCTTCTCTTTTTTTTTATTATGAATAGAGACTGATAGAAAATATATATAAATAACCCTAAGTCAGCACCAATATCTTCTTTATTTCTCTATTGAATTAAACCAGAAAAAAGTAAAATAAAAATGGTGCGTAAAAAACATTAAACCCATGGTAAGTGATGTAAACGATGGAATTTGGTTACAAAAATGATTTTCCATAGCAAGACCAAATGATATTGTGTAATTTGATATGAGCTTCGATTTGATATTTTATAATAGTCGTTTCAATACCTGAGTCAAAAGTTATCTTCGTTGAAAGTTACAACTCATATTTAACAAATGTTTTTTTGTTTTTGATTATGTTAACAACATCCAATTTATTTTTCTCTTCTCTTAGTTTTTTTATGAATAGAGACTGATTGAAAATATATATAAATAACCCTAAGTCAGCTCCAATATCTTCTTTATTCCTCAATTGAATTAAACCAGAAATGAGTAAAATGAAAATAGTGCGTCAAAAACTTTGAACCCTCGGTAAGTGATGTAAACGATGGAAATTGGGTACAAAAATGATTTTCCATAGCAAGACCAAATTATATTGTGTAATTTGATACGAGCTTCGATTTGATATATTATAATATTCGTTTCGATACCCAATTCAAAAGTTATCTTCGTTGAATGTTGCAACTCATATTTAACAAATATTATTTTTGTTTTTGAAAATGTTAACAACATTCAATTTATTTTTCTCTCCTCTTAGTGTTTTTATGAATAGAGACTGATTGCAAATATATATAAATAACCCTAAGTCAGCACCAATATCTTCTTTATTCCTCTATTGAATGAAACGAGAAATAAGTAAAATAAAAATGGTGCGTAAAAAACATTACACACATGGTAAGTGATGTAACCGATGGAATTTGGGTAAAAAAATGATTTTGCACTACAAGACCAATTTATATTGTGTAATTTGATACGAGCTTCGATTTGATATATTATAATAGTCGTTTCGATACCCGTGTTAAAAGATATTTTCGTTGAAAGTTGCAACTCATATTTAACAAATGTTTTTTTGTTTTTGAAAATGTTAACAACATCCCATTTATTTTTCTCTTCTCTTTTTTTTTATTATGAATAGAGACTGATAGAAAATATATATAAATAACCCTAAGTCAGCACTAATATCTTCTTTATTTCTCTATTGAATTAAACCAGAAAGAAGTAAAATAAAAATGGTGCGTAAAAAACATTAAACCCATGGTAAGTGATGTAAATGATGGAATTTGGTTACAAAAATGATTTTCCATAGCAAGACCAAATTATATTGTGTAATTTGATATGAGCTTCGATTTGATATTTTATAATAGTCGTTTCGATACCTGAGTCAAAAGTTATCTTCGTTGAAAGTTGCAACTCATATTTAACAAATGTTTTTTTGTTTTTGAAAATGTTAACAACATCCCATTTATTTTTCTCTTCTCTTTTTTTTTATTATGAATAGAGACTGATAGAAAATATATATAAATAACCCTAAGTCAGCACCAATATCTTCTTTATTTCTCTATTGAATTAAACCAGAAAAAAGTAAAATAAAAATGGTGCGTAAAAAAATTAAACCCATGGTAAGTGTTGTAAACGATGGAATTTGGTTACAAAAATGATTTTCCATAGCAAGACCAAATTATATTGTGTAATTTGGTACGAGCTTCAATTTGATATATTATAGTAGTCGTTTCGATACCCGAGTTAAAAGTTATCTTCGTTGAAAGTTGCAACTCATATTTAACAAATGTTTTTTTTTGTTTTTGAAAATGTTAACAACATCCTATTTATTTTTCTCTTCTCTTATTTTTTTTATGAATAGAGACTGATTGAAAATATATATAAATAACCCTAAGTCCGCACCAATATCTTCTTTATTCCTCAATTGAATTAAACGAGAAATAAGTAAAATGATAATAGTGCGTCAAAAACTGTAAACCCTCGGTAAGTGCTGTAAACGATGGAATTTGGGTACAAAAATGATTTCCTATAGCAAGACCAAGTTATATTGTGTAATTTGATACGAGCTTCGATTTGATATATTATAATAGTCGTTTTTATACCCGAGTCAAAAGTTATCTTCTTTGAAAGTTGCAACTCATATTTAACAAATGTTTTTTTGTTTTTGAAAATGTTAACAACATTTATTTATTTTTCTCTTCTCTTAGTTTTTTTATGAATAGAGACTGATTGAAAATATATATAAATAACCCTAATTCCGCACCAATATCTTCTTTATTCCTCAATTGAATTAAACCAGAAATAAGTAAAATGAAAATAGTGCGTCAAAAATTGTAAAAAACCCTCGGTAAGTGATGTAAACGATGGAAATTGGGTACAAAAATGATTTTCCATAGCAAGACCAAATTATATTGTATAATTTGATATGAACTTCGATTTTATATATTATAATAGTCGTTTCGATACCCGAGTCAAAAGTTATCTTCGTTGAAACTTGCAACTCATATTTAACAAATGTTTTTTTGTTTTTGAAAATGTTAACAACATTCAATTTATTTTTCTCTTCTCTTAGTTTTTTTATGAATAGAGACTGATTGAAAATATATATAAATAACCCTAAGTCAGCTCCAATATCTTCTTTATTCCTCAATTGAATTAAACCAGAAATGAGTAAAATGAAAATAGTGCGTCAAAAACTTTAAACCCTCGGTAAGTGATGTAAACGATGGAATTTGGGTACAAAAATGATTTTCCATAGCAAGACCAAATTATATTGTGTAATTTGATACGAGCTTCGATTTGATATATTATAATATTCGTTTCGATACCCAAGTCAAAAGTTATCTTCGTTGAAAGTTGCAACTAATATTTAACAAATGTTTTTTTTGTTCTTGAAAATGTTAACAACATTCAATTTATTTTTCTCTCCTCTTAGTTTTTTTATGAATAGAGACTGATTGGAAATATATATAAATAACCCTAAGTCAGCACCAATATCTTCTTTATTCCTCTATTGAATTAAACCAGAAATAAGTAAAATAAAAATGGTGCGTAAAAAACATTACACTCACGGTAAGTGATGTAACCGATGGAATTTGGGTAAAAAACTGATTTTCCACTGCAAGACCAAATTATATTGTGTAATTGGATACGAGCTTCGATTTGATATATTATAATAGTCGTTTCGATACCCGAGTCAAAAGTTATCTTCGTTGAAAGTTGCAACTCATATTTAACAAATGTTTTTTTGTTTTTGAAAATGTTAACAACATCCCATTTATTTTTCTCTTCTCTTTTTTTTTATTATGAATAGAGACTGATAGAAAATATATATAAATAACCCTAAGTCAGCACCAATATCTTCTTTATTTCTCTATTGAATTAAACCAGAAAAAAGTAAAATAAAAATGGTGCGTAAAAAACATTAAACCCATGGTAAGTGATGTAAACGATGGAATTTGGTTACAAAAATGATTTTCCATAGCAAGACCAAATGATATTGTGTAATTTGATATGAGCTTCGATTTGATATTTTATAATAGTCGTTTCAATACCTGAGTCAAAAGTTATCTTCGTTGAAAGTTACAACTCATATTTAACAAATTTTTTTTTGTTTTTGATTATGTTAACAACATCCAATTTATTTTTCTCTTCTCTTAGTTTTTTTATTAATAGAGACTGATTGAAAATATATATAAATAACCCTAAGTCAGCTCCAATATCTTCTTTATTCCTCAATTGAATTAAACCAGAAATGAGTAATATGAAAATAGTGCGTCAAAAACTTTAAACCCTCGGTAAGTGATGTAAACGATGGAAATTGGGTACAAAAATGATTTTCCATAGCAAGACCAAATTATATTGTGTAATTTGATACGAGCTTCGATTTGATATATTATAATATTCGTTTCGATACCCAAGTCAAAAGTTATCTTCGTTGAAAGTTGCAACTAATATTTAACAAATGTTTTTTTTGTTTTTGAAAATGTTAACAACATTCAATTTATTTTTCTCTCCTCTTAGTGTTTTTATGAATAGAGACTGATTGCAAATATATATAAATAACCCTAAGTCAGCACCAATATTTTCTTTATTCCTCTATTGAATTAAACGAGAAATAAGTAAAATAAAAATGGTGCGTAAAAAACATTACACACATGGTAAGTGATGTAACCGATGGAATTTGGGTAAAAAAATGATTTTGCACTACAAGACCAATTTATATTGTGTAATTTGATACGAGCTTCGATTTGATATATTATAATAGTCGTTTCGATACCCGTGTTAAAAGTTATTTTCGTTGAAAGTTGCAACTCATATTTAACAAATGTTTTTTTGTTTTTGAAAATGTTAACAACATCCCATTTATTTTTCTCTTCTCTTTTTTTTTATTATGAATAGAGACTGATAGAAAATATATATAAATAACCCTAAGTCAGCACTAATATCTTCTTTATTTCTCTATTGAATTAAACCAGAAAAAAGTAAAATAAAAATGGTGCGTAAAAAACATTAAACCCATGGTAAGTGATGTAAACGATGGAATTTGGTTACAAAAATGATTTTCCATAGCAAGACCAAATTATATTGTGTAATTTGATATGAGCTTCGATTTGATATTTTATAATAGTCGTTTCGATACCTGAGTCAAAAGTTATCTTCGTTGAAAGTTGCAACTCATATTTAACAAATGTTTTTTTGTTTTTGAAAATGTTAACAACATCCCATTTATTTTTCTCTTCTCTTTTTTTTTTATTATGAATAGAGACTGATAGAAAATATATATAAATAACCCTAAGTCAGCACCAATATCTTCTTTATTTCTCTATTGAATTAAACCAGAAAAAAGTAAAATAAAAATGGTGCGTAAAAAACATTAAACCCATGGTAAGTGATGTAAACGATGGAATTTGGTTACAAAAATGATTTTCCATAGCAAGACCAAATTATATTGTGTAATTTGATATGAGCTTCGATTTGATATTTTATAATAGTCGTTTCGATACCTGAGTCAAAAGTTATCTTCGTTGAAAGTTGCAACTCATATTTAACAAATGTTTTTTTGTTTTTGAAAATGTTAACAACATCCCATTTATTTTTCTCTTCTCTTTTTTTTATTATGAATAGAGACTGATAGAAAAAATATATAAATAACCCTAAGTCAGCACCAATATCTTCTTTATTTCTCTATTGAATTAAACCAGAAAAAAGTAAAATAAAAATGGTGCGTAAAAAAATTAAACCCATGGTAAGTGTTGTAAACGATGGAATTTGGTTACAAAAATGATTTTCCATAGCAAGATCAAATTATATTGTGTAATTTGATATGAGCTTCGATTTGATATTTTATAATAGTCGTTTCGATACCTGAGTCAAAAGTTATCTTCGTTGAAAGTTGCAACTCATATTTAACAAATGTTTTTTTGTTTTTGAAAATGTTAACAACATCCCATTTATTTTTCTCTTCTCTTTTTTTTTTATTATGAATAGAGACTGATAGAAAATATATATAAATAACCCTAAGTCAGCACCAATATCTTCTTTATTTCTCTATTGAATTAAACCAGAAAAAAGTAAAATAAAAATGGTGCGTAAAAAAATTAAACCCATGGTAAGTGTTGTAAACGATGGAATTTGGTTACAAAAATGATTTTCCATAGCAAGACCAAATTATATTGTGTAATTTGGTACGAGCTTCAATTTGATATATTATAGTAGTCGTTTCGATACCCGAGTTAAAAGTTATCTTCGTTGAAAGTTGCAACTCATATTTAACAAATGTTTTTTTTTGTTTTTGAAAATGTTAACAACATCCTATTTATTTTTCTCTTCTCTTATTTTTTTTATGAATAGAGACTGATTGAAAATATATATAAATAACCCTAAGTCCGCACCAATATCTTCTTTATTCCTCAATTGAATTAAACGAGAAATAAGTAAAATGATAATAGTGCGTCAAAAACTGTAAACCCTCGGTAAGTGCTGTAAACGATGGAATTTGGGTACAAAAATGATTTTCTATAGCAAGACCAAGTTATATTGTGTAATTTGATACGAGCTTCGATTTGATATATTATAATAGTCGTTTTTATACCCGAGTCAAAAGTTATCTTCGTTGAAAGTTGCAACTCATATTTAACAAATGTTTTTTTGTTTTTGAAAATGTTAACAACATTTATTTATTTTTCTCTTCTCTTAGTTTTTTTAGGAATAGAGACTGATTGAAAATATATATAAATAACCCTAATTCCGCACCAATATCTTCTTTATTCCTCAATTGAATTAAACCAGAAATAAGTAAAATGAAAATAGTGCGTCAAAAATTGTAAAAAACCCTCGGTAAGTGATGTAAACGATGGAAATTGGGTACAAAAATGATTTTCCATAGCAAGACCAAATTATATTGTATAATTTGATATGAACTTCGATTTTATATATTATAATAGTCGTTTCGATACCCGAGTCAAAAGTTATCTTCGTTGAAACTTGCAACTCATATTTAACAAATGTTTTTTTGTTTTTGAAAATGTTAACAACATTCAATTTATTTTTCTCTTCTCTTAGTTTTTTTATGAATAGAGACTGATTGAAAATATATATAAATAACCCTAAGTCAGCACCAATATCTTTTTTATTCCTTAATTAAATTAAACCAGAAATAAGTAAAATGAAAATAGTGCGTCAAAAACAGTAAAAAACCCTCGATAAGTGATGTAAACGATGGAAATTGGGTACAAAAATGATTTTCCATAGAAAGACCAAATTATATTGTGTAATTTGATACGAGCTTTGATTTGATATATTATAATAGTCGTTTCGATACCCGAGTCAAAAGTTATCTTCGTTGAAAGCTGCAACTCATATTTAACAAATGTTTTTTTGTTTTTGAAAATGTTAACAACATTCAATTTATTTTTCTCTTCTCTTAGTTTTTTTATGAATAGAGACTGATTGAAAATATATAAAAATAACCCTAAGTCAGCACTAATATCTTCTTTATTCCTCTATTGAATTAGACCATAAATAAGTAAAATGAAAATAGTGCGTCAAAAACTGTAAACCCTCGGTAAGTGATGTAAACGATGAAATTTGGGTACAAAAATAATTTTGCAAAGTGAAACCTAATCATATTGTGTAATTTGATACGAGCTTCGATTTAATATATTATAATAGTCGTTTCGATACCTGAGTCAAAAGTTATCTTCGTTGAATGTTGCAACTCATATTTAACAAATGTTTTTTTGTTTTCGAAAATGTTAACAACATCCAATTTATTTTTCTATTCTCTTAGTTTTTTTATGAATAGAGACTGATTGAAAATATATATAAATAACCCTAAGTCCGCACCAATATCTTCTTTATTCCTCAATTGAATTAAACCAGAAATAAGTAAAATGAAAATAGTGCGTCAAAAACTGTAAACACTCGGTAAGTGATGTAAACGATGGAATTTGGGTACAAAAAAGATTTTCCATAGCAAGAAGAAATCATATTATGTAATTTGATATGAGCTTCGATTTTATATTTTATAATAGTCGTTTCGATACCCGAGTCAAACGTTATCTTCGTTGAAAGTTACAACTGATATTTAACAAATGTTTTTTTGTTTTTGATTATGTTAACAACATCCAATTTATTTTTCTCTTCTCTTAGTTTTTTTATGAATAGAGACTGATTGAAAATATATATAAATAACCCTAAGTCAGCTGCAATATCTTCTTTATTCCACATTTGAATTAAACCAGAAATGAGTAAAATGAAAATAGTGCGTCAAAAACTGTAAACCCTCGGTAAGTGATGTAAACGATGGGAATTGGGTACAAAAATGATTTTCCATAGAAAGACCAAATTATATTGTGTAATTTGATACGAGCTTCGATTTGATATATTATAATATTCGTTTCGATACCCGAGTCAAAAGTTATCTTCGTTGAAAGTTGCAACTCATATTTAACAAATGTTTTTTTGTTTTTGAAAATGTTAACAACATTCAATTTATTTTTCTCTCCTCTTAGTTTTTTTATGAATAGAGACTGATTGGAAATATATATAAATAACCCTAAGTCAGCACCAATATCTTCTTTATTCCCCTATTGAATTAAACCAGAAATGAGTAAAATGAAAATAGTGAGTCAAAAACTGTAAACCCTCCGTAAGTGATGTTAACGATGGAATTTGTTACAAAAATGATTTTCCATAGCAAGACCAAATTATATTGTGTAATTTGATACGAGCTTCGATTTGATATATCATAATAGTAGTTTCGATACCCGAGTCAAAAGTTATCTTCGTTGAAAGTTGCAACTCATATTTAACAAATGTTTTTTTGTTTTTGAAAATGTTAACAACATTCAATTTATTTTTCTCTTATCTTAGTTTTTTTATGAATAGAGACTGATTGAAAATATATATAAATAACCCTAAGTCAGCACCAATATCTACTTTATTCCTCTATTTAATTAAACCAGAAATAAGTAAAATAAAAATGGTGCGTAAAAAACATTAAACCAATGGTAAGTGATGTATCCGATGGAATTTGGGTAAAAAAATTATTTTCCACTGTAAGACACAATTATATTGTGTAATTTGATACGAGCTTTGATTTGATATATTATAATAGTCGTTTCGATACCCGAGTCAAAAGTTATCTTCGTTGAAAGTTGCAACTCATATTTAACAAATGTTTTTTTGTTTTTGAAAATGTTAACAACATCCCATTTCTTTTTCTCTTCTCTGATTTTTTTTATGAATAGAGACTGATTGAAAATATATATAAATAACTTTAAGTCGACACCAATATCTTCTTTATTTCTCTATTTAATTAAACCAGAAATAAGTAAAATGAAAATATTGCGTCAAAAACTGTAAACCCTCGGTAAGTGATGTAAACGATGGAGTTTGGGTACAAAAAAGATTTTCTATTGCTAGACCAAATCATATTGTGAAATTTGGTACGAGCTTCAATTTGATATATTATAATAGTCGTTTCGATACCCGAGTCAAAAGTTATCTTCGTTGAAAGTTGCAACTCATATTTAACAAATGTTTTTTTGTTGTTGAAAATGTTAACAACATCCAATTTATTTTTCTCTTCTCTTAGTTTTTTTATGAATATAGATTGATTGAAAATATATTTAAATAACCCTAAGTCCGCACCAATATCTTCCTTATTCCTCTATTGAATTAAACTAGAAATAAGTAAAATGAAAATAGTGCCTCAAAAACTGTAAACCCTCGGTTAGTGATGTAGACGATGGAATTTGGGTACAAAAATGATTTTCCATAGCGGGACCAAATTATATTGTGTAGTTTGATACGAGCTTTGATTTGATATATTATAATATTCGTTTCGATACCCGAGTCAAAAGTTATCTTCGTTGAAAGTTGCAACTAATATTTAACAAATGTTTTTTTGTTTTTAAAAATGTTAACAACATTCAATTTATTTTTTATTCTCTTAGTTTTTTAATGAATAGAGACTAATAGAAAATATATATAAATAACCCTAATTCGGCACCAATATCTTCTTTATTTCTCTATTAAATTAAACCAGAAATAATTAAAATGAAAATACTGCCTCAAAAACTGTAAACCCTCGGTTAGTGATGTAAAGGATGGAATTTGGGTACAAAAATGATTTTCCATAGCGAGACCAAATTATATTGTGTAATTTGATACGAGCTTCGATTTGATATATTATAATAATTGTTTCGATAACCGAGTCAAAAGTTATCTTCGTTAAAAGTTGCGACTCATATTTAACAAATGTTTTTTTGTCTTTATAAATGTTAACAACATTCAATTTATTTTTTCTTCTCTTAGCTTTTTAATGAAAAGAGACTAATAGAAAATATATATCAATAACCCTAAGTCGGCGCCAATATCTTCTTTATTTCTCTATTGAATTAAATCCAAAATAAGTAAAATGAAAATAGTGCCTCAAAAACTATAAACCCTCGGTTAGTGATGTAAACGATGGAATATGGGTACAAAAATGATTTTCCATAGCGAGACCAAATTATATTGTGTAATTTGATATGAGCTTCAATTTGATATATTATAATAGTCGTTTCGATAACCGAGTCAAAAGTTATCTTCGTTGAAAGTTGCAACTCATATTTACCAAATGTGTTTTTGTTTTTGAAAATGTTAACAACATTCAATTTATTTTTTCTTCTTGTAGTTTTTTTATGATTAGAGAGTGATAGAAAATATATATATATATAACCCTAAGTCGGCACCAATATCTTCTTTATTTCTCTATTGAATTAAATCCGAAACAAGTAAAATTAAAATAGTGTATCAAAAACTGTAAACCCACGGTAAGTGATGTAAACGATGGGATTTGGGTACAAAACTGATTTTCCATAGTGAGGCCAAATTATATTGTGTAATTTGATACGAGCTTCGATTTGATATATTATAATAGTCGTTTCGATAACCGAGTCAAATGTTATCTTCGTTGAAAGTTGCAACTCATATTTAACAAATGTTTTTTTGTTTTTGAAAATGTTAACAACATCCCATTTCTTTTTCTCTTCTCTGATTTTTTTTATGAATAGAGACTGATTGAAAATATATATAAATAACTTTAAGTCGACACCAATATCTTCTTTATTTCTCTATTTAATTAAACCAGAAATAAGTAAAATGAAAATATTGCGTCAAAAACTTTAAACCCTCGGTAAGTGATGTAAACGATGGAGTTTGGGTACAAAAAAGATTTTCTATTGCTAGACCAAATCATATTGTGAAATTTGGTACGAGCTTCAATTTGATATATTATAATAGTCGTTTCGATACCCGAGTCAAAAGTTATCTTCGTTGAAAGTTGCAACTCATATTTAACAAATGTTTTTTTGTTGTTGAAAATGTTAACAACATCCAATTTATTTTTCTCTTCTCTTAGTTTTTTTATGAATAGAGATTGATTGAAAATATATTTAAATAACCCTAAGTCCGCACCAATATCTTCTTTATTCCTCTATTGAATTAAACTAGAAATAAGTAAAATGAAAATAGTGCCTCAAAAACTGTAAACCCTCGGTTATTGATGTAGACGATGGAATTTGGGTACAAAAATGATTTTCCATAGCGGGACCAAATTATAATTTGTAGTTTGATACGAGCTTTGATTTGATATATTATAACAGTCGTTTCGATACCCGAGTCAAAAGTTATCTTCGTTGAAAGTTGCAACTAATATTTAACAAATGTTTTTTTGTTTTTGAAAATGTTAACAACATTCAATTTATTTTTCTCTTCTCTTAGTTTTTTTATGAATAGAGACTAATAGAAAATATATATAAATAACCCTAATTCGGCACCAATATCTTCTTTATTCCTCTATTTAATTAAACCAGAAATAAGTAAAATAAAAATGGTGCGTAAAAAACATTAAAACAATGGTAAGTGATGTAACCGATGGAATTTGGGTAAAAAAATGATTTTCCACTACGAGACCCAATTAAATTGTGTAATTTCACACGAGCTTCGATTTGATATATTATAATAATCGTTTCGATAACCGAGTCCAAAGTTATCTTCGTTGAAAGTTCCAACTCATATTTAACAAATGTTTTTTTTGTTTTTGAAAATGTTAACAACATCCCATTTATTTTTCTCTTCTCTTATTTTTTATTATGAAGAGAGACTGATTGAAAATATATATAAATAACACTAAGTCCGCACCAATATCTTCTTTATTTCTCAATTGAATTAAACGAGAAATAAGTAAAATGAAAATAGTGCGTCAAAAACTGTAAACCCTCGGTAAGTGATGTAAACGATGGAATTTGGGTACAAAAAGGATTTGCCGTAGCAAGACAAAATTATATTGTGTAATTTGATACGAGCTTCGATTTGATATATTATAATAGTCGTTTCGATACCCGAGTCAAAAGTTATATTCGTTAAAAGTTGTAACTCATATTTAACAAATGTTTTTTTGTTTTTAAAAATGTTAACAACATTCAATTTATTTTTTATTCTCTTAGTTTTTTAATGAATAGAGACTAATAGAAAATATATATAAATAACCCTAATTCGGCACCAATATCTTCTTTATTTCTCTATTAAATTAAACCAGAAATAATTAAAATGAAAATAGTGCCTCAAAACTGTAAACCCTCAGTTAGTGATGTAAACGATGGAATTTGGGTACAAAAATGATTTTCCATAGCGAGACCAAATTATATTGTGTAATTTGATACGAGCTTAGATTTGATATATTATAATAGTCATTTCGATAACCTAGTCAAATGTTATCTTCGTTGAAAGTTGCAACTCATATTTAACAAATATTTTTTTGTTTTTCAAAATGTTAACACATCCCATTTCTTTTTCTCTTCTCTGATTTTTTTTATGAATAGAGACTGATTAAAAATATATATAAATAACATTAAGTCGGCACCAATATCTTCTTTATTTCTCTATTTAATAAAACCAGAAATAAGTAAAATGAAAATATTGCGTCAAAAACTGTAAACCCTCGGTAAGTGATATAAACGATGGAATTTGGGTACAAAAATGATTTTCTATAGTGAGACCAAATTATATTGTGTAATTTGATATGAGCTTCGATTTGATATATTATAATAGTCGTTTCGATACCCGAGTCAAAATTTATATTCGTTGAAACTTGCAACTCATATTTAACAAATGTTTTTTTGTTGTTGAAAATGTTAACAATATCCAATTTATTTTTCTATTCTCTTAGTTTTTTTATGAATAGAGATTGATTGAAAATATATTTAAATAACCCTAAGTCCGCACTAATATCTTCTTTATTCCTCTATTGAATTAGACCATAAATAAGTAAAATGAAAATAGTGCGTCAAAAACTGTAAACCCTCGGTAAGTGATGTAAACGATGAAATTTGGGTACAAAAATAATTTTGCAAAGTGAAACCTAATCATATTGTGTAATTTGATACGAGCTTCGATTTAATATATTATAATAGTCGTTTCGATACCTGAGTCAAAAGTTATCTTCGTTGAAAGTTGCAACTAATATTTAACAAATGTTTTTTTGTTTTTAAAAATGTTAACAACATTCAATTTATTTTTTATTCTCTTAGTTTTTTAATGAATAGAGACTAATAGAAAATATATATAAATAATCCTAATTCGGCACCAATATCTTCTTTATTTCTCTATTAAATTAAACCAGAAATAATTAAAATGAAAATACTGCCTCAAAAACTGTAAACCCTCGGTTAGTGATGTAAACGATGGAATTTGGGTACAAAAAAGATTTTCCATAGCAAGAACAAATCATATTGTGTAATTTGATATGAGCTTCGATTTGATATTTTATAATAGTCGTTTCGATACCCGAGTCAAAAGTTATCTTCGTTGAAAGTTACAATTAACTTCGTTGAAAGTTACAACTCATATTTAACAAATGTTTTTTTGTTTTTGATTATGTTAACAACATCCAATTTATTTTTCTCTTCTCTTAGTTTTTTAATGAATAGAGACTGATTGAAAATATATATAAATAACCTAAGTCAGCTCCAATATCTTCTTTATTCCTCAATTGAATTAAACCAGAAAATGAGTAAAATGAAAATAGTGCGTCAAAAACTGTAAACCCTCGGTAAGTGATGTAAACGATGGAAATTGAGTACAAAAATGATTTTCCATAGCAAGACCAAATTATATTGTGTAATTTGATACGAGCTTAGATTTGATATATTATAATAGTCATTTCGATAACCTAGTCAAATGTTATCTTCGTTGAAAGTTGCAACTCATATTTAACAAATATTTTTTTGTTTTTCAAAATGTTAACACATCCCATTTCTTTTCTCTTCTCTGATTTTTTTTATGAATAGAGACTGATTAAAAATATATATAAATAACATTAAGTCGGCACCAATATCTCTTTATTTCTCTATTTAATAAAACCAGAAATAAGTAAAATGAAAATATTGCGTCAAAAACTGTAAACCCTCGGTAAGTGATATAAACGATGGAATTTGGGTACAAAATGATTTTCTATAGTGAGACCAAATTATATTGTGTAATTTGATATGAGCTTCGATTTGATATATTATAATAGTCGTTTCGATACCCGAGTCAAAATTATATTCGTTGAACTTGCAACTCATATTTAACAAATGTTTTTTTGTTGTTGAAAATGTTAACAATATCCAATTTATTTTTCCTATTCTCTTAGTTTTTTTATGAATAGAGATTGATTGAAAATATATTTAAATAACCCTAAGTCCGCACTAATATCTTCTTTATCCTCTATTGAATTAGACATAAATAAGTAAAATGAAATAGTGCGTCAAAAACTGTAAACCCTCGGTAAGTGATGTAAACGATGAAATTTGGGTACAAAAATAATTTTGCAAAGTGGAAACCTAATCATATTGTGTAATTTGATACGAGCTTCGATTTAATATATTATAATAGTCGTTTCGATACCTGAGTCAAAAGTTATCTTCGTTGAAAGTTGCAACTAATATTTAACAAATGTTTTTTGTTTTTAAAAATGTTAACAACATTCAATTTATTTTTTATTCTCTTAGTTTTTTAATGAATAGAGACTAATAGAAAATTATATAAAATAATCCTAATTCGGCACCAATATCTTCTTTATTTCTCTATTAAATTAAACCAGAAATAATTAAATGAAAATACTGCCTCAAAAACTGTAAACCCTCGGTTAGTGATGTAAACGATGGAATTTGGGTACAAAAAAGATTTTCCATAGCAAGAACAAATCATATTGTGTAATTTGATATGAGCTTCGATTTGATATTTTATAATAGTCGTTTCGATACCCGAGTCAAAAGTTATCTTCGTTGAAAGTTACAACTCATATTTAACAATGTTTTTTGTTTTTGATTATGTTAACAACATCCAATTTATTTTTCTCTTCTCTTAGTTTTTTAATGAATAGAGACTGATTGAAAATATATATAAATAACCTAAGTCAGCTCCATATCTTCTTTATTCCTCAATTGAATTAAACAGAAATGAGTAAAATGAAAATAGTGCGTCAAAAACTGTAAACCTCGGTAAGTGATGTAAACGATGGAAATTGAGTACAAAAATGATTTTCCATAGCAAGACAAATTATATTGTGTAATTTGATACGAGCTTTGATTTGATATATTATAATATTCGTTTCGATACCCGAGTCAAAAGTTATCTTCGTTGAAAGTTGCAACTAATATTTAACAAATGTTTTTTTGTTTTTGAAAATGTTAACAACATTCAATTTATTTTTCTCTCCTCTTTGTTTTTTTATGAATAGAGACTGATTGGAAATAATATAAATAACCCTAAGTCAGCACCAATATCTTTTTATTCCTCTATTGAATTAAACCAGAAATAAGTAAAATAAAAATGGTGCGTAAAAAACATTATACTCACGGTAAGTGATGTAACATTTGGAATTTGGGTAAAAAATTATTTTCCACTAAAAGACCAAATTATATTGTGTAATTGATACGAGCTTCGATTTGATATATTATAATAGTCGTTTCGATAACCGAGTCAAAAGTTATCTTCGTTGAAAGTTGCAACTCATAATAAACAAATGTTTTTTTGTTTTTGAAATATTAACAAATTCAATTTATTTTTCTCTTCTCTTAGTTTTTTTTATGAATAGAGACTAATTGAAAATATATATAAATAACCCTAAGTCAGCACTAATATCTTCTTTATTCCACTATTGAATTAGACCATAAATAAGTAAAATGAAAACAGTGCGTCAAAAACTATAATTCCTCGGGAAGTGATGTAAACGATGAAATTTGGTTACAAAAATGATTTTGCAAAGTGAAACCTAATCAATTGTGTAATTTGATACGAGCTTCGATTTAATATATTATAATAGTCGTTTCGATACCTGAGTCAAAAGTTATCTTCGTTGAATGTTGCAACTCATATTAACAAATGTTTTTTTGTTTTCGAAAATGTTAACAACATCCAATTTATTTTTCTATTCTCTTAGTTTTTTTATGAATAGAGACTGATTGAAAATATATATAAATAACCCTAAGTCCGCCCCAATATCTTCTTTATTCCTCAATTGAATTAAACCAGAAATAAGTAAAATGAAAATAGTGCGTCAAAAACTGTAAACACTCGGTAAGTGATGTAAACGATGGAATTTGGGTACAAAAAAGATTTTCCATAGCAAGAAGAAATCATATTATGTAATTTGATATGAGCTTCGATTTTATATTTTATAATAGTCGTTTCGATACCCGAGTCAAACGTTATCTTCGTTGAAAGTTACAACTGATATTTAACAAATGTTTTTTTGTTTTTGATTATGTTAACAACATCCAATTTATTTTTCTCTTCTCTTAGTTTTTTTATGAATAGAGACTGATTGAAAATATATATAAATAACCCTAAGTCAGCTGCAATATCTTCTTTATTCCACATTTGAATTAAACCAGAAATGAGTAAAATGAAAATAGTGCGTCAAAAACTGTAAACCCTCGGTAAGTGATGTAAACGATGGGAATTGGGTACAAAAATGATTTTCCATAGAAAGACCAAATTATATTGTGTAATTTGATACGAGCTTCGATTTGATATATTATAATATTCGTTTCGATACCCGAGTCAAAAGTTATCTTCGTTGAAAGTTGCAACTCATATTTAACAAATGTTTTTTTGTTTTTGAAAATGTTAACAACATTCAATTTATTTTTTCTCTCCTCTTAGTTTTTTTATGAATAGAGACTGATTGGAAATATATATAAATAACCCTAAGTCAGCACCAATATCTTCTTTATTCCCCTATTGAATTAAACCAGAAATGAGTAAAATGAAAATAGTGAGTCAAAAACTGTAAACCCTCCGTAAGTGATGTTAACGATGGAATTTGTTACAAAAATGATTTTCCATAGCAAGACCAAATTATATTGTGTAATTTGATACGAGCTTCGATTTGATATATCATAATAGTAGTTTCGATACCCGAGTCAAAAGTTATCTTCGTTGAAAGTTGCAACTCATATTTAACAAATGTTTTTTTGTTTTTGAAAATGTTAACAACATTCAATTTATTTTTCTCTTATCTTAGTTTTTTTATGAATAGAGACTGATTGAAAATATATATAAATAACCCTAAGTCAGCACCAATATCTACTTTATTCCTCTATTTAATTAAACCAGAAATAAGTAAAATAAAAATGGTGCGTAAAAAACATTAAACCAATGGTAAGTGATGTATCCGATGGAATTTGGGTAAAAAAATTATTTTCCACTGTAAGACACAATCATATTGTGTAATTTGATACGAGCTTTGATTTGATATATTATAATAGTCGTTTCGATACCCGAGTCAAAAGTTATCTTCGTTGAAAGTTGCAACTCATATTTAACAAATGTTTTTTTGTTTTTGAAAATGTTAACAACATCCCATTTCTTTTTCTCTTCTCTGATTTTTTTTATGAATAGAGACTGATTGAAAATATATATAAATAACTTTAAGTCGACACCAATATCTTCTTTATTTCTCTATTTAATTAAACCAGAAATAAGTAAAATGAAAATATTGCGTCAAAAACTGTAAACCCTCGGTAAGTGATGTAAACGATGGAGTTTGGGTACAAAAAATATTTTCTATTGCTAGACCAAATCATATTGTGAAATTTGGTACGAGCTTCAATTTGATATATTATAATAGTCGTTTCGATACCCGAGTCAAAAGTTATCTTCGTTGAAAGTTGCAACTCATATTTAACAAATGTTTTTTTGTTGTTGAAAATGTTAACAACATCCAATTTATTTTTCTCTTCTCTTAGTTTTTTTATGAATATAGATTGATTGAAAATATATTTAAATAACCCTAAGTCCGCACCAATATCTTCCTTATTCCTCTATTGAATTAAACTAGAAATAAGTAAAATGAAAATAGTGCCTCAAAAACTGTAAACCCTCGGTTAGTGATGTAGACGATGGAATTTGGGTACAAAAATGATTTTCCATAGCGGGACCAAATTATATTGTGTAGTTTGATACGAGCTTTGATTTGATATATTATAATATTCGTTTCGATACCCGAGTCAAAAGTTATCTTCGTTGAAAGTTGCAACTAATATTTAACAAATGTTTTTTTGTTTTTAAAAATGTTAACAACATTCAATTTATTTTTTATTCTCTTAGTTTTTTAATGAATAGAGACTAATAGAAAATATATATAAATAACCCTAATTCGGCACCAATATCTTCTTTATTTCTCTATTAAATTAAACCAGAAATAATTAAAATGAAAATACTGCCTCAAAAACTGTAAACCCTCGGTTAGTGATGTAAAGGATGGAATTTGGGTACAAAAATGATTTTCCATAGCGAGACCAAATTATATTGTGTAATTTGATACGAGCTTCGATTTGATATATTATAATAATTGTTTCGATAACCGAGTCAAAAGTTATCTTCGTTAAAAGTTGCGACTCATATTTAACAAATGTTTTTTTTGTCTTTATAAATGTTAACAACATTCAATTTATTTTTTCTTCTCTTAGCTTTTTAATGAAAAGAGACTAATAGAAAATATATATCAATAACCCTAAGTCGGCGCCAATATCTTCTTTATTTCTCTATTGAATTAAATCCAAAATAAGTAAAATGAAAATAGTGCCTCAAAAACTATAAACCCTCGGTTAGTGATGTAAACGATGGAATATGGGTACAAAAATGATTTTCCATAGCGAGACCAAATTATATTGTGTAATTTGATATGAGCTTCAATTTGATATATTATAATAGTCGTTTCGATAACCGAGTCAAAAGTTATCTTCGTTGAAAGTTGCAACTCATATTTACCAAATGTGTTTTTGTTTTTGAAAATGTTAACAACATTCAATTTATTTTTTCTTCTTGTAGTTTTTTTATGATTAGAGAGTGATAGAAAATATATATATATATAACCCTAAGTCGGCACCAATATCTTCTTTATTTCTCTATTGAATTAAATCCGAAACAAGTAAAATTAAAATAGTGTATCAAAAACTGTAAACCCACGGTAAGTGATGTAAACGATGGGATTTGGGTACAAAACTGATTTTCCATAGTGAGGCCAAATTATATTGTGTAATTTGATACGAGCTTCGATTTGATATATTATAATAGTCGTTTCGATAACCGAGTCAAATGTTATCTTCGTTGAAAGTTGCAACTCATATTTAACAAATGTTTTTTTGTTTTTGAAAATGTTAACAACATCCCATTTCTTTTTCTCTTCTCTGATTTTTTTTATGAATAGAGACTGATTGAAAATATATATAAATAACTTTAAGTCGACACCAATATCTTCTTTATTTCTCTATTTAATTAAACCAGAAATAAGTAAAATGAAAATATTGCGTCAAAAACTTTAAACCCTCGGTAAGTGATGTAAACGATGGAGTTTGGGTACAAAAAAGATTTTCTATTGCTAGACCAAATCATATTGTGAAATTTGGTACGAGCTTCAATTTGATATATTATAATAGTCGTTTCGATACCCGAGTCAAAAGTTATCTTCGTTGAAAGTTGCAACTCATATTTAACAAATGTTTTTTTGTTGTTGAAAATGTTAACAACATCCAATTTATTTTTCTCTTCTCTTAGTTTTTTTATGAATAGAGATTGATTGAAAATATATTTAAATAACCCTAAGTCCGCACCAATATCTTCTTTATTCCTCTATTGAATTAAACTAGAAATAAGTAAAATGAAAATAGTGCCTCAAAAACTGTAAACCCTCGGTTATTGATGTAGACGATGGAATTTGGGTACAAAAATGATTTTCCATAGCGGGACCAAATTATAATTTGTAGTTTGATACGAGCTTTGATTTGATATATTATAACAGTCGTTTCGATACCCGAGTCAAAAGTTATCTTCGTTGAAAGTTGCAACTAATATTTAACAAATGTTTTTTTGTTTTTGAAAATGTTAACAACATTCAATTTATTTTTCTCTTCTCTTAGTTTTTTTATGAATAGAGACTAATAGAAAATATATATAAATAACCCTAATTCGGCACCAATATCTTCTTTATTCCTCTATTTAATTAAACCAGAAATAAGTAAAATAAAAATGGTGCGTAAAAAACATTAAAACAATGGTAAGTGATGTAACCGTTGGAATTTGGGTAAAAAAAATGATTTTCCACTACGAGACCCAATTAAATTTGTAATTTCACACGAGCTTCGATTTGATATATTATAATAATCGTTTCGATAACCGAGTCCAAAGTTATCTTCGTTGAAAGTTCCAACTCATATTTAACAAATGTTTTTTTTGTGTTTGAAAATGTTAACAACATCCCATTTATTTTTCTCTTCTCTTATTTTTTATTATGAAGAGAGACTGATTGAAAATATATATAAATAACACTAAGTCCGCACCAATATCTTCTTTATTTCTCAATTGAATTAAACGAGAAATAAGTAAAATGAAAATAGTGCGTCAAAAACTGTAAACCCTCGGTAAGTGATGTAAACGATGGAATTTGGGTACAAAAAGGATTTGCCGTAGCAAGACAAAATTATATTGTGTAATTTGATACGAGCTTCGATTTGATATATTATAATAGTCGTTTCGATACCCGAGTCAAAAGTTATATTCGTTAAAAGTTGTAACTCATATTTAACAAATGTTTTTTTGTTTTTAAAAATGTTAACAACATTCAATTTATTTTTTATTCTCTTAGTTTTTTAATGAATAGAGACTAATAGAAAATATATATAAATAACCCTAATTCGGCACCAATATCTTCTTTATTTCTCTATTAAATTAAACCAGAAATAATTAAAATGAAAATAGTGCCTCAAAACTGTAAACCCTCAGTTAGTGATGTAAACGATGGAATTTGGGTACAAAAATGATTTTCCATAGCGAGACCAAATTATATTGTGTAATTTGATACGAGCTTAGATTTGATATATTATAATAGTCATTTCGATAACCGAGTCAAATGTTATCTTCGTTGAAAGTTGCAACTCATATTTAACAAATATTTTTTTGTTTTTCAAAATGTTAACACATCCCATTTCTTTTTCTCTTCTCTGATTTTTTTTATGAATAGAGACTGATTAAAAATATATATAAAAAACATTAAGTCGGCACCAATATCTTCTTTATTTCTCTATTTAATAAAACCAGAAATAAGTAAAATGAAAATATTGCGTCAAAAACTGTAAACCCTCGGTAAGTGATATAAACGATGGAATTTGGGTACAAAAATGATTTTCTATAGTGAGACCAAATTATATTGTGTAATTTGATATGAGCTTCGATTTGATATATTATAATAGTCGTTTCGATACCCGAGTCAAAATTTATATTCGTTGAAACTTGCAACTCATATTTAACAAATGTTTTTTTGTTGTTGAAAATGTTAACAATATCCAATTTATTTTTCTATTCTCTTAGTTTTTTTATGAATAGAGATTGATTGAAAATATATTTAAATAACCCTAAGTCCGCACCAATATCTTCTTTATTCCTCTATTGAATTAAACCAGAAATAAGTAAAATGAAAAATAGTGCCTCAAAAACTATAAACCCTCGGTTAGTGATGTAAACGATGGAATTTGGGTACAAAAATGATTTTCCATAGCGAGACCAAATTATATTGTGTAATTTGATACGAGCTTCGATTTGATATATTATAATAGTCGTTTCGATAATCGAGTCAAAAGTTATCTTCGTTAAAAGTTGTAACTCATATTTAACAAATGTTTTTTTGTTTTTAAAAATGTTAACAACATTCAATTTATTTTTTCTTCTCTTAGTTTTTTAATGAATAGAGACTAATAGAAAATATATATAAATAACCCTAAGTCGGCACCAATATCTTCTTTATTTCTCTATTGAATTAAATCCGAAACAAGTAAAATGAAAATAGTGCCTCAAAAACTGTAAACCCGCGGTAAGTGATGTAAACGATGGGATTTGGGTACAAAACTGATTTTCCATAGCGAGACAAAATTATATTGTGTAATTTGATACGAGCTTCGATTTGATATATTATAATAGTCATTTCGATAACCGAGTCAAATGTTATCTTCGTTGAAAGTTCCAACTCATATTTCACAAATGTTTTTTTTTGTTTTTGAAAATGTTAACAACATCACATTTATTTTTCTCTTCTCTTATTTTTTATTATGAAGAGAGACTGATTGAAAATATATATAAATAACCCTAAGTCCGCACCAATATCTTCTTTATTTTGTCAATTGAATTAAACGAGAAATAAGTAATATGAAAATAGTCCGTCAAAAACTGTAAACCCTCGGTAAGTGATGTAAACGATGGAATTTGGGTACAAAAATGATTTGCCATAGCAAGACCAAATTATATTGTGTAATTTGATACGAGCTTCGATTTGATATATTATAATAGTCGTTTCGATACCCGAGTCAAAAGTTATCTTCGTTGAAAGTTACAACTCATATTTAAGAAATGTTTTTTTGTTTTTGAAAATGGTAACAACATCCAATTTATTTTTCTCTTCTCTTAGTTTTTTTATGAATAGAGACAGACTGAAAATATATATAAATAACCCTAAGTCAGCACCAATATCTTCTTTATTCCTCTATTGAATTAAACCAGAAATAAGTAAAATAAAAATGGTGCGTAAAAAACATTAAACTCATGGTAAGTGATGTAACCGATGGAATTTGGGTAAAAAAATGATTTTCCACTGCGAGACCCAATCATATTGTGTAATTTGGTACGAGCTTCAATTTGATATATTATAATAGTCGTTTCGATACCCGAGTCAAAAGTTATCTTCGTTGAAAGTTTCAACTCATATTTAAAAAATGTTTTTTTTGTTTTTGACAATGTTAACAACATTCAATTTATTTTTCTCTTCTTTTATTTTTTTTTTGATGAATAGAGACTGATTGAAAATATATATAAATAACCCTAAGGCAGCACCAATATCTTCTTTATTCCTCTATTGAATTAAATCAGAAATAAGTAAAATAAAAATGGTGCGTAAAAAACATTAAACCCATGGTAAGTGATGTAACCGATGGAATTTGGGTAAAAAAATGATTTTCCATTGCGAGACCCAATCATATTGTGTAATTTGGTACGAGCTTCAATTTGACATATTATAATAGTCGTTTCGATACCCGAGTCAAAGGTTATCTTCGTTGAAAGTTGCAACTCATATTTAACAAATGTTTTTTTGTTGTTGAAAATGTTAACAATATCCAATTTATTTTTTCTATTCTCTTAGTTTTTTTATGAATAGAGATTGATTGAAAATATATTTAAATAACCCTAAGTCCGCACCAATATCTTCTTTATTCCTCAATTGAATTACACCAGAAATAAGTAAAATAAAAACGGTGCGTCAAAAAC
Organism: Hippophae tibetana; assembly: GCA_037013495.1. Taxonomy (NCBI): domain Eukaryota; kingdom Viridiplantae; phylum Streptophyta; class Magnoliopsida; order Rosales; family Elaeagnaceae; genus Hippophae; species Hippophae tibetana. The sequence continues at coordinate 41,108,544 of CM072809.1, read as the reverse complement.
TATAAACCCTCGGTAAGTGATGTAAACGATGGAATTTGGGTACAAAACTGATTTTCCATAGCGAGACCAAATTATATTGTGTAATTTGATACGAGCTTCGATTTGATATATTATAATAGTCATTTCGATAAACGAGTCAAAAGTTATCTTCGTTAAAAGTTGTAACTCATATTTAACAAATGTTTTTTTTGTTTTTAAAAATGTTAACAACATTCAATTTATTTTTTCTTCTCTTAGTTTTTTTATGAATAGAGACTGATAGAAAATATATATATATATAACCCTAGGTCGGCACCAATATCTTCTTTATTTCTCTATTGAATTAAATCCGAAACAAGTAACATGAAAATAGTGTATCAAAAACTGTAAACCCGCGGTAAGTGATGTAAACGATGGGATTTGGGTACAAAACTGATTTTCCATAGCGGGACCAAATTATATTGTGTAGTTTGATACGAGCTTTGATTTGATATATTATAATAGTCGTTTCGATACCCGAGTCAAAAGTTATCTTCGTTGAAAGTTGCAACTAATATTTAACAAATGTTTTTTTGTTTTTGAAAATGTTAACAACATTCAATTTATTTTTCTCTTCTCTTAGTTTTTTTATGAATAGAGACTAATAGAAAATATATATAAATAACCCTAAGTCAGCACCAATATCTTTTTTATTCCTCTATTTAATAAAACCAGAAATAAGTAAAATGAAAATATTGCGTCAAAAACTGTAAACCCTCGGTAAGTGATATAAACGATGGAATTTGGGTAGAAAAATGATTTTCCATTGTGAGACCAAATTATATTGTATAATTTGATACGAGCTTCGATTTGAAATATTATAATAGTCGTTTCGATACCCGAGTCAAAATTTATATTCGTTGAAACTTGCAACTCATATTTAACAAATGTTTTTTGTGTTTTTGAAAATGTTAACAACATCCAATTTATTTTTCTCTTCTCTTAGTTTTTTTATGAATAGAGACTGATTGAAAATATATTTAAATAACCCTAAGTCCGCACCAATATCTTCTTTATTCCTCCATTGAATTAAACGAGAAATAAGTAAAATGAAAATAGTACCTCAAAAACTGTAAACCCTCGGTTAGTGATGTAAACTATGGAATTTGGGGACAAAAATGATTTTCCATAGCGAGATTAAATTATATTGTGTAATTTCACACGAGCTTCGATTTGATATATTATAATAGTCGTTTCGATAACCGGGTCAAAAGTTATCTTCGTTGAAAGTTCCAACTCATATTTAACAAATGTTTTTTTTGTTTTTGAAAATGTTAACAACATCCCATTTATTTTTCTCTTCTCTTATTTTTTATTATGAAGAGAGACTGATTGAAAATATATATAAATAACCCTAAGTCCGCACCAATATCTTCTTTATTTCTCAATTGAATTAAACGAGAAATAAGTAAAATGAAAATAGTGCGTCAAAAACTATAAACCCTCGGTAAGTGATGTAAACGATGGGATTTGGGTACAAAAATGATTTTCCATTGTGAGACCAAATTATATTGTGTAATTTGATACGAGCTTCGATTTGATATAATATAATAGTCGTTTCGATACCCGAGTCAAAAGTTATCTTCGTTGAAAGTTACAACTCATATTTAAGAAATGTTTTTTTGTTTTTGAAAATGTTAACAACATCCAATTTATTTTTCTCTTCTCTTAGTTTTTTTATGAATAGAGACAGACTGAAAATATATATAAATAAGCCTAATTCGGCACCAATATCTTCTTTATTCCTCTATTGAATTAAATCAGAAATAAGTAAAATAAAAATGGTGCGTAAAAAACATTAAACCCATGGTAAGTGATGTAACCGATGGAATTTGGGTAAAAAAATGATTTTCCACTGCGAGACCCAATCATATTGTGTAATTTGGTACGAGCTTCAATTTGATATATTATAATAGTCGTTTTGATACCCGAGTCAAAAGTTATCTTCGTTGAAAGTTGCAACTCATATTTAACAAATGCTTTTTTTGTTTTTGACAATGTTAACAACATTCAATTTATTTTTCTCTTCTTTTTTTTTTTTGATGAATAGAGACTGATTGAAAATATATATAAATAACCCTAAGGCAGCACCAATATCTTCTTTATTCCTCAATTGAATTACACCAGAAATAAGTAAAATAAAAACGGTGCGTCAAAAACTATAAACCCTCGGTAAGTGATGTAAACGATGGAATTTGGGTACAAAAATGATTTGCCATAGCAAGACCAAATAATATTGTGTAATTTGATACGAGCTTCGATTTGATATATTATAATAGTCGTTTCGATACCCGAGTCAAAAGTTATCTTCGTTGAAAGTTACAACTCATATTTAAGAAATGTTTTTTTTGTTTTTGAAAATGTTAACAACATCCAATTTATTTTTCTCTTCTCTTAGTTTTTTTATGAATAGAGACAGACTGAAAATATATATAAATAAGCCTAATTCGGCACCAATATCTTCTTTATTCCTCTATTGAATTAAATCAGAAATAAGTAAAATAAAAATGGTGCGTAAAAAACATTAAACCCATGGTAAGTGATGTAACCGATGGAATTTGGGTAAAAAAATGATTTTCCACTGCGAGACCCAATCATATTGTGTAATTTGGTACGAGCTTCAATTTGATATATTATAATAGTCGTTTTGATACCCGAGTCAAAAGTTATCTTCGTTGAAAGTTGCAACTCATATTTAACAAATGCTTTTTTTGTTTTTGACAATGTTAACAACATTCAATTTATTTTTCTCTTCTTTTTTTTTTTGATGAATAGAGACTGATTGAAAATATATATAAATAACCCTAAGGCAGCACCAATATCTTCTTTATTCCTCAATTGAATTACACCAGAAATAAGTAAAATAAAAACGGTGCGTCAAAAACTATAAACCCTCGGTAAGTGATGTAAACGATGGAATTTGGGTACAAAACTGATTTTCCATAGTGAGACCAAATTATATTGTGTAATTTGATACGAGCTTCGATTTGATATATTATAATAGTCATTTCGATAACCGAGTCAAAAGTTATCTTCGTTAAAAGTTGTAACTCATATTTAACAAATGTTTTTTTGTTTTTAAAAATGTTAACAACATTCAATTTATTTTTTCTTCTCTTAGTTTTTTAATGAATAGAGACTAATAGAAAATATATATAAATAACCCTAAGTCGGCGCCAATATCTTCTTTATTTCTCTATTGAATTAAATCCGAAATAAGTAAAATGAAAATAGTGCCTCAAAAACTATAAACCCTCGGTTAGTGATGTAAACGATGGAATTTGGGTACAAAAATGATTTTCCATCGCGAGACCAAATTATATTGTGTAATTTGATATGAGCTTCGATTTGATATATTATAATAGTCGTTTCGATAACCGAGTCAAAAGTTATCTTCGTTGAAAGTTGCAACTCATATTTACCAAATGTGTTTTTGTTTTTGAAAATGTTAACAACATTCAATTTATTTTTTCTCTTCTTAGTTTTTTTATGAATAGAGACTGATAGAAAAAATATATATATATAACCCTAAGTCGGCACCAATATCTTCTTTATTTCTCTATTGAATTAAATCCGAAACAAGTAACATGAAAATAGTGTATCAAAAACTGTAAACCCGCGGTAAGTGATGTAAACGATGGGATTTGGGTACAAAACTGATTTTCCATAGCGGGACCAAATTATATTGTGTAGTTTGATACGAGCTTTGATTTGATATATTATAATAGTCGTTTCGATACCCGAGTCAAAAGTTATCTTCGTTGAAAGTTACAACTCATATTTAAGAAATGTTTTTTTGTTTTTGAAAATGGTAACAACATCCAATTTATTTTTCTCTTCTCTTAGTTTTTTTATGAATAGAGACAGACTGAAAATATATATAAATAACCCTAAGTCAGCACCAATATCTTCTTTATTCCTCTATTGAATTAAATCAGAAATAAGTAAAATAAATATGGTGCGTAAAAAACAATAAACCCATGGTAAGTGATGTAACCGATGGAATTTGGGTAAAAAAATGATTTTCCATGGCAAGACCCAATCATATTGTGTAATTTCGTACGAGCTTCAATTTGATATATTATAATAGTCGTTTCGATACCCGAGTCAAAAGTTATCTTCGTTGAAAGTTGCAACTCATATTTAAAAAATGTTTTTTTTTGTTTTTGACAATGTAAACAACATTCAATTTATTTTTCTCTTCTTTTTTTTTTTTTTGATGAATAGAGACTGATTGAAAATATATTTAAATAACCCTAAGTCCGCACCAATATCTTCTTTATTCCTCTATTGAATTAAACCAGAAATAAGTAAAATGAAAATAGTGCCTCAAAAACTATAAACCCTCGGTTAGTGATGTAAACGATAGAATTTGGGTACAAAAATGATTTTCCATAGCGAGACCAAATTATATTGTGTAATTTGATACGAGCTTCGATTTGATATATTATAATAGTCATTTCGATAACCGAGTCAAAAGTTATCTTCGTTAAAAGTTGTAACTCATATTTAACAAATGTTTTTTTGTTTTTAAAAATGTTAACAACATTCAATTTATTTTTTCTTCTCTTAGTTTTTTAATGAATAGAGACTAATAGAAAATATATATAAATAACCCTAAGTCGGCGCCAATATCTTCTTTATTTTTCTATTGAATTAAATCCGAAATAAGTAAAATGAAAATAGTGCCTCAAAAACTATAAACCCTCGGTTAGTGATGTAAACGATAGAATTTGGGTACAAAAATGATTTTCCATAGCGAGACCAAATTATATTGTGTAATTTGATACGAGGTTCGATTTGATATATTATAATAGTCATTTCGATAACCGAGTCAAAAGTTATCTTCGTTAAAAGTTGCAACTCATATTTAACAAATGTGTTTTTGTTTTTGAAAATGTTAACAACATTCAATTTATTTTTTCTTCTCTTAGTTTTTTTATGAATAGAGACTGATAGAAAAAATATATATATATAACCCTAAGTCGGCACCAATATCTTCTTTATTTCTCTATTGAATTAGATCCGAAACAAGTAACATGAAAATAGTGTATCAAAAACTGTAAACCCGCGGTAAGTGATGTAAACGATGGGATTTGGGTACAAAACTGATTTTCCATAGCGGGACCAAATTATATTGTGTAGTTTGATACGAGCTTTGATTTGATATATTATAATAGTCGTTTCGATACCCGAGTCAAAAGTTATCTTCGTTGAAAGTTGCAACTAATATTTAACAAATGTTTTTTTGTTTTTGAAAATGTTAACAACATTCAATTTATTTTTCTCTTCTCTTAGTTTTTTTATGAATAGAGACTAATAGAAAATATATATAAATAACCCTAAGTCAGCACCAATATCTTCTTTATTTCTCTATTGAATTAAATCCGAAATAAGTAAAATGAAAATAGTGCCTCAAAAACTATAAACCCTCGGTAAGTGATATAAACGATGGAATTTGGGTAGAAAAATGATTTTCCATTGTGAGACCAAATTATATTGTATAATTTGATACGAGCTTCGATTTGATATATTATAATAGTCGTTTCGATACCCGAGTCAAAATTTATATTCGTTGAAACTTGCAACTCATATTTAACAAATGTTTTTTGTGTTTTTGAAAATGTTAACAACATCCAATTTATTTTTCTCTTCTCTTAGTTTTTTTATGAATAGAGACTGATTGAAAATATATTTAAATAACCCTAAGTCCGCACCAATATCTTCTTTATTCCTCCATTGAATTAAACGAGAAATAAGTAAAATGAAAATAGTACCTCAAAAACTGTAAACCCTCGGTTAGTGATGTAAACGATGGAATTTGGGTACAAAAATGATTTGCCATAGCAAGACCAAATTATATTGTGTAATTTGATACGAGCTACGATTTGATATATTATAATAGTCGTTTCGATAACCGGGTCAAAAGTTATCTTCGTTGAAAGTTCCAACTCATATTTAACAAATGTTTTTTTTGTTTTTGAAAATGTTAACAACATCCCATTTATTTTTCTCTTCTCTTATTTTTTATTATGAAGAGAGACTGATTGAAAATATATATAAATAACCCTAAGTCCGCACAAATATCTTCTTTATTTCTCAATTCAATTAAACGAGAAATAAGTAAAATGAAAATAGTGCGTCAAAAACTGTAAACCCTCGGTAAGTGATGTAAACGATGGAATTTGGGTACAAAAATGATTTTCCATAGCAAGACCAAATTATATTGTGTAATTTGATACGAGCTTCGATTTGATATATTATAATAGTCGTTTCGATACCCGAGTCAAAAGTTATCTTCGTTGAAAGTTACAACTCATATTTAAGAAATGTTTTTTTGTTTTTGAAAATGTTAACAACATACAATTTATTTTTCTCTTCTCTTAGTTTTTTTATGAATAGAGACTGATTGAAAATATATATAAATAACCCTAAGTCCGCACCAATATCTTCTTTATTTCTCAATTCAATTAAACGAGAAATAAGTAAAATGAAAATAGTGCGTCAAAAACTATAAACCCTCGGTAAGTGATGTAAACGATGGAATTTGGGTACAAAAATGATTTGCCATAGCAAGACCAAATTATATTGTGTAATTTGATACGAGCTACGATTTGATATATTATAATAGTCGTTTCGATACCCGAGTCAAAAGTTATCTTCGTTGAAAGTTACAACTCATATTTAAGAAATGTTTTTTTGTTTTTGAAAATGTTAACAACATCCCATTTATTTTTCTCTTCTCTTATTTTTTATTATGAAGAGAGACTGATTGAAAATATATATAAATAACCCTAAGTCCGCACCAATATCTTCTTTATTTCTCAATTCAATTAAACGAGAAATAAGTAAAATGAAAATAGTGCGTCAAAAACTGTAAAACCTCGGTAAGTGATGTAAACGATGGAATTTGGGTACAAAAATGATTTGCCATAGCAAGACCAAATAATATTGTGTAATATGATACGAGCTTCGATTTGATATATTATAATATTCGTTTCGATACCCAAGTCAAAAGTTATCTTCGTTGAAAGTTGCAACTAATATTTAACAAATGTTTTTTTTGTTTTTGAAAATGTTAACAACATTCAATTTATTTTTCTCTCCTCTTAGTTTTTTTATGAATAAAGACTGATTGGAAATATATATAAATAACCCAAAGTCAGCACCAATATCTTCTTTATTCCTCTATTGAATTAAACCAGAAATAAGTAAAATAAAAATGGTGCGTAAAAAACATTAAACCCATGGTAAGTGATGTAACCGATGGAATTTGGGTAAAAAAATGATTTTCCACTACGAGACCCAATCATATTGTGTAATTTGGTACGAGTTTCAATTTGATATATTATAATAGTTGTTTCGATACCCGAGTCAAAAGTTATCTTCGTTGAAAGTTGCAACTCATATTTAACAAATGTTTTTTTTGTTTTTGAAAATGTTAACAACATCACATTTATTTTTCTCTTCTCTTATTTTTTATTATGAAGAGAGACTGATTGAAAATATATATAAATAACCCTAAGTCCGCACCAATATCTTCTTTATTTCTCAATTGAATTAAACGAGAAATAAGTAAAATGAAAATAGTGCGTCAAAAACTATAAACCCTCGGTAAGTGATGTAAACGATGGGATTTGGGTACAAAAATGATTTTCCATTGTGAGACCAAATTATATTGTGTAATTTGATACGAGCTTCGATTTGATATAATATAATAGTCGTTTCGATACCCGAGTCAAAAGTTATCTTCGTTGAAAGTTACAACTCATATTTAAGAAATGTTTTTTTGTTTTTGAAAATGTTAACAACATCCAATTTATTTTTCTCTTCTCTTAGTTTTTTTATGAATAGAGACAGACTGAAAATATATATAAATAAGCCTAATTCGGCACCAATATCTTCTTTATTCCTCTATTGAATTAAATCAGAAATAAGTAAAATAAAAATGGTGCGTAAAAAACATTAAACCCATGGTAAGTGATGTAACCGATGGAATTTGGGTAAAAAAATGATTTTCCACTGCGAGACCCAATCATATTGTGTAATTTGGTACGAGCTTCAATTTGATATATTATAATAGTCGTTTCGATACCCGAGTTAAAAGTTATCTTCGTTGAAAGTTGCAACTCATATTTAACAAATGTTTTTTTTGTTTTTGACAATGTTAACAACATTCAATTTATTTTTCTCTTCTTTTTTTTTTTTTTGATGAATAGAGACTGATTGAAAATATATATAAATAACCCTAAGGCAGCACCAATATCTTCTTTATTCCTCAATTCAATTACACCAGAAATAAGTAAAATAAAAACGGTGCGTCAAAAACTATAAACCCTCGGTAAGTGATGTAAACGATGGAATTTGGGTACAAAACTGATTTTCATAGCGAGACCAAATTATATTGTGTAATTTGATACGAGCTTCGATTTGATATATTATAATAGTCATTTCGATAACCGAGTCAAAAGTTATCTTCATTAAAAGTTGTAACTCATATTTAACAAATGTTTTTTTGTTTTTAAAAATGTTAACAACATTCAATTTATTTTTTCTTCTCTTAGTTTTTTAATGAATAGAGACTAATAGAAAATATATATAAATAACCCTAAGTCGGCGCCAATATCTTCTTTATTTCTCTATTGAATTAAATCCGAAATAAGTAAAATGAAAATAGTTCCTCAAAAACTATAAACCCTCGGTTAGTGATGTAAACGATAGAATTTGGGTACAAAAATGATTTTCCATAGCGAGACCAAATTATATTGTGTAATTTGATACGAGGTTCGATTTGATATATTATAATAGTCGTTTCGATAACCGAGTCAAAAGTTATCTTCGTTAAAAGTTGCAACTCATATTTAACAAATGTGTTTTTGTTTTTGAAAATGTTAACAACATTCAATTTATTTTTTCTTCCCTTAGTTTTTTTATGAATAGAGACTCATAGAAAAAATATATATATATAACCCTAAGTCGGCACCAATATCTTCTTTATTTCTCTATTGAATTAAATCCGAAACAAGTAACATGAAAATAGTGTATAAATAACTGTAAACCCGCGGTAAGTGATGTAAACGATGGGATTTGGGTACAAAACTGATTTTCCATAGCGGGACCAAATTATATTGTTTAGTTTGATACGAGCTTTGATTTGATATATTATAATAGTCGTTTCGATACCCGAGTCAAAAGTTATCTTCGTTGAAAGTTGCAACTAATATTTAACAAATGTTTTTTTGTTTTTGAAAATGTTAACAACATTCAATTTATTTTTCTCTTCTCTTAGTTGTTTTATGAATAGAGACTAATAGAAAATATATATAAATAACCCTAAGTCAGCACCAATATATTTTTTATTCCTCTATTTAATAAAACCAGAAATAAGTAAAATGAAAATATTGCGTCAAAAACTGTAAACCCTCGGTAAGTGATATAAACGATGGAATTTGGGTAGAAAAATGATTTTCCATTGTGAGACCAAATTATATTGTATAATTTGATACGAGCTTCGATTTGATATATTATAATAGTCGTTTCGATACCCGAGTCAAAATTTATATTCGTTGAAACTTGCAACTCATATTTAACAAATGTTTTTTGTGTTTTTGAAAATGTTAACAACATCCAATTTATTATTCTCTTCTCTTAGTTTTTTTATGAATAGAGACTGATTGAAAATATATTTAAATAACCCTAAGTCCGCACCAATATCTTCTTTATTCCTCCATTGAATTAAACGAGAAATAAGTAAAATGAAAATAGTACCTCAAAAACTGTAAACCCTCGGTTAGTGATGTAAACTATGGAATTTGGGGACAAAAATGATTTTCCATAGCGAGATTAAATTATATTGTGTAATTTCACACGAGCTTCGATTTGATATATTATAATAGTCGTTTCGATAACCGGGTCAAAAGTTATCTTCGTTGAAAGTTCCAACTCATATTTAACAAATGTTTTTTTTGTTTTTGAAAATGTTAACAACATCCCATTTATTTTTCTCTTCTCTTATTTTTTATTATGAAGAGAGACTGATTGAAAATATATATAAATAACCCTAAGTCCGCACCAATATCTTCTTTATTTCTCAATTCAATTAAACGAGAAATAAGTAAAATGAAAATAGTGCGTCAAAAACTATAACCCTCGGTAAGTGATGTAAACGATGGAATTTGGGTACAAAAATGATTTGCCATAGCAAGACCAAATTATATTGTGTAATTTGATACGAGCTTCGATTTGATATATTATAATAGTCGTTTCGATACCCGAGTCAAAAGTTATCTTCGTTGAAAGTTACAACTCATATTTAAGAAATGTTTTTTTGCTTTTGAAAATGTTAACAACATCCAATTTATTTTTCTCTTCTCTTAGTTTTTTTATGAATAGAGACAGACTGAAAATATATATAAATAAGCCTAATTCGGCACCAATATCTTCTTTATTCCTCTATTGAATTAAATCAGAAATAAGTAAAATACAAATGGTGCGTAAAAAACATTAAACCCATGGTAAGTGATGTAACCGATGGAATTTGGGTAAAAAATGATTTTCCACTGCGAGACCCAATCATATTGTGTAATTTGGTACGAGCTTCAATTTGATATATTATAATAGTCGTTTCGATACCCGAGTCAAAAGTTATCTTCGTTGAAAGTTGCAACTCATATTTAACAAATGTTTTTTTTGTTTTTGACAATGTTAAAAACATTCAATTTATTTTTCTCTTCTTTTTTTTTTTTTGATGAATAGAGACTGATTGAAAATATATATAAATAACCCTAAGGCAGCACCAATATCTTCTTTATTCCTCAATTGAATTACACCAGAAATAAGTAAAATAAAAACGGTGCGTCAAAAACTATAAACCCTCGGTAAGTGATGTAAACGATGGAATTTGGGTACAAAACTGATTTTCCATAGCGAGACCAAATTATATTGTGTAATTTGATACGAGCTTCGATTTGATATATTATAATAGTCATTTCGATAACCGAGTCAAAAGTTATCTTCGTTAAAAGTTGTAACTCATATTTAACAAATGTTTTTTTGTTTTTAAAAATGTTAACAACATTCAATTTATTTTTTCTTCTCTTAGTTTTTTAATGAATAGAGACTAATAGAAAATATATATAAATAACCCTAAGTCGGCGCCAATATCTTCTTTATTTCTCTATTGAATTAAATACGAAATAAGTAAAATGAAAATAGTGCCTCAAAAACTATAAACCCTCGGTTAGTGATGTAAACGATGGAATTTGGGTAAAAAAATGATTTTCCATCGCGAGACCAAATTATATTGTGTAATTTGATATGAGCTTCGAATTGATATATTATAATAGTCGTTTCGATAACCGAGTCAAAAGTTATCTTCGTTGAAAGTTGCAACTCATATTTACCAAATGTGTTTTTGTTTTTGAAAATGTTAACAACATTCAATTTATTTTTTCTTCTCTTAGTTTTTTTATGAATAGAGACTGATAGAAAATATATATATATAACCCTAAGTTGGCACCAATATCTTCTTTATTTCTCTATTGAATTAAATCCGAAACAAGTAAAATGAAAATAGTGTATCAAAAACTGTAAACCCGCGGTAAGTGATGTAAACGATGGGATTTGGGTACAAAACTGATGTTCCATAGCGAGACCAAATTATATTGTGTAATTTGATACGAGCTTCGATTTGATATATTATAATAGTCATTTCGATAACCGAGTCAAATGTTATCTTCGTTGAAAGTTCCAACTCATATTTAACAAATATTTTTTTGTTTTTGAAAATGTTAACACATCCCATTTCTTTTTCTCTTCTCTGATTTTTTTTATGAATAGAGACTGATTGAAAATATATATAAATGACATTAAGTCGGCACCAATATCTTCTTTATTTCTCTATTTAATAAAACCAGAAATAAGTAAAATGAAAATATTGCGTCAAAAACTGTAAACCCTCGGTAAGTGATATAAACGATGGAATTTGGGTACAAAAATGATTTTCCATTGTGAGACCAAATTATATTGTGTAATTTGATACGAGCTTCGATTTGATATAATATAATAGTCGTTTCGATACCCGAGTCAAAATTTATATTCCTTGAAACTTGCAACTCATATTTAACAAATGTTTTTTTGTTGTTGAAAATGTTAACAACATTCAATTTATTTTTTCTTCTCTTAGTTTTTTTATGAATAGAGACTGATAGAAAATATATATATATATAACCCTAAGTCGGCACCAATATCTTCTTTATTTCTCTATTGAATTAAATCCGAAACAAGTAATATGAAAATAGTGTATCAAAAACTGTAAACCCGCGGTAAGTGATGTAAACGATGGGATTTGGGTACAAACTGATTTTCCATAGCGAGACCAAATTATATTGTGTAATTTGATACGAGCTTCGATTTGATATATTATAATAGTCATTTCGATAACCGAGTCAAATGTTATCTTCGTTGAAAGTTGCAACTCATATTTAACAAAAAATTTTTTGTTTTTGAAAATGTTAACACATCCCATTTCTTTTTCTCTTCTCTGATTTTTTTTATGAATAGAGACTGATTGAAAATATATATAAATAACATTAAGTCGGCACCAATATCTTCTTTATTTCTCTATTTAATAAAACCAGAAATAAGTAAAATGAAAATATTGCGTCAAAAACTGTAAACCCTCGGTAAGTGATATAAACGATGGAATTTGGGTACAAAAATGATTTTCCATTGTGAGACCAAATTATATTGTGTAATTTGATACGAGCTTCGATTTGATATATTATAATAGTCGTTTCGATACCCGAGTCAAAAGTTATCTTCGTTGAAAGTTACAACTCATATTTAACAAATGTTTTTTTGTTTTTGAAAATGTTAACAACATCCAATTTATTTTTCTCTTCTCTTAGTTTTTTTATGAATAGAGACCGACTGAAAATATATATAAATAACCCTAAGTCAGCACCAATATCTTCTTTATTCCTCTATTGAATTAAACCAGAAATAAGTAAAATAAAAATGGTGCGTAAAAAACATTAAACCCATGGTAAGTGATGTAACCGATGGAATTTGGGTAAAAAAATGATTTTCCACTACGAGACCCAATCATATTGTGTAATTTGGTACGAGTTTCAATTTGATATATTATAATAGTTGTTTCGATACCCGAGTCAAAAGTTATCTTCGTTGAAAGTTGCAACTCATATTTAACAAATGTTTTTTTTGTTTTTGAAAATGTTAACAACATCACATTTATTTTTCTCTTCTCTTATTTTTTATTATGAAGAGAGACTGATTGGAAATATATAAAAATAACCCTAAGTCAGCACCAATATCTTCTTTATTCCTCTATTGAACTAAACCAGAAATAAGTAAAATAAAAATGGTGCGTAAAAAACATTACACACATTGTAAGTGATGCAACAGATGGAATTTGGTTAAAAAAATGATTTTGCACTACAAGAACAATTTATATTGTGTAATTTGATACGAGCTTCGATTTGATATATTATAATAGTTGTTTCGATACCCGAGTCAAAAGTTATCTTCGTTGAAAGTTGCAACTCATATTTAACAAATGTTTTTTTTGTTTTTGAAAATGTTAACAACATCACATTTATTTTTCTCTTCTCTTATTTTTTATTATGAAGAGAGACTGATTGGAAATATATAAAAATAACCCTAAGTCAGCACCAATATCTTCTTTATTCCTCTATTGAACTAAACCAGAAATAAGTAAAATAAAAATGGTGCGTAAAAAACATTACACACATTGTAAGTGATGCAACAGATGGAATTTGGTTAAAAAAATGATTTTGCACTACAAGAACAATTTATATTGTGAAATTTGATACGAGCTTCGATTTGATATATTATAATAGTCGTTTCGATACCCGAGTCAAAAGTTATCTTCGTTGAAAGTTACAACTCATATTTAAGAAATGTTTTTTTGTTTTTGAAAATGTTAACAACATCCAATTTATTTTTCTCTTCTCTTAGTTTTTTTATGAATAGAGACAGACTGAAAATATATATAAATAACCCTAAGTCAGCACCAATATCTTCTTTATTCCTCTATTGAATTAAATCAAAAATAAGTAAAATAAAAATGGTGCGTAAAAAACATTAAACCCATGGTAAGTGATGTAACAGATGGAATTTGGGTAAAAAAATGATTTTCCACTGCGAGACCCAATCATATTGTGTAATTTGGTACGAGCTTCAATTTGATATATTATAATAGTCGTTTCGATACCCGAGTCAAAAGTTATCTTCGTTGAAAGTTGCAACTCATATTTAACAAATGTTTTTTTGTTGTTGAAAATGTTAACAATATCCAATTTATTTTTCTATTCTCTTAGTTTTTTTATGAATAGAGATTGATTGAAAATATATTTAAATAACCCTAAGTCCGCACCAATATCTTCTTTATTCCTCTATTGAATTAAACCAGAAATAAGTAAAATGAAAATAGTGCCTCAAAAACTATAAACCCTCGGTTAGTGATGTAAACGATAGAATTTGGGTACAAAAATGATTTTCCATTGCGAGACCAAATTATATTGTGTAATTTGATACGAGCTTCGATTTGATATATTATAATAGTTATTTCGATAACCGAGTCAAAAGTTATCTTCGTTAAAAGTTGTAACTCATATTTAACAAATGTTTTTTTGTTTTTAAAAATGTTAACAACATTCAATTTATTTTTTCTTCTCTTAGTTTTTTAATGAATAGAGACTAATAGAAAATATATATAAATAACCCTAAGTCGGCGCCAATATCTTCTTTATTTCTCTATTGAATTAACTCCGAAATAAGTAAAATGAAAATAGTGCCTCAAAAACTATAAACCCTCGGTTAGTGATGTAAACGATAGAATTTGGGTACAAAAATGATTTTCCATAGGGAGACCAAATTATATTGTGTAATTTGATACGAGCTTCGATTTGATATATTATAATAGTCATTTCGATAACCGAGTCAAAAGTTATCTTCGTTAAAAGTTGCAACTCATATTTAACAAATGTGTTTTTGTTTTTGAAAATGTTAACAACATTCAATTTATTTTTTCTTCTCTTAGTTTTTTTATGAATATAGACTGATAGAAAAAATATATATATATAACCCTAAGTCGGCACCAATATCTTCTTTATTTCTCTATTGAATTAAATCCGAAACAAGTAACATGAAAATAGTGTATCAAAAACTGTAAACCCGCGGTAAGTGATGTAAACGATGGGATTTGGGTACAAAACTGATTTTCCATAGCGGGACCAAATTATATTGTGTAGTTTGATACGAGCTTTGATTTGATATATTATAATAGTCGTTTCGATACCCGAGTCAAAAGTTATCTTCGTTGAAAGTTGCAACTAATATTTAACAAATGTTTTTTTGTTTTTGAAAATGTTAACAACATTCAATTTATTTTTCTCTTCTCTTAGTTTTTTTATGAATAGAGACTAATAGAAAATATATATAAATAACCCTAAGTCAGCACCAATATCTTCTTTATTTCTCTATTGAATTAAATCCGAAATAAGTAAAATGAAAATAGTGCCTCAAAAACTATAAACCCTCGGTAAGTGATATAAACGATGGAATTTGGGTAGAAAAATGATTTTCCATTGTGAGACCAAATTATATTGTATAATTTGATACGAGCTTCGATTTGATATATTATAATAGTCATTTCGATACCCGAGTCAAAATTTATATTCGTTGAAACTTGCAACTCATATTTAACAAATGTTTTTTGTGTTTTTGAAAATGTTAACAACATCCAATTTATTTTTCTCTTCTCTTAGTTTTTTTATGAATAGAGACTGATTGAAAATATATTTAAATAACCCTAAGTCCGCACCAACATCTTCTTTATTCCTCCATTGAATTAAACGAGAAATAAGTAAAATGAAAATAGTACCTCAAAAACTGTAAAACCCTCGGTTAGTGATGTAAACTATGGAATTTGGGGACAAAAATGATTTTGCAAAGCGAGATTAAATTATATTGTGTAATTTCACACGAGCTTCGATTTGATATATTATAATAGTCGTTTCGATAACCGGGTCAAAAGTTATCTTCCTTGAAAGTTCCAACTCATATTTAACAAATGTTTTTTTTGTTTTTGAAAATGTTAACAACATCCCATTTATTTTTCTCTTCTCTTATTTTTTATTATGAAGAGAGACTGATTGAAAATATATATAAATAACCCTAAGTCCGCACCAATATCTTCTTTATTTCTCAATTGAATTAAACGAGAAATAAGTAAAATGAAAATAGTGCGTCAAAAACTGTAAACCCTCGGTAAGTGATGTAAACGATGGAATTTGGGTACAAAAATGATTTGCCATAGCAAGACCAAATTATATTGTGTAATTTGATACGAGCTTCGATTTGATATATTATAATAGTCGTTTCGATACCCGAGTCAAAAGTTATCTTCGTTGAAAGTTACAACTCATATTTAAGAAATGTTTTTTTGTTTTTGAAAATGTTAACAACATCCAATTTATTTTTCTCTTCTCTTAGTTTTTTTATGAATAGAGACAGACTGAAAATATATATAAATAAGCCTAATTCGGCACCAATATCTTCTTTATTCCTCTATTGAATTAAATCAGAAATAAGTAAAATAAAAATGGTGCGTAAAAAACATTAAACCCATGGTAAGTGATGTAACCGATGGAATTTGGGTAAAAAAATGATTTTCCACTGCGAGACCCAATCATATTGTGTAATTTGGTACGAGCTTCAATTTGATATATTATAATAGTCGTTTCGAT
Source organism: Hippophae tibetana (assembly GCA_037013495.1). NCBI lineage: Eukaryota > Viridiplantae > Streptophyta > Magnoliopsida > Rosales > Elaeagnaceae > Hippophae > Hippophae tibetana. Next base: position 41,091,736 of record CM072809.1, on the reverse strand, counting down.
ACCCGAGTCAAAAGTTATCTTCGTTGAAAGTTGCAACTCATATTTAACAAATGTTTTTTTTGTTTTTGACAATGTTAACAACATTCAATTTATTTTTCTCTTCTTCTTTTTTTTTTTGATGAATAGAGACTGATTGAAAATATATATAAATAACCCTAAGGCAGCACCAATATCTTCTTTATTCCTCAATTGAATTACACCAGAAATAAGTAAAATAAAAACGGTGCGTCAAAAACTATAAACCCTCGGTAAGTGATGTAAACGATGGAATTTGGGTACAAAACTGATTTTCCAGAGCGAGACCAAATTATATTGTGTAATTTGATACGAACTTCGATTTGATATATTATAATAGTCATTTCGATAACCGAGTCAAAAGTTATCTTCGTTAAAAGTTGTAACTCATATTTAACAAATGTTTTTTTGTTTTTAAAAATGTTAACAACATTCAATTTATTTTTTCTTCTCTTAGTTTTTTAATGAATAGAGACTAATAGAAAATATATATAAATAACCCTAAGTCGGTGCCAATATCTTCTTTATTTCTCTATTGAATTAAATCCGAAACAAGTAACATGAAAATAGTGTATCAAAAACTGTAAACCCGCGGTAAGTGATGTAAACGATGGGATTTGGGTACAAAACTGATTTTCCATAGCGGGACCAAATTATATTGTGTAGTTTGATACGAGCTTTGATTTGATATATTATAATAGTCGTTTCGATACCCGAGTCAAAAGTTATCTTCGTTGAAAGTTGCAACTAATATTTAACAAATGTTTTTTTGTTTTTGAAAATGTTAACAACATTCAATTTATTTTTCTCTTCTCTTAGTTTTTTTATGAATAGAGACTAATAGAAAATATATATAAATAACCCTAAGTCAGCACCAATATCTTCTTTATTTCTCTATTGAATTAAATCCGAAATAAGTAAAATGAAAATAGTGCCTCAAAAACTATAAACCCTCGGTAAGTGATATAAACGATGGAATTTGGGTAGAAAAATGATTTTCCATTGTGAGACCAAATTATATTGTATAATTTGATACGAGCTTCGATTTGATATATTATAATAGTCGTTTCGATACCCGAGTCAAAATTTATATTCGTTGAAACTTGCAACTCATATTTAACAAATGTTTTTTGTGTTTTTGAAAATGTTAACAACATCCAATTTATTTTTCTCTTCTCTTAGTTTTTTTATGAATAGAGACTGATAGAAAAAATATATATATATAACCCTAAGTCGGCACCAATATCTTCTTTATTTCTCTATTGAATTAAATCCGAAACAAGTAACATGAAAATAGTGTATCAAAAACTGTAAACCCGCGGTAAGTGATGTAAACGATGGGATTTGGGTACAAAACTGATTTTCCATAGCGGGACCAAATTATATTGTGTAATTTGATACGAGCTTCGATTTGATATATTATAATAGTTATTTCGATAACCGAGTCAAAAGTTATCTTCGTTAAAAGTTGTAACTCATATTTAACAAATGTTTTTTTGTTTTTAAAAATGTTAACAACATTCAATTTATTTTTTCTTCTCTTAGTTTTTTAATGAATAGAGACTAATAGAAAATATATATAAATAACCCTAAGTCGGCGCCAATATCTTCTTTATTTCTCTATTGAATTAACTCCGAAATAAGTAAAATGAAAATAGTGCCTCAAAAACTATAAACCCTCGGTTAGTGATGTAAACGATAGAATTTGGGTACAAAAATGATTTTCCATAGGGAGACCAAATTATATTGTGTAATTTGATACGAGCTTCGATTTGATATATTATAATAGTCATTTCGATAACCGAGTCAAAAGTTATCTTCGTTAAAAGTTGCAACTCATATTTAACAAATGTGTTTTTGTTTTTGAAAATGTTAACAACATTCAATTTATTTTTTCTTCTCTTAGTTTTTTTATGAATAGAGACTGATAGAAAAAATATATATATATAACCCTAAGTCGGCACCAATATCTTCTTTATTTCTCTATTGAATTAAATCCGAAACAAGTAACATGAAAATAGTGTATCAAAAACTGTAAACCCGCGGTAAGTGATGTAAACGATGGGATTTGGGTACAAAACTGATTTTCCATAGCGGGACCAAATTATATTGTGTAGTTTGATACGAGCTTTGATTTGATATATTATAATAGTCGTTTCGATACCCGAGTCAAAAGTTATCTTCGTTGAAAGTTGCAACTAATGTTTAACAAATGTTTTTTTGTTTTTGAAAATGTTAACAACATTCAATTTATTTTTCTCTTCTCTTAGTTTTTTTATGAATAGAGACTAATAGAAAATATATATAAATAACCCTAAGTCAGCACCAATATCTTCTTTATTTCTCTATTGAATTAAATCCGAAATAAGTAAAATGAAAATAGTGCCTCAAAAACTATAAACCCTCGGTAAGTGATATAAACGATGGAATTTGGGTAGAAAAATGATTTTCCATTGTGAGACCAAATTATATTGTATAATTTGATACGAGCTTCGATTTGATATATTATAATAGTCGTTTCGATACCCGAGTCAAAATTTATATTCGTTGAAACTTGCAACTCATATTTAACAAATGTTTTTTGTGTTTTTGAAAATGTTAACAACATCCAATTTATTTTTCTCTTCTCTTAGTTTTTTTATGAATAGAGACTGATTGAAAATATATTTAAATAACCCTAAGTCCGCACCAACATCTTCTTTATTCCTCCATTGAATTAAACGAGAAATAAGTAAAATGAAAATAGTACCTCAAAAACTGTAAAACCCTCGGTTAGTGATGTAAACTATGGAATTTGGGGACAAAAATGATTTTGCAAAGCGAGATTAAATTATATTGTGTAATTTCACACGAGCTTCGATTTGATATATTATAATAGTCGTTTCGATAACCGGGTCAAAAGTTATCTTCGTTGAAAGTTCCAACTCATATTTAACAAATGTTTTTTTTTGTTTTTGAAAATGTTAACAACATCCCATTTATTTTTCTCTTCTCTTATTTTTTATTATGAAGAGAGACTGATTGAAAATATATATAAATAACCCTAAGTCCGCACCAATATCTTCTTTATTTCTCAATTGAATTAAACGAGAAATAAGTAAAATGAAAATAGTGCGTCAAAAACTGTAAACCCTCGGTAAGTGATGTAAACGATGGAATTTGGGTACAAAAATGATTTGCCATAGCAAGACCAAATTATATTGTGTAATTTGATACGAGCTTCGATTTGATATATTATAATAGTCGTTTCGATACCCGAGTCAAAAGTTATCTTCGTTGAAAGTTACAACTCATATTTAAGAAATGTTTTTTTGTTTTTGAAAATGTTAACAACATCCAATTTATTTTTCTCTTCTCTTAGTTTTTTTATGAATAGAGACAGACTGAAAATATATATAAATAAGCCTAATTCGGCACCAATATCTTCTTTATTCCTCTATTGAATTAAATCAGAAATAAGTAAAATAAAAATGGTGCGTAAAAAACATTAAACCCATGGTAAGTGATGTAACCGATGGAATTTGGGTAAAAAAATGATTTTCCACTGCGAGACCCAATCATATTGTGTAATTTGGTACGAGCTTCAATTTGATATATTATAATAGTCGTTTCGATACCCGAGTCAAAAGTTATCTTCGTTGAAAGTTGCAACTCATATTTAACAAATGTTTTTTTTTGTTTTTGACAATGTTAACAACATTCAATTTATTTTTCTCTTCTTCTTTTTTTTTTTGATGAATAGAGACTGATTGAAAATATATATAAATAACCCTAAGGCAGCACCAATATCTTCTTTATTCCTCAATTGAATTACACCAGAAATAAGTAAAATAAAAACGGTGCGTCAAAAACTATAAACCCTCGGTAAGTGATGTAAACGATGGAATTTGGGTACAAAACTGATTTTCCAGAGCGAGACCAAATTATATTGTGTAATTTGATACGAACTTCGATTTGATATATTATAATAGTCATTTCGATAACCGAGTCAAAAGTTATCTTCGTTAAAAGTTGTAACTCATATTTAACAAATGTTTTTTTGTTTTTAAAAATGTTAACAACATTCAATTTATTTTTTCTTCTCTTAGTTTTTTAATGAATAGAGACTAATAGAAAATATATATAAATAACCCTAAGTCGGTGCCAATATCTTCTTTATTTCTCTATTGAATTAAATCCGAAACAAGTAACATGAAAATAGTGTATCAAAAACTGTAAACCCGCGGTAAGTGATGTAAACGATGGGATTTGGGTACAAAACTGATTTTCCATAGCGGGACCAAATTATATTGTGTAGTTTGATACGAGCTTTGATTTGATATATTATAATAGTCGTTTCGATACCCGAGTCAAAAGTTATATTCGTTGAAAGTTGCAACTAATATTTAACAAATGTTTTTTTGTTTTTGAAAATGTTAACAACATTCAATTTATTTTTCTCTTCTCTTAGTTTTTTTATGAATAGAGACTAATAGAAAATATATATAAATAACCCTAAGTCAGCACCAATATCTTCTTTATTTCTCTATTGAATTAAATCCGAAATAAGTAAAATGAAAATAGTGCCTCAAAAACTATAAACCCTCGGTAAGTGATATAAACGATGGAATTTGGGTAGAAAAATGATTTTCCATTGTGAGACCAAATTATATTGTATAATTTGATACGAGCTTCGATTTGATATATTATAATAGTCGTTTCGATACCCGAGTCAAAATTTATATTCGTTGAAACTTGCAACTCATATTTAACAAATGTTTTTTGTGTTTTTGAAAATGTTAACAACATCCAATTTATTTTTCTCTTCTCTTAGTTTTTTTATGAATAGAGACTGATTGAAAATATATTTAAATAACCCTAAGTCCGCACCAATATCTTCTTTATTCCTCCATTGAATTAAACGAGAAATAAGTAAAATGAAAATAGTACCTCAAAAACTGTAAAACCCTCGGTTAGTGATGTAAACTATGGAATTTGGGGACAAAAATGATTTTCCATAGCGAGATTAAATTATATTGTGTAATTTGATACGAGCTTCGATTTGATATATTATAATAGTCGTTTCGATAACCGGGTCAAATGTTATCTTCGTTGAAAGTTCCAACTCATATTTAACAAATATTTTTTTGTTTTTGAAAATGTTAACACATCCCATTTCTTTTTCTCTTCTCTGATTTTTTTTATGAATAGAGACTGATTGAAAATATATATAAATAACATTAAGTCGGCACCAATATCTTCTTTATTTCTCTATTTAATAAAACCAGAAATAAGTAAAATGAAAATATTGCGTCAAAAACTGTAAACCCTCGGTAAGTGATATAAACGATGGAATTTGGGTACAAAAATGATTTTCCATCGCGAGACCAAATTATATTGTGTAATTTGATATGAGTTTCGATTTGATATATTATAATAGTCGTTTCGATAACCGAGTCAAAAGTTATCTTCGTTGAAAGTTGCAACTCATATTTACCAAATGTGTTTTTGTTTTTGAAAATGTTAACAACATTCAATTTATTTTTTCTTCTCTTAGTTTTTTTATGAATAGAGACTGATAGAAAATATATATATATATAACCCTAAGTCGGCACCAATATCTTCTTTATTTCTCTATTGAATTAAATCCGAAACAAGTAAAATGAAAATAGTGTATCAAAAACTGTAAACCCGCGGTAAGTGATGTAAACGATGGGATTTGGGTACAAAACTGATTTTCCATAGCGAGACCAAATTATATTGTGTAATTGGATACGAGCTTCGATTTGATATATTATAATAGTCATTTCGATAACCGAGTCAAATGTTATCTTCGTTGAAAGTTCCAACTCATATTTAACAAATATTTTTTTGTTTTTGAAAATGTTAACACATCCCATTTCTTTTTCTCTTCTCTGATTTTTTTTATGAATAGAGACTGATTGAAAATATATATAAATAACATTAAGTCGGCACCAATATCTTCTTTATTTCTCTATTTAATAAAACCAGAAATAAGTAAAATGAAAATATTGCGTCAAAAACTGTAAACCCTCGGTAAGTGATATAAACGATGGAATTTGGGTACAAAAATGATTTTCCATTGTGAGACCAAATTATATTGTGTAATTTATACGAGCTTCGATTTGATATAATATAATAGTCGTTTCGATACCCGAGTCAAAATTTATATTCGTTGAAACTTGCAACTCATATTTAACAAATGTTTTTTTGTTGTTGAAAATGTTAACAAGATTCAATTTATTTTTTCTTCTCTTAGTTTTTTTATGAATAGAGACTGATAGAAAATACATATATATATAACCCTAAGTCGGCACCAATATCTTCTTTATTTCTCTATTGAATTAAATCCGAAACAAGTAAAATGAAAATAGTGTATCAAAAACTGTAAACCCGCGGTAAGTGATATAAACGATGGGATTTGGGTACAAAACTGATTTTCCATAGCGAGACCAAATTATATTGTGTAATTTGATACGAGCTTCGATTTGATATATTATAATAGTCATTTCGATAACCGATTCAAATGTTATCTTCGTTGAAAGTTCCAACTCATATTTAACAAATATTTTTTTGTTTTTGAAAATGTTAACACATCCCATTTCTTTTTCTCTTCTCTGATTTTTTTTATGAATAGAGACTGATTGAAAATATATATAAATAACATTAAGTCGGCACCAATATCTTCTTTATTTCTCTATTTAATAAAACCAGAAATAAGTAAAATGAAAATATTGCGTCAAAAACTGTAAACCCTCGGTAAGTGATATAAACGATGCAATTTGGGTACAAAAATGATTTTCCATTGTGAGACCAAATTATATTGTGTAATTTATACGAGCTTCGATTTGATATAATATAATAGTCGTTTCGATACCCGAGTCAAAATTTATATTCGTTGAAACTTGCAACTCATATTTAACAAATGTTTTTTTGTTGTTGAAAATGTTAACAACATTCAATTTATTTTTTCTTCTCTTAGTTTTATTATGAATAGAGACTGATAGAAAATATATATATATATATATAACCCTAAGTCGGCACCAATATCTTCTTTATTTCTCTATTGAATTAAATCCGAAACAAGTAAAATGAAAATAGTGTATCAAAAACTGTAAACCCGCGGTAAGTGATGTAAACGATGGGATTTGGGTACAAAACTGATTTTCCATAGCGAGACCAAATTATATTGTGTAATTTGATACGAGCTTCGATTTGATATATTATAATAGTCATTTCGATAACCGAGTCAAATGTTATCTTCGTTGAAAATTGCAACTCATATTTAACAAATATTTTTTTGTTTTTGAAAATGTTAACACATCCCATTTCTTTTTCTCTTCTCTGATTTTTTTTATGAATAGAGACTGATTGAAAATATATATAAATAACATTAAGTCGGCACCAATATCTTCTTTATTTCTCTATTTAATAAAACCAGAAATAAGTAAAATGAAAATATTGCGTCAAAAACTGTAAACCCTCGGTAAGTGATATAAACGATGGAATTTGGGTACAAAAATGATTTTCCATTGTGAGACCAAATTATAATGTGTAATTTGATACGAGCTTCGATTTGATATATTATAATAGTCGTTTCGATACCCGAGTCAAAAGTTATCTTCGTTGAAAGTTACAACTCATATTTAACAAATGTTTTTTTGTTTTTGAAAATATTAACAACATCCAATTTATTTTTCTCTTCTCTTAGTTTTTTTATGAATAGAGACCGACTGAAAATATATATAAATAACCCTAAGTCAGCACCAATATCTTCTTTATTCCTCTATTGAATTAAACCAGAAATAAGTAAAATAAAAATGGTGCGTAAAAAACATTAAACCCATGGTAAGTGATGTAACCGATGGAATTTGGGTAAAAAAATGATTTTCCACTACGAGACCCAATCATATTGTGTAATTTGGTACGAGTTTCAATTTGATATATTATAATAGTGGTTTCGATACCCGAGTCAAAAGTTATCTTCGTTGAAAGTTGCAACTCATATTTAACAAATGTTTTTTGTGTTTTTGAAAATGTTAACAACATCACATTTATTTTTCTCTTCTCTTATTTTTTATTATGAAGAGAGACTGATTGAAAATATATATAAATAACCCTAAGTCTGCACCAATATCTTCTTTATTTCTCAATTGAATTAAACGAGAAATAAGTAAAATGAAAATAGTGCGTCAAAAACTATAAACCCTCGGTAAGTGATGTAAACGATGGAATTTGGGTACAAAAATGATTTGCCATAGAAAGACCAAATTATATTGTGTAATTTGATACGAGCTTCGATTTGATATATTATAATAGTCGTTTCGATACCCGAGTCAAAAGTTATCTTCGTTGAAAGTTACAACTCATATTTAAGAAATGTTTTTTTGTTTTTGAAAATGTTAACAACATCCAATTTATTTTTCTCTTCTCTTAGTTTTTTTATGAATAGAGACAGACTGAAAATATATATAAATAACCCTAAGTCAGCACCAATATCTTCTTTATTCCTCTATTGAATTAAATCAAAAATAAGTAAAATAAAAATGGTGCGTAAAAAACATTAAACCCATGGTAAGTGATGTAACCGATGGAATTTGGGTAAAAAAATGATTTTTCACTGCGAAACCCAATCATATTGTGTAATTTGGTACGAGCTTCAATTTGATATATTATAATAGTCGTTTCGATACCCGAGTCAAAAGTTATCTTCGTTGAAAGTTGCAACTCATATTTAACAAATGTTTTTTTTGTTTTTGACAATGTTAACAACATTCAATTTATTTTTCTCTTCTTTTTTTTTTTTTTTGATGAATCGAGACTGATTGAAAATATATATAAATAACCCTAAGGCAGCACCAATATCTTCTTTATTCCTCAATTCAATTACACCAGAAATAAGTAAAATAAAAACGGTGCGTCAAAAACTATAAACCCTCGGTAAGTGATGTAAACGATGGAATTTGGGTACAAAACTGATTTTCCATAGCGAGACCAAATTATATTGTGTAATTTGATACGAGCTTCGATTTGATATATTATAATAGTCGTTTCGATACCCGAGTCAAAAGTTATCTTCGTTGAAAGTTACAACTCATATTTAAGAAATGTTTTTTTGTTTTTGAAAATGTTAACAACATCCAATTTATTTTTCTCTTCTCTTAGTTTTTTTATGAATAGAGACAGACTGAAAATATATATAAATAAGCCTAATTCGGCACCAATATCTTCTTTATTCCTCTATTGAATTAAATCAGAAATAAGTAAAATAAAAATGGTGCGTAAAAAACATTAAACCCATGGTAAGTGATGTAACCGATGGAATTTGGGTAAAAAAATGATTTTCCACTGCGAGACCCAATCATATTGTGTAATTTGGTACGAGCTTCAATTTGATATATTATAATAGTCGTTTCGATACCCGAGTCAAAAGTTATCTTCGTTGAAAGTTGCAACTCATATTTAACAAATGTTTTTTTGTTGTTGAAAATGTTAACAATATCCAATTTATTTTTCTATTCTCTTAGTTTTTTTATGAATAGAGATTGATTGAAAATATATTTAAATAACCCTAAGTCCGCACCAATATCTTCTTTATTCCTCTATTGAATTAAACCAGAAATAAGTAAAATGAAAATAGTGCCTCAAAAACTATAAACCCTCGGTTAGTGATGTAAACGATAGAATTTGGGTACAAAAATGATTTTCCATAGCGAGACCAAATTATATTGTGTAATTTGATACGAGCTTCGATTTGATATATTATAATAGTTATTTCGATAACCGAGTCAAAAGTTATCTTCGTTAAAAGTTGTAACTCATATTTAACAAATGTTTTTTTGTTTTTAAAAATGTTAACAACATTCAATTTATTTTTTCTTCTCTTAGTTTTTTAATGAATAGAGACTAATAGAAAATATATATAAATAACCCTAAGTCGGCGCCAATATCTTCTTTATTTCTCTATTGAATTAAATCCGAAATAAGTAAAATGAAAATAGTGCCTCAAAAACTATAAACCCTCGGTTAGTGATGTAAACGATAGAATTTGGGTACAAAAATGATTTTCCATAGCGAGACCAAATTATATTGTGTAATTTGATACGAGCTTCGATTTGATATATTATAATAGTCATTTCGATAACCGAGTCAAAAGTTATCTTCGTTAAAAGTTGCAACTCATATTTAACAAATGTGTTTTTGTTTTTGAAAATGTTAACAACATTCAATTTATTTTTTCTTCTCTTAGTTTTTTTATGAATAGAGACTGATAGAAAAAATATATATATATAACCCTAAGTCGGCACCAATATCTTCTTTATTTCTCTATTGAATTAAATCCGAAACAAGTAACATGAAAATAGTGTATCAAAAACTGGAAACCCGCGATAAGTGATGTAAACAATGGGATTTGGGTACAAAACTGATTTTCCATAGCGGGACCAAATTATATTGTGTAGTTTGATACGAGCTTTGATTTGATATATTATAATAGTCGTTTCGATACCCGAGTCAAAAGTTATCTTCGTTGAAAGTTGCAACTAATATTTAACAAATGTTTTTTTGTTTTTGAAAATGTTAACAACATTCAATTTATTTTTCTCTTCTCTTAGTTTTTTTATGAATAGAGACTAATAGAAAATATATATAAATAACCCTAAGTCAGCACCAATATCTTCTTTATTTCTCTATTGAATTAAATCCGAAATAAGTAAAATGAAAATAGTGCCTCAAAAACTATAAACCCTCGGTAAGTGATATAAACGATGGAATTTGGGTAGAAAAATGATTTTCCATTGTGAGACCAAATTATATTGTATAATTTGATACGAGCTTCGATTTGATATATTATAATAGTCGTTTCGATACCCGAGTCAAAATTTATATTCGTTGAAACTTGCAACTCATATTTAACAAATGTTTTTTGTGTTTTTGAAAATGTTAACAACATCCAATTTATTTTTCTCTTCTCTTAGTTTTTTTATGAATAGAGACTGATTGAAAATATATTTAAATAACCCTAAGTCCGCACCAATATCTTCTTTATTCCTCCATTGAATTAAACGAGAAATAAGTAAAATGAAAATAGTACCTCAAAAACTGTAAAACCCTCGGTTAGTGATGTAAACTATGGAATTTGGGGACAAAAATGATTTTCCATAGCGAGATTAAATTATATTGTGTAATTTCAAACGAGCTTCGATTTGATATATTATAATAGTCGTTTCGATAACCGGGTCAAAAGTTATCTTCGTTGAAAGTTCCAACTCATATTTAACAAATGTTTTTTTTGTTTTTGAAAATGTTAACAACATCCCATTTATTTTTCTCTTCTCTTATTTTTTATTATGAAGAGAGACTGATTGAAAATATATATAAATAACCCTAAGTCCGCACCAATATCTTCTTTATTTCTCAATTGAATTAAACGAGAAATAAGTAAAATGAAAATAGTGCGTCAAAAACTGTAAACCCTCGGTAAGTGATGTAAACGATGGAATTTGGGTACAAAAATGATTTGCCATAGCAAGACCAAATTATATTGTGTAATTTGATACGAGCTTCGATTTGATATAATATAATAGTCGTTTCGATACCCGAGTCAAAAGTTATCTTCGTTGAAAGTTACAACTCATATTTAAGAAATGTTTTTTTGTTTTTGAAAATGGTAACAACATCCAATTTATTTTTCTCTTCTCTTAGTTTTTTTATGAATAGAGACAGACTGAAAATATATATAAATAAGCCTAATTCGGCACCAATATCTTCTTTATTCCTCTATTGAATTAAATCAGAAATAAGTAAAATAAAAATGGTGCGTAAAAAACATTAAACCCATGGTAAGTGATGTAACCGATGGAATTTGGGTAAAAAAATGATTTTCCACTGCGAGACCCAATCATATTGTGTAATTTGGTACGAGCTTCAATTTGATATATTATAATAGTCGTTTCGATACCCGAGTCAAAAGTTATCTTCGTTGAAAGTTGTAACTCATATTTAACAAATGTTTTTTTTGTTTTTGACAATGTTAACAACATTCAATTTATTTTTCTCTTCTTTTTTTTTTTGATGAATAGAGACTGATTGAAAATATATATAAATAACCCTAAGGCAGCACCAATATCTTCTTTATTCCTCAATTCAATTACACCAGAAATAAGTAAAATAAAAACGGTGCGTCAAAAACTATAAACCCTCGGTAAGTGATGTAAACGATGGAATTTGGGTACAAAACTGATTTTCCATAGCGAGACCAAATTATATTGTGTAATTTGATACGAGCTTCGATTTGATATATTATAATAGTCATTTCGATAACCGAGTCAAAAGTTATCTTCGTTAAAAGTTGTAACTCATATTTAACAAATGTTTTTTTGTTTTTAAAAATGTTAACAACATTCAATTTATTTTTTCTTCTCTTAGTTTTTTAATGAATAGAGACTAATAGAAAATATATATAAATAACCCTAAGTCGGCGCCAATATCTTCTTTATTTCTCTATTGAATTAAATCCGAAATAAGTAAAATGAAAATAGTGCCTCAAAAACTATAAACCCTCGGTTAGTGATGTAAACGATGGAATTTGGGTACAAAAATGATTTTCCATCGCGAGACCAAATTATATTGTGTAATTTGATATGAGTTTCGATTTGATATATTATAATAGTCGTTTCGATAACCGAGTCAAAAGTTATCTTCGTTGAAAGTTGCAACTCATATTTACCAAATGTGTTTTTGTTTTTGAAAATGTTAACAACATTCAATTTATTTTTTCTTCTCTTAGTTTTTTTATGAATAGAGCCTGATAGAAAATATATATATATATAACCCTAAGTCGGCACCAATATCTTCTTTATTTCTCTATTGAATTAAATCCGAAACAAGTAAAATGAAAATAGTGTATCAAAAACTGTAAACCCGCGGTAAGTGATGTAAAGGATGGGATTTGGGTACAAAACTGATTTTCCATAGCGAGACCAAATTATATTGTGTAATTTGATACGAGCTTCGATTTGATATATTATAATAGTCATTTCGATAACCGAGTCAAATGTTATCTTCGTTGAAAGTTCCAACTCATATTTAACAAATATTTTTTTGTTTTTGAAAATGTTAACACATCCCATTTCTTTTTCTCTTCTCTGATTTTTTTTATGAATAGAGACTGATTGAAAATATATATAAATAACATTAAGTCGGCACCAATATCTTCTTTATTTCTCTATTTAATAAAACCAGAAATAAGTAAAATGAAAATATTGCGTCAAAAACTGTAAACCCTCGGTAAGTGATATAAACGATGGAATTTGGGTACAAAAATGATTTTCCATTGTGAGACCAAATTATATTGTGTAATTTATACGAGCTTCGATTTGATATAATATAATAGTCGTTTCGATACCCGAGTCAAAATTTATATTCGTTGAAACTTGCAACTCATATTTAACAAATGTTTTTTTGTTGTTGAAAATGTTAACAACATTCAATTTATTTTTTCTTCTCTTAGTTTTTTTATGAATAGAGACTGATAGAAAATATATATATATATAACCCTAAGTCGGCACCAATATCTTCTTTATTTCTCTATTGAATTAAATCCGAAACAAGTAAAATGAAAATAGTGTATCAAAAACTGTAAACCCGCGGTAAGTGATGTAAACGATGGGATTTGGGTACAAAACTGATTTTCCATAGCGAGACCAAATTATATTGTGAAATTTGATACGAGCTTCGATTTGATATATTATAATAGTCATTTCGATAACCGAGTCAAATGTTATCTTCGTTGAAAGTTGCAACTCATATTTAACAAATATTTTTTTTGTTTTTGAAAATGTTAACACATCCCATTTCTTTTTCTCTTCTCTGATTTTTTTTATGAATAGAGACTGATTGAAAATATATATAAATAACATTAAGTCGGCACCAATATCTTCTTTATTTCTCTATTTAATAAAACCAGAAATAAGTAAAATGAAAATATTGCGTCAAAAACTGTAAACCCTCGGTAAGTGATATAAACGATGGAATTTGGGTACAAAAATGATTTTCCATTGTGAGACCAAATTATATTGTGTAATTTATACGAGCTTCGATTTGATATATTATAATAGTCGTTTCGATAACGGAGTCAAAAGTTATCTTCGTTGAAAGTTGCAACTCATATTTACCAAATGTGTTTTTGTTTTTGAAAATGTTAACAACATTCAATTTATTTTTTCTTCTCTTAGTTTTTTTATGAATAGAGACTGATAGAAAATATATATATATATATATAACCCTAAGTCGACACCAATATCTTCTTTATTTCTCTATTGAATTAAATCCGAAACAAGTAAAATGAAAATAGTGTATCAAAAACTGTAAACCCACGGTAAGTGATGTAAACGATGCGATTTGGGTACAAAACTGATTTTCCATAGCGAGACCAAATTATATTGTGTAATTTGATACGAGCTTCGATTTGATATATTATAATAGTCATTTCGATAACCGAGTCAAATGTTATCTTCGTTGAAAGTTGCAACTCATATTTAACAAATATTTTTTTTGTTTTTGAAAATGTTAACACATCCCATTTCTTTTTCTCTTCTCTCATTTTTTTTATGAATAGAGACTGATTGAAAATATATATAAATAACATTAAGTCGGCACCAATATCTTCTTTATTTCTCTATTTAATAAAACCAGAAATAAGTAAAATGAAAATATTGCGTCAAAAACTGTAAACCCTCGGTAAGTGATATAAACGATGGAATTTGGGTACAAAAATGATTTTCCATTGTGAGACCAAATTATATTGTGTAATTTGATACGAGCTTCGATTTGATATATTATAATAGTCGTTTCGATACCCGAGTCAAAAGTTATCTTCGTTGAAAGTTACAACTCATATTTAACAAATGTTTTTTTGTTTTTGAAAATGTTAACAACATCCAATTTATTTTTCTCTTCTCTTAGTTTTTTTATGAATAGAGACAGACTGAAAATATATATAAATAACCCTAAGTCAGCACCAATATCTTCTTTAATCCTCTATTGAATTAAACCAGAAATAAGTAAAATAAAAATGGTGCGTAAAAAACATTAAACCCATGGTAAGTGATGTAACCGATGGAATTTGGGTAAAAAAATGATTTTCCACTACGAGACCCAATCATATTGTGTAATTTGGTACGAGTTTCAATTTGATATATTATAATAGTTGTTTCGATACCCGAGTCAAAAGTTATCTTCGTTGAAAGTTGCAACTCATATTTAACAAATGTTTTTTTTGTTTTTGAAAATGTTAACAACATCACATTTATTTTTCTCTTCTCTTATTTTTTATTATGAAGAGAGACTGATTGAAAATATATATAAATAACCCTAAGTCCGCACCAATATCTTCTTTATTTCTCAATAAAATTAAACGAGAAATAAGTAAAATGAAAATAGTGCGTCAAAAACTATAAACCCTCGGTAAGTGATGTAAACGATGGAATTTGGGTACAAAAATGATTTGCCATAGCAAGACCAAATTATATTGTGTAATTTGATACGAGCTTCGATTTGATATATTATAATAGTCGTTTCGATACCCGAGTCAAAAGTTATCTTCGTTGAAAGTTACAACTCATATTTAAGAAATGTTTTTTTGTTTTTGAAAATGTTAACAACATCCAATTTATTTTTCTCTTCTCTTAGTTTTTTTATGAATAGAGACAGACTGAAAATATATATAAATAACCCTAAGTCAGCACCAATATCTTCTTTATTCCTCTATTGAATTAAATCAAAAATAAGTAAAATAAAAATGGTGCGTAAAAAACATTAAACCCATGGTAAGTGATGTAACAGATGGAATTTGTGTAAAAAAATTATTTTCCACTGCGAGACCCAATCATATTGTGTAATTTGGTACGAGCTTCAATTTGATATATTATAATAGTCGTTTCGATATCCGAGTCAAAATTTATCTTCGTTGAAAGTTGCAACTCATATTTAACAAATGTTTTTTTGTTGTTGAAAATGTTAACAATATCCAATTTATTTTTCTATTCTCTTAGTTTTTTTATGAATAGAGATTGATTGAAAATATATTTAAATAACCCTAAGTCCGCACCAATATCTTCTTTATTCCTCTATTGAATTAAACCAGAAATAAGTAAAATGAAAATAGTGCCTCAAAAACTATAAACCCTCGGTTAGTGATGTAAACGATAGAATTTGGGTACAAAAATGATTTTCCATAGCGAGACCAAATTATATTGTGTAATTTGATACGAGCTTTGATTTGATATATTATAATAGTCATTTCGATAACCGAGTCAAAAGTTATCTTCGTTAAAAGTTGTAACTCATATTTAACAAATGTTTTTTTGTTTTTAAAAATGTTAACAACATTCAATTTATTTTTTATTCTCTTAGTTTTTTAATGAATAGAGACTAATAGAAAATATATATAAATAACCCTAAGTCGGCGCCAATATCTTTTTTATTTCTCTATTGAATTAAATCCGAAATAAGTAAAATGAAAATAGTGCCTCAAAAACTATAAACCCTCGGTTAGTGATGTAAACGATGGAATTTGGGTACAAAAATGATTTTCCATAGTGAGATCAAATTATATTGTGTAATTTGATACGAGCTTCGATTTGATATATTATAATAATCGTTTCGATAACCGAGTCAAAAGTTATCTTCGTTAAAAGTTGCGACTCATATTTAACAAATGTTTTTTTGTCTTTATAAATGTTAACAACATTCAATTTATTTTTTCTTCTCTTAGCTTTTTAATGAATAGAGACTAATAGAAAATATATATCAATAACCCTAAGTCGGCGCCAATATCTTCTTTATTTCTCTATTGAATTAAATCCGAAATAAGTAAAATGAAAATAGTGTATCAAAAACTGTAAACCCTCGATAAGTGATGTAACCGATGGAATTTGGGTAAAAATATGATTTTCCACTCCGAGACCCATTCATATTGTGTAATTTGATACGCGCTTCGATTTGATATATTATAATAGTCGTTTCGATAACCGAGTTAAATTTTATCTTCGTTGAAAGGTGCAACTCATATTTAAAAAAATGTTTTTTTGTTTTTGAAAATGTTAACAACATCTCATTTCTTTTTCTCATCTCTTAGTTTTTTTATGAATAGAGACTGATTGAAAATATATTTAAATAATCCTAAGTCCGCACCAATATCTTCTTTATTCCTCTATTGAATTAAAACATAAATTAGTAAAATGAAAATAGTGCGTCAAAAACTGTAAACCCTCGGTAAGTGATGTAAACGATGGAGTTTGGGTACAAAAAAGATTTTCTATTCCTAGACCAAATCATATTGTGAATTTTGGTACGAGCTTCAATTTGATATATTATAATAGTCGTTTCGATACCCGAGTCAAAAGTTATATTCGTTGAAAGTTGCAACTCATATTTAACAAATGTTTTTTTGTTGTTGAAAATGTTAACAACATCCAATTTATTTTTCTCTTCTCTTAGTTTTTTTATGAATAGAGATTGATTGAAAATATATTTAAATAACCCTAAGTCCGCACCAATATCTTCTTTATTCCTCTATCGAATTAAACTAGAAATAAGTAAAATGAAAATAGTGCCTCAAAAAGTGTAAACCCTCGGTAAGTGATGTAAACGATGGAAATTGGGTACAAAAATGATTTTCCATAGCGAGACCAAATTATATTGTGTAATTTGATACGAGCTTCGATTTGATATATTATAATAGTCGTTTCGATACCTGAGTCAAAATTTATATTCGTTGAAACTTGCAACTCATATTTAACAAATATTTTTTGTGTTTTTGAAAATGTTAACAACATCCAATTTATTTTTCTCTTCTCTTAGTTTTTTTATGAATAGAGACTGATTGAAAATATATTTAAATAACCCTAAGTCCGCACCAATATCTTCTTTATTCCTCCATTGAATTAAACGAGAAATAAGTAAAATGAAAATAGTACCTCAAAAACTGTAAACCCTCGGTTAGTGATGTAAACTATGGAATTTGGGTACAAAAATGATTTTCCACTGCGATACTCCATTATATTGTGTAATTTGATAAGAGCTTCGATTTAATATATTATAATAATCGTTTCGATAACCGAGTCAAAAGTTATCTTCGTTGAAAGTTGCAACTCATATTTAACAAATGTTTTTTTGTTTTTGAAAATGTTAACAACATTCAATTTATTTTTTCTTCTCTTAGTTTTTTTATGAATAGAGACTCATAGAAAATATATATACATATAACCCTAAGTCGGCACCAATATCTTCTTTATTTCTCTATTGAATTAAATCCGAAACAAGTAAAATGAAAATAGTGTATCAAAAACTGTAAACCCGCGGTAAGTGATGTAAACGATGGGATTTGGGTACAAAACTGATTTTCCATAGCGAGACCAAATTATAAAGTGTAATTTGATACGAGCTTCGATTTGATATATTATAATAGTCGTTTCGATACCCGAGTCAAAAGTTATATTCGTTGAAAGTTGCAACTCATATTTAACAAATGTTTTTTTGTTGTTGAAAATGTTAACAACATCCAATTTATTTTTCTCTTCTCTTAGTTTTTTTATGAATAGAGATTGATTGAAAATATATTTAAATAACCCTAAGTCCGCACCAATATCTTCTTTATTCCTCTATCGAATTAAACTAGAAATAAGTAAAATGAAAATAGTGCCTCAAAAAGTGTAAACCCTCGGTAAGTGATGTAAACGATGGAAATTGGGTACAAAAATGATTTTCCATAGCGAGACCAAATTATATTGTGTAATTTGATACGAGCTTCGATTTGATATATTATAATAGTCGTTTCGATAACCAAGCAAAATTTATCTTCGTTAAAAGTTACAACTCATATTTAACAAATGTTTTTTTGTTTTTAAAAATGTTAACAACATTCAATTTATTTTTCTTCTCTTAGTTTTTTAATGAATAGAGACTACTAGAAAATATATATAAATAACCCTAAGTCGGCGCCAATATCTTCTTTATTTCTCTATTGAATTAAATCCGAAATAAGTAAAATGAAAATAGTGTATCAAAAACTATAAACCCTCGATAAGTAATGTAACCGATGGATTTGTGTCAAAAAATGATTTTCCACTGCGATACCCCATTATATTGTGTAATTTGATAAGAGCTTCGATTTAATATATTATAATAATCGTTTCGATAACCGAGTCAAAAGTTATCTTCGTTGAAAGTTGCAACTCATATTTAACAAATGTTTTTTTGTTTTTGAAAATGTTAACAACATTCAATTTATTTTTTCTTCTCTTAGTTTTTTTATGAATAGAGACTCATAGAAAATATATATACATATAACCCTATGTCGGCACCAATATCTTCTTTATTTCTCTATTGAATTAAATCCGAAATAAGTAAAATGAAAATAGTGTATCAAAAACTGTAAACCCGCGGTAAGTGATGTAAACGATGGGATTTTGGTACAAAACTGATTTTCCATAGCGAGACCAAATTATATTGTGTAATTTGATACGAGCTTCGATTTGATATATTATAATAGTCGTTTCGATAACCAAGTCAAATGTTATCTTCGTTGAAAGTTGCAACTCATATTTAACAAATGTTTTTTTGTTTTTGAAAATGTTAACAACATCCCATTTCTTTTTCTCTTCTCTGATTTTTTTTATGAATAGAGACTGATTGAAAATATATATAAATAACTTTAAGTCGGCACCAATATCTTCTTTATTTCTCTATTTAATTAAACCAGAAATAAGTAAAATGAAAATATTGCGTCAAAAACTGTAAACCCTCGGTTAGTGATGTAAACGATGGAAATTGGGTACAAAAATGATTTTCCATAGCGAGATCAAATTATATTGTGTAATTTGATACGAGCTTCGATTTGATATATTATAATAGTCGTTTCGATAACCGAGTCAAAAGTTATCTTCGTTAAAAGTTGCAACTCATATTTAAGAAATGTTTTTTTTTTAAAATGTTAACAACATTCAATTTATTTTTCTCTTCTCTTAGTTTTTTTATGAATAGAGACTGATTAAAAATATATTTAAATAACCCTAAGTCCGCTCCAATATCTTCTTTATTCCTCTATTTAATTAAACTAGAAATAAATAAAATGAAAATAGTGCGTCAAAAACTGTAAACCCTCGGTAAGTGATGTAAACAATGGAATTTGGGTACAAAAAAGATTTTCTAATGCTAGACCAAATCATATTGTGAAATTTGGTACGAGCTTCAATTTGATATATTATAATAGTCGTTTCGATACCCGAGTCAAAAGTTATCTTCGTTGAAAGTTGCAACTCATATTTAACAAATGTTTTTTTGTTGTTGAAAATGTTAACAATATCCAATTTATTTTTCTATTCTCTTAGTTTTTTTATGAATAGAGATTGATTCAAAATATATTTAAATAACCCTGAGTCCGCACCAATATCTTCTTTATTCCTCTATTGAATTAAACCAGAAATAAGTAAAATGAAAATAGTGCCTCAAAAACTGTAAACCCTCGGTTAGTGATGTAAAGGATGGAATTTGGGTACAAAAATGATTTTCCATAGCGAGACCAAATTATATTGTGTAATTTGATACGTGCTTCGATTTGATATATTATAATAGTCGTTTCGATAACCGAGTCCAAAGTTATCTTCGTTGAAAGTTCCAATTCATATTTAACAAATGTTTTTTTTTTGTTTTTGAAAATGTTAACAACATCCCATTTATTTTTCTCTTCTCTTATTTTTTATTATGAAGAGAGACTGATTGAAAATATATATAAATAACCCTAAGTCCGCACCAATATCTTCTTTATTTCTCAATTGAATTAAACGAGATATAAGTAAAATGAAAATAGTGCATCAAAAACTGTAAACCCTCGGTAAGTGATGTAAACGATGGAATTTGGGTACAAAAATGATTTGCCATAGCAAGACCAAATTATATTGTGTAATTTGATACGAGCTTCGATTTGATATATTATAATAGTCGTTTCGATACCCGAGTCAAAAGTTATATTCGTTGAAATTTACAACTCATATTTAAGAAATGTTTTTTTGTTTTTGAAAATGTTAACAACATCCAATTTATTTTTCTCTTCTCTTAGTTTTTTTATGAATAGAGACAGACTGAAAATATATATAAATAACCCTAAGTCAGCACCAATATCTTCTTTATTCCTCTATTGAATTAAATCAGAAATAAGTAAAATAAAAATGGTGCGTAAAAAACATTAAACCCATGTTAAGTGATGTAACCGATGGAATTTGGGTAAAAAAATGATTTTTCACTACGAGACCCAATCATATTGTGTAATTTGGTACGAGCTTCAATTTGATATATTATAATAGTCGTTTCGATACCCGAGTCAAAAGTTATCTTCGTTGAAAGTTGCAACTCATATTTAACAAATGTTTTTTTTTGTTTTTGACAATGTTAACAACATTCAATTTATTTTTCTCTTCTTTTATTTTTTTTTTTGATGAATAGAGACTGATTGAAAATATATATAAATAACCCTAAGGCAGCACCAATATCTTCTTTATTCCTCAATTGAATTACACCAGAAATAAGTAAAATAAAAATGGTGCGTCAAAAACTGTAAACCCTCGGTAAGTGATGTAAACGATGGAATTTGGGTACAAAATTGATTTTCCATAGCGAGACCAAATTATATTGTGTAATTTGATACGAGCTTCGATTTGATATATTATAATAGTCGTTTCGATAACCGAGTCAAAAGTTATCTTCGTTAAAAGTTGTAACTCATATTTAACAAATGTTTTTTTGTTTTTAAAAATGTTAACAACATTCAATTTATTTTTTCTTCTCTTAGTTTTTTAATGAATATAGACTAATAGAAAATATATATAAATAACCCTAAGTCGGCGCCAATATCTTCTTTATTTCTCCATTGAATTAAATCCGAAATAAGTAAAATGAAAATAGTGCCTCAAAAACTATAAACCCTCGGTTAGTGATGTAAACAATGGAATTTGGGTACAAAAATGATTTTCCATCGCGAGACCAAATTATATTGTGTAATTTGATATGAGCTTCAATTTGATATATTATAATAGTCGTTTGAATAACCGAGTCAAAAGTTATCTTCGTTGAAAGTTGCAACTCATATTTACCAAATGTGTTTTTGTTTTTGAAAATGTCAACAACATTCAATTTATTTTTTCTTCTCTTAGTTTTTTTATGAATAGAGACAGATAGAAAATATATATATATATAACCCTAAGTCGGCACCAATATCTTCTTTATTTCTCTATTGAATTAAATCCGAAACAAGTAAAATGAAAATAGTGTATCAAAAACTGTAAACCCGCGGTAACTGATGTAAACGATGGGATTTGGGTACAAAACTGATTTTCCATAGCGAGACCAAATTATATTGTGTAATTTGATACGAGCTTCGATTTGATATATTATAATAGTCATTTCGATAACCGAGTCAAATGTTATCTTCGTTGTAAGTTGCAACTCATATTTAACAAATATTTTTTTGTTTTTGAAAATGTTAACACATCCCATTTCTTTTTCTCTTCTCTGATTTTTTTTATGAATAGAGACTGATTGAAAATATATATAAATAACATTAAGTCGGCACCAATATCTTCTTTATTTCTCTATTTAATAAAACCAGAAATAAGTAAAATGAAAATATTGCGTCAAAAACTGTAAACCCTCGGTAAGTGATATAAACGATGGAATTTGGGTACAAAAATCATTTTCCATTGTGAGACCAAATTATATTGTGTAATTTGATACGAGCTTCGATTTGATATATTATAATAGTCGTTTCGATACCCGAGTCAAAATTTATATTCGTTGAAACTTGCAACTCATATTTAACAAATGTTTTTTGTGTTTTTGAAAATGTTAACAACATCCAATTTATTTTTCTCTTCTCTTAGTTTTTTTATGAATAGAGACAGACTGAAAATATATATAAATAAGTCTAATTCGGCACCAATATCTTCTTTATTCCTCTATTGAATTAAATCAGAAATAAGTAAAATAAAAATGGTGCGTAAAAAACATTAAACCCATGGTAAGTGATGTAACCGATGGAATTTGGGTAAAAAAATGATTTTCCACTGCGAGACCCAATCATATTGTGTAATTTGGTACGAGCTTCAATTTGATATATTATAATAGTCGTTTCGATACCCGAGTCAAAAGTTATCTTCGTTGAAAGTTGCAACTCATATTTAACAAATGTTTTTTTTGTTTTTGACAATGTTAACAACATTCAATTTATTTTTCTCTTCTTTTTTTTTTTTTGATGAATAGAGACTGATTGAAAATATATATAAATAACCCTAAGGCAGCACCAATATCTTCTTTATTCCTCAATTGAATTACACCAGAAATAAGTAAAATAAAAACGGTGCGTCAAAAACTATAAACCCTCGGTAAGTGATGTAAACGATGGAATTTGGGTACAAAACTGATTTTCGATAGCGAGACCAAATTATATTGTGTAATTTGATACGAGCTTCAATTTGATATATTATAATAGTCATTTCGATTACCGAGTCAAAAGTTATCTTCGTTGAAAGTTGCAACTCATATTTAACAAATGTTTTTTTGTTGTTGAAAATGTTAACAATATCCAATTTATTTTTCTATTCTCTTAGTTTTTTTATGAATAGAGATTGATTGAAAATATATTTAAATAACCCTAAGTCCGCACCAATATCTTCTTTATTCCTCTATTGAATTAAACCAGAAATAAGTAAAATGAAAATAGTGCCTCAAAAACTATAAACCCTCGGTTAGTGATGTAAACGATAGAATTTGGGTACAAAAATGATTTTCCATAGCGAGACCAAATTATATTGTGTAATTTGATACGAGCTTCGATTTGATATATTATAATAGTCATTTCGATAACCGAGTCAAAAGTTATCTTCGTTAAAATTTGTAACTCATATTTAACAAATGTTTTTTTGTTTTTAAAAATGTTAGCAACATTCAATTTATTTTTTCTTCTCTTAGTTTTTTAATGAATAGAGATTAATAGAAAATATATATAAATAACTCTAAGTCGGCTCCAATATCTTCTTTATTTCTCTATTGAATTAAATCCGAAATAAGTAAAATGAAAATAGTGCCTCAAAAACTATAAACCCTCGGTTAGTGATGTAAACGATGGAATTTGGGTACAAAAATGATTTTCCATAGCGAGAAAAAATTATATTGTGTAATTTGATACGAGCTTCGATTTGATATATTATAATAGTCGTTTCGATAACCGAGTCAAAAGTTATCTTCGTTGAAAGTTGCAACTCGTATTTACCAAATGTGTTTTTGTTTTTGAAAATGTTAACAACATTCAATTTATTTTTTCTTCTCTTAGTTTTTTTATGAATAGAGACTGATAGAAAATATATATATATATAACCCTAAGTCGGCACCAATATCTTCTTTATTTCTCTATTGAATTAAATCCGAAACAAGTAACATGAAAATAGTGTATCAAAAACTGTAAACCCGCGGTAAGTGATGTAAATGATGGGATTTGGGTACAAAACTGATTTTCCATAGCGAGACCAAATTATATTGTGTAATTTCATACAAGCTTCGATTTGATATATTATAATAGTCATTTCGATAACCGAGTCAAATGTTATCTTCGTTGAAAGTTGCAACTCATATTTAACAAATATTTTTTTGTTTTTGAAAATGTTAACAACATCCCATTTCTTTTTCTCTTCTCTGATTTTTTTTATGAATAGAGACTGATTGAAAATATATATAAATAACATTAAGTCGGCACCAATATCTTCTTTATTTCTCTATTTAATAAAACCAGAAATAAGTAAAATGAAAATATTGCATCAAAAACTGTAAACCCTCGGTAAGTGATATAAACGATGGAATTTGGGTAGAAAAATGATTTTCCATTGTGAGACCAAATTATATTGTATAATTTGATACGAGCTTCGATTTGATATATTATAATAGTCGTTTCGATACCCGAGTCAAAATTTATATTCGTTGAAACTTGCAACTCATATTTAACAAATGTTTTTTGTGTTTTTGAAAATGTTAACAACATCCAATTTATTTTTCTCTTCTCTTAGTTTTTTTATGAATAGAGACAGACTGAAAATATATATAAATAAGTCTAATTCGGCACCAATATCTTCTTTATTCCTCTATTGAATTAAATCAGAAATAAGTAAAATAAAAATGGTGCGTAAAAAACATTAAACCCATGGTAAGTGATGTAACCGATGGAATTTGGGTAAAAAAATGATTTTCCACTGCGAGACCCAATCATATTGTGTAATTTGGTACGAGCTTCAATTTGATATATTATAATAGTCGTTTCGATACCCGAGTCAAAAGTTATCTTCGTTGAAAGTTGCAACTCATATTTAACAAATGTTTTTTTTGTTTTTGACAATGTTAACAACATTCAATTTATTTTTCTCTTCTTTTTTTTTTTTTGATGAATAGAGACTGATTGAAAATATATATAAATAACCCTAAGGCAGCACCAATATCTACTTTATTCCTCAATTGAATTACACAAGAAATAAGTAAAATAAAAACGGTGCGTCAAAAACTATAAACCCTCGGTAAGTGATGTAAACGAGGGAATTTGGGTACAAAACTGATTTTCCATAGCGAGACCAAATTATATTGTGTAATTTGATACGAGCTTCAATTTGATATATTATAATAGTCATTTCGATTACCGAGTCAAAAGTTATCTTCGTTGAAAGTTGCAACTCATATTTAACAAATGTTTTTTTGTTGTTGAAAATGTTAACAATATCCAATTTATTTTTCTATTCTCTTAGTTTTTTTATGAATAGAGATTGATTGAAAATATATTTAAATAACCCTAAGTCCGCACCAATATCTTCTTTATTCCTCTATTGAATTAAACCAGAAATAAGTAAAATGAAAATAGTGCCTCAAAAACTATAAACCCTCGGTTAGTGATGTAAACGATAGAATTTGGGTACAAAAATGATTTTCCATAGCGAGACCAAATTATATTGTGTAATTTGATACGAGCTTTGATTTGATATATTATAATAGTCATTTCGATAACCGAGTCAAAAGTTATCTTCGTTAAAAGTTGTAACTCATATTTAACAAATGTTTTTTTGTTTTTAAAAATGTTAACAACATTCAATTTATTTTTTCTTCTCTTAGTTTTTTAATGAATAGAGACTAATAGAAAATATATATAAATAACCCTAAGTCAGCGCCAATATCTTTTTTATTTCTCTATTGAATTAAATCCGAAATAAGTAAAATGAAAATAGTGCCTCAAAAACTATAAACCCTCGGTTAGTGATGTAAACGATGGAATTTGGGTACAAAAATTATTTTCCATAGCGAGACCAAATTATATTGTGTAATTTGATACGAGCTTCGATTTGATATATTATAATAGTCGTTTCGATAACGGAGTCAAAAGTTATCTTCGTTGAAAGTTGCAACTCATATTTACCAAATGTGTTTTTGTTTTTGAAAATGTTAACAACATTCAATTTATTTTTTCT
Organism: Hippophae tibetana; assembly: GCA_037013495.1. Lineage (NCBI taxonomy): Eukaryota > Viridiplantae > Streptophyta > Magnoliopsida > Rosales > Elaeagnaceae > Hippophae > Hippophae tibetana. Next base: position 41,065,172 of record CM072809.1, on the reverse strand, counting down.
TCTCTTAGTTTTTTTATGAATAGAGACTGATAGAAAATATATATATATATATATAACCCTAAGTCGACACCAATATCTTCTTTATTTCTCTATTGAATTAAATCCGAAACAAGTAAAATGAAAATAGTGTATCAAAAACTGTAAACCCACGGTAAGTGATGTAAACGATGCGATTTGGGTACAAAACTGATTTTCCATAGCGAGACCAAATTATATTGTGTAATTTGATACGAGCTTCGATTTGATATATTATAATAGTCATTTCGATAACCGAGTCAAATGTTATCTTCGTTGAAAGTTGCAACTCATATTTAACAAATATTTTTTGTTTTTGAAAATGTTAACAACATCCCATTTCTTTTTCTCTTCTCTGATTTTTTTATGAATAGAGACTGATTGAAAATATATATAAATAACATTAAGTCGGCACCAATATCTTCTTTATTTCTCTATTTAATTAAACCAGAAATAAGTAAAATGAAAATATTGCGTCAAAAACTGTAAACCCTCGGTAAGTTATATAAACGATGGAATTTGGGTACAAAAATGATTTTCCATTGTGAGACCAAATTATATTGTGTAATTTGATACGAGTTTCGATTTGATATATTATAATAGTCGTTTCGATACCTGAGTCAAAATTTATATTCGTTGAAACTTGCAACTCATATTTAACAAATGTTTTTTGTGTTTTTGAAAATGTTAACAATATCCAATTTATTTTTCTATTCTCTTAGTTTTTTTATGAATAGAGATTGATTGAAAATATATTTAAATAACCCTAAGTCCGCACCAATATCTTCTTTATTCCTCTATTGAATTAAACCAGAAATAAGTAAAATGAAAATAGTGCCTCAAAAACTATAAACCCTCGGTTAGTGATGTAAACGATAGAATTTGGGTACAAAAATGATTTTCCATAGCGAGACCAAATTATATTGTGTAATTTGATACGAGCTTCGATTTGATATATTATAATAGTCATTTCGATAACCGAGTCAAAAGTTATCTTCGTTAAAATTTGTAACTCATATTTAACAAATGTTTTTTTGTTTTTAAAAATGTTAGCAACATTCAATTTATTTTTTCTTCTCTTAGTTTTTTAATGAATAGAGATTAATAGAAAATATATATAAATAACTCTAAGTCGGCTCCAATATCTTCTTTATTTCTCTATTGAATTAAATCCGAAATAAGTAAAATGAAAATAGTGCCTCAAAAACTATAAACCCTCGGTTAGTGATGTAAACGATGGAATTTGGGTACAAAAATGATTTTCCATAGCGAGAAAAAATTATATTGTGTAATTTGATACGAGCTTCGATTTGATATATTATAATAGTCGTTTCGATAACCGAGTCAAAAGTTATCTTCGTTGAAAGTTGCAACTCGTATTTACCAAATGTGTTTTTGTTTTTGAAAATGTTAACAACATTCAATTTATTTTTTCTTCTCTTAGTTTTTTTATGAATAGAGACTGATAGAAAATATATATATATATAACCCTAAGTCGGCACCAATATCTTCTTTATTTCTCTATTGAATTAAATCCGAAACAAGTAACATGAAAATAGTGTATCAAAAACTGTAAACCCGCGGTAAGTGATGTAAATGATGGGATTTGGGTACAAAACTGATTTTCCATAGCGAGACCAAATTATATTGTGTAATTTCATACAAGCTTCGATTTGATATATTATAATAGTCATTTCGATAACCGAGTCAAATGTTATCTTCGTTGAAAGTTGCAACTCATATTTAACAAATATTTTTTTGTTTTTGAAAATGTTAACAACATCCCATTTCTTTTTCTCTTCTCTGATTTTTTTTTATGAATAGAGACTGATTGAAAATATATATAAATAACATTAAGTCGGCACCAATATCTTCTTTATTTCTCTATTTAATAAAACCAGAAATAAGTAAAATGAAAATATTGCATCAAAAACTGTAAACCCTCGGTAAGTGATATAAACGATGGAATTTGGGTAGAAAAATGATTTTCCATTGTGAGACCAAATTATATTGTATAATTTGATACGAGCTTCGATTTGATATATTATAATAGTCGTTTCGATACCCGAGTCAAAATTTATATTCGTTGAAACTTGCAACTCATATTTAACAAATGTTTTTTGTGTTTTTGAAAATGTTAACAACATCCAATTTATTTTTCTCTTCTCTTAGTTTTTTTATGAATAGAGACAGACTGAAAATATATATAAATAAGTCTAATTCGGCACCAATATCTTCTTTATTCCTCTATTGAATTAAATCAGAAATAAGTAAAATAAAAATGGTGCGTAAAAAACATTAAACCCATGGTAAGTGATGTAACCGATGGAATTTGGGTAAAAAAATGATTTTCCACTGCGAGACCCAATCATATTGTGTAATTTGGTACGAGCTTCAATTTGATATATTATAATAGTCGTTTCGATACCCGAGTCAAAAGTTATCTTCGTTGAAAGTTGCAACTCATATTTAACAAATGTTTTTTTTGTTTTTGACAATGTTAACAACATTCAATTTATTTTTCTCTTCTTTTTTTTTTTTTGATGAATAGAGACTGATTGAAAATATATATAAATAACCCTAAGGCAGCACCAATATCTACTTTATTCCTCAATTGAATTACACAAGAAATAAGTAAAATAAAAACGGTGCGTCAAAAACTATAAACCCTCGGTAAGTGATGTAAACGAGGGAATTTGGGTACAAAACTGATTTTCCATAGCGAGACCAAATTATATTGTGTAATTTGATACGAGCTTCAATTTGATATATTATAATAGTCATTTCGATTACCGAGTCAAAAGTTATCTTCGTTGAAAGTTGCAACTCATATTTAACAAATGTTTTTTTGTTGTTGAAAATGTTAACAATATCCAATTTATTTTTCTATTCTCTTAGTTTTTTTATGAATAGAGATTGATTGAAAATATATTTAAATAACCCTAAGTCCGCACCAATATCTTCTTTATTCCTCTATTGAATTAAACCAGAAATAAGTAAAATGAAAATAGTGCCTCAAAAACTATAAACCCTCGGTTAGTGATGTAAACGATAGAATTTGGGTACAAAAATGATTTTCCATAGCGAGACCAAATTATATTGTGTAATTTGATACGAGCTTTGATTTGATATATTATAATAGTCATTTCGATAACCGAGTCAAAAGTTATCTTCGTTAAAAGTTGTAACTCATATTTAACAAATGTTTTTTTGTTTTTAAAAATGTTAACAACATTCAATTTATTTTTTCTTCTCTTAGTTTTTTAATGAATAGAGACTAATAGAAAATATATATAAATAACCCTAAGTCAGCGCCAATATCTTTTTTATTTCTCTATTGAATTAAATCCGAAATAAGTAAAATGAAAATAGTGCCTCAAAAACTATAAACCCTCGGTTAGTGATGTAAACGATGGAATTTGGGTACAAAAATTATTTTCCATAGCGAGACCAAATTATATTGTGTAATTTGATACGAGCTTCGATTTGATATATTATAATAGTCGTTTCGATAACGGAGTCAAAAGTTATCTTCGTTGAAAGTTGCAACTCATATTTACCAAATGTGTTTTTGTTTTTGAAAATGTTAACAACATTCAATTTATTTTTTCTTCTCTTAGTTTTTTTATGAATAGAGACTGATAGAAAATATATATATATATATATAACCCTAAGTCGACACCAATATCTTCTTTATTTCTCTATTGAATTAAATCCGAAACAAGTAAAATGAAAATAGTGTATCAAAAACTGTAAACCCACGGTAAGTGATGTAAACGATGCGATTTGGGTACAAAACTGATTTTCCATAGCGAGACCAAATTATATTGTGTAATTTGATACGAGCTTCGATTTGATATATTATAATAGTCATTTCGATAACCGAGTCAAATGTTATCTTCGTTGAAAGTTGCAACTCATATTTAACAAATATTTTTTGTTTTTGAAAATGTTAACAACATCCCATTTCTTTTTCTCTTCTCTGATTTTTTTATGAATAGAGACTGATTGAAAATATATATAAATAACATTAAGTCGGCACCAATATCTTCTTTATTTCTCTATTTAATTAAACCAGAAATAAGTAAAATGAAAATATTGCGTCAAAAACTGTAAACCCTCGGTAAGTTATATAAACGATGGAATTTGGGTACAAAAATGATTTTCCATTGTGAGACCAAATTATATTGTGTAATTTGATACGAGTTTCGATTTGATATATTATAATAGTCGTTTCGATACCTGAGTCAAAATTTATATTCGTTGAAACTTGCAACTCATATTTAACAAATGTTTTTTGTGTTTTTGAAAATGTTAACAACATCCAATTTATTTTTCTCTTCTCTTAGTTTTTTTATGAATAGAGACTGATTGAAAATATATTTAAATAACCCTAAGTCCGCACCAATATCTTCTTTATTCCTCCATCGAATTAAACGAGAAATAAGTAAAATGAAAATAGTACCTCAAAAACTGTAAACCCTCGGTTAGTGATGTAAACTATGGAATTTGGGTACAAAAATGATTTTCCATAGTGATATCAAATTATATGGTGTAATTTGATACGAGCTTCGATTTGATATATTATAATAGTCGTTTCGATAACCGGGTCAAAAGTTATCTTCGTTAAAAGTTGCAACTCATATTTAACAAATGTTTTTTTGTTGTTGAAAATGTTAACAACATCCAATTTATTTTTCTCTTCTCTTATTTTTTATTATGAAGAGAGACTGATTGAAAATATATATAAATAAACCTAAGTCCGCACCAATATCTTCTTTATTTCTCAATTCAATTAAACGAGAAATAAGTAAAATGAAAATAGTGCGTCAAAAACTGTAAACAATCGGTAAGTGATGTAAATGATGGAATTTGGGTAAAAAAATGATTTGCCATAGCAAGACCAAATTATATTGTGTAATTTGATACGAGCTTCGATTTGATATATTATAATAGTCGTTTCGATACCCGAGTCAAAAGTTATCTTCGTTGAAAGTTACAACTCATATTTAACAAATGTTTTTTTGCTTTTAAAAATGTTAACAACATTCAATTTATTTTTTATTCTCTTAGTTTTTTAATGAATAGAGACTAATAGAAAATATATATAAATAACCCTAATTTGGCACCAATATCTTCTTTATTTCTCTATTAAATTAAACCAGAAATAATTAAAATGAAAATAGTGCCTCAAAAACTGTAAAACCTCGGTTAGTGATGTAAACGATGGAATTTGGGTACAAAAATGATTTTCCATAGTGAGATCAAATTATATTGTGTAATTTGATACGAGCTTCGATTTGATATATTATAATAATCGTTTCGATAACCGAGTCAAAAGTTATCTTCGTTAAAAGTTGCGACTCATATTTAACAAATGTTTTTTTGTCTTTATAAATGTTAACAACATTCAATTTATTTTTTCTTCTCTTAGCTTTTTAATGAATAGAGACTAATAGAAAATATATATCAATAACCCTAAGTCGGCGCCAATATCTTCTTTATTTCTCTATTGAATTAAATCCGAAATAAGTAAAATGAAAATAGTGTATCAAAAACTGTAAACCCTCGATAAGTGATGTAACCGATGGAATTTGGGTAAAAATATGATTTTCCACTCCGAGACCCAATCATATTGTGTAATTTGATACGCGCTTCGATTTGATATATTATAATAGTCGTTTCGATAACCGAGTTAAATGTTATCTTCGTTGAAAGGTGCAACTCATATTTAAAAAAATGTTTTTTTGTTTTTGAAAATGTTAACAACATCTCATTTCTTTTTCTCATCTCTTAGTTTTTTTATGAATAGAGACTGATTGAAAATATATTTAAATAATCCTAAGTCCGCACCAATATCTTCTTTATTCCTCTATTGAATTAAAACATAAATTAGTAAAATGAAAATAGTGCGTCAAAAACTGTAAACCCTCGGTAAGTGATGTAAACGATGGAGTTTGGGTACAAAAAAGATTTTCTATTCCTAGACCAAATCATATTGTGAATTTTGGTACGAGCTTCAATTTGATATATTATAATAGTCGTTTCGATACCCGAGTCAAAAGTTATATTCGTTGAAAGTTGCAACTTATATTTAACAAATGTTTTTTTGTTGTTGAAAATGTTAACAACATCCAATTTATTTTTCTCTTCTCTTAGTTTTTTTATGAATAGAGATTGATTGAAAATATATTTAAATAACCCTAAGTCCGCACCAATATCTTCTTTATTCCTCTATCGAATTAAACTAGAAATAAGTAAAATGAAAATAGTGCCTCAAAAAGTGTAAACCCTCGGTAAGTGATGTAAACGATGGAAATTGGGTACAAAAATGATTTTCCATAGCGAGACCAAATTATATTGTGTAATTTGATACGAGCTTCGATTTGATATATTATAATAGTCGTTTCGATACCTGAGTCAAAATTTATATTCGTTGAAACTTGCAACTCATATTTAACAAATATTTTTTGTGTTTTTGAAAATGTTAACAACATCCAATTTATTTTTCTCTTCTCTTAGTTTTTTTATGAATAGAGACTGATTGAAAATATATTTAAATAACCCTAAGTCCGCACCAATATCTTCTTTATTCCTCCATTGAATTAAACGAGAAATAAGTAAAATGAAAATAGTACCTCAAAAACTGTAAACCCTCGGTTAGTGATGTAAACTATGGAATTTGGGTACAAAAATGATTTTCCACTGCGATACCCCATTATATTGTGTAATTTGATAAGAGCTTCGATTTAATATATTATAATAATCGTTTCGATAACCGAGTCAAAAGTTATCTTCGTTGAAAGTTGCAACTCATATTTAACAAATGTTTTTTTGTTTTTGAAAATGTTAACAACATTCAATTTATTTTTTCTTCTCTTAGTTTTTTTATGAATAGAGACTCATAGAAAATATATATACATATAACCCTAAGTCGGCACCAATATCTTCTTTATTTCTCTATTGAATTAAATCCGAAACAAGTAAAATGAAAATAGTGTATCAAAAACTGTAAACCCGCGGTAAGTGATGTAAACGATGGGATTTGGGTACAAAACTGATTTTCCATAGCGAGACCAAATTATATTGTGTAATTTGATACGAGCTTCGATTTGATATATTATAATAGTCGTTTCGATACCCGAGTCAAAAGTTATATTCGATGAAAGTTGCAACTCATATTTAACAAATGTTTTTTTGTTGTTGAAAATGTTAACAACATCCAATTTATTTTTCTCTTCTCTTAGTTTTTTTATGAATAGAGATTGATTGAAAATATATTTAAATAACCCTAAGTCCGCACCAATATCTTCTTTATTCCTCTATCGAATTAAACTAGAAATAAGTAAAATGAAAATAGTGCCTCAAAAAGTGTAAACCCTCGGTAAGTGATGTAAACGATGGAAATTGGGTACAAAAATGATTTTCCATAGCGAGACCAAATTATATTGTGTAATTTGATACGAGCTTCGATTTGATATATTATAATAGTCGTTTCGATAACCAAGTCAAAATTTATCTTCGTTAAAAGTTACAACTCATATTTAACAAATGTTTTTTTGTTTTTGAAAATGTTAACAACATTCAATTTATTTTTTCTTCTCTTAGTTTTTTTATGAATAGAGACTCATAGAAAATATATATACATATAACCCTATGTCGGCACCAATATCTTCTTTATTTCTCTATTGAATTAAATCCGAAATAAGTAAAATGAAAATAGTGTATCAAAAACTGTAAACCCTCGGTTAGTGATGTAAACGATGGAAATTGGGTACAAAAATGATTTTCCATAGCGAGACCAAATTATATTGTGTAATTTGATACGAGCTTCGATTTGATATATTATAATAGTCGTTTCGATAACCGAGTCAAAAGTTATCTTCGTTAAAAGTTGCAACTCATATTTAAGAAATGTTTTTTTTTTTAAATGTTAACAACATTCAATTTATTTTTCTCTTCTCTTAGTTTTTTTATGAATAGAGACTGATTAAAAATATATTTAAATAACCCTAAGTCCGCTCCAATATCTTCTTTATTCCTCTATTTAATTAAACTAGAAATAAATAAAATGAAAATAGTGCGTCAAAAACTGTAAACCCTCGGTAAGTGATGTAAACACTGGAATTTGGGTACAAAAAAGATTTTCTAATGCTAGACCAAATCATATTGTGAAATTTGGTACGAGCTTCAATTTGATATATTATAATAGTCGTTTCGATACCCGAGTCAAAAGTTATCTTCGTTGAAAGTTGCAACTCATATTTAACAAATGTTTTTTTGTTGTTGAAAATGTTAACAATATCCAATTTATTTTTCTATTCTCTTAGTTTTTTTATGAATAGAGATTGATTCAAAATATATTTAAATAACCCTGAGTCCGCACCAATATCTTCTTTATTCCTCTATTGAATTAAACCAGAAATAAGTAAAATGAAAATAGTGCCTCAAAAACTGTAAACCCTCGGTTAGTGATGTAAAGGATGGAATTTGGGTACAAAAATGATTTTCCATAGCGAGACCAAATTATATTGTGTAATTTGATACGTGCTTCGATTTGATATATTATAATAGTCGTTTCGATAACCGAGTCCAAAGTTATCTTCGTTGAAAGTTCCAATTCATATTTAACAAATGTTTTTTTTTGTTTTTGAAAATGTTAACAACATCCCATTTATTTTTCTCTTCTCTTATTTTTTATTATGAAGAGAGACTGATTGAAAATATATATAAATAACCCTAAGTCCGCACCAATATCTTCTTTATTTCTCAATTGAATTAAACGAGATATAAGTAAAATGAAAATAGTGCATCAAAAACTGTAAACCCTCGGTAAGTGATGTAAACGATGGAATTTGGGTACAAAAATGATTTGCCATAGCAAGACCAAATTATATTGTGTAATTTGATACGAGCTTCGATTTGATATATTATAATAGTCGTTTCGATACCCGAGTCAAAAGTTATATTCGTTGAAAGTTACAACTCATATTTAAGAAATGTTTTTTTGTTTTTGAAAATGTTAACAACATCCAATTTATTTTTCTCTTCTCTTAGTTTTTTTTATGAATAGAGACAGACTGAAAATATATATAAATAACCCTAAGTCAGCACCAATATCTTCTTTATTCCTCTATTGAATTAAATCAGAAATAAGTAAAATAAAAATGGTGCGTAAAAAAACATTAAACCCATGTTAAGTGATGTAACCGATGGAATTTGGGTAAAAAAAATGATTTTTCACTGCGAGACCCAATCATATTGTGTAATTTGGTACGAGCTTCAATTTGATATATTATAATAGTCGTTTCGATACCCGAGTCAAAAGTTATCTTCGTTGAAAGTTGCAACTCATATTTAACAAATGTTTTTTTTTGTTTTTGACAATGTTAACAACATTCAATTTATTTTTTCTCTTCTTTTATTTTTTTTTTGATGAATAGAGACTGATTGAAAATATATATAAATAACCCTAAGGCAGCACCAATATCTTCTTTATTCCTCAATTGAATTACACCAGAAATAAGTAAAATAAAAATGGTGCGTCAAAAACTGTAAACCCTCGGTAAGTGATGTAAACGATGGAATTTGGGTACAAAATTGATTTTCCATAGCGAGACCAAATTATATTGTGTAATTTGATACGAGCTTTCGATTTGATATATTATAATAGTCGTTTCGATAACCGAGTCAAAAGTTATCTTCGTTAAAAGTTGTAACTCATATTTAACAAATGTTTTTTTTGTTTTTAAAAATGTTAACAACATTCAATTTATTTTTTCTTCTCTTAGTTTTTTAATGAATATAGACTAATAGAAAATATATATAAATAACCCTAAGTCGGCGCCAATATCTTCTTTATTTCTCTATTGAATTAAATCCGAAATAAGTAAAATGAAAATAGTGCCTCAAAAACTATAAACCCTCGGTTAGTGATGTAAACAATGGAATTTGGGTACAAAAATGATTTTCCATCGCGAGAGACCAAATTATATTGTGTAATTTGATATGAGCTTCAATTTGATATATTATAATAGTCGTTTGAATAACCGAGTCAAAAGTTATCTTCGTTGAAAGTTGCAACTCATATTTACCAAATGTGTTTTTGTTTTTGAAAATGTCAACAACATTCAATTTATTTTTTCTTCTCTTAGTTTTTTTATGAATAGAGACTGATAGAAAATATATATATATATAACCCTAAGTCGGCACCAATATCTTCTTTATTTCTCTATTGAATTAAATCCGAAACAAGTAAAATGAAAATAGTGTATCAAAAACTGTAAACCCGCGGTAACTGATGTAAACGATGGGATTTGGGTACAAAACTGATTTTCCATAGCGAGACCAAATTATATTGTGTAATTTCATACGAGCTTCGATTTGATATATTATAATAGTCATTTCGATAACCGAGTCAAATGTTATCTTCGTTGAAAGTTGCAACTCATATTTAACAAATATTTTTTTTGTTTTTGAAAATGTTAACACATCCCATTTCTTTTTCTCTTCTCTGATTTTTTTTATGAATAGAGACTGATTGAAAATATATATAAATAACATTAAGTCGGCACCAATATCTTCTTTATTTCTCTATTTAATAAAACCAGAAATAAGTAAAATGAAAATATTGCGTCAAAAACTGTAAACCCTCGGTAAGTGATATAAACGATGGAATTTGGGTACAAAAATCATTTTCCATTGTGAGACCAAATTATATTGTGTAATTTGATACGAGCTTCGATTTGATATATTATAATAGTCGTTTCGATACCCGAGTCAAAATTTATATTCGTTGAAACTTGCAACTCATATTTAACAAATGTTTTTTGTGTTTTTGAAAATGTTAACAACATCCAATTTATTTTTCTCTTCTCTTAGTTTTTTTATGAATAGAGACAGACTGAAAATATATATAAATAAGTCTAATTCGGCACCAATATCTTCTTTATTCCTCTATTGAATTAAATCAGAAATAAGTAAAATAAAAATGGTGCGTAAAAAACATTAAACCCATGGTAAGTGATGTAACCGATGGAAATTTGGGTAAAAAAATGATTTTCCACTGCGAGACCCAATCATATTGTGTAATTTGGTACGAGCTTCATTTGATATATTATAATAGTCGTTTCGATACCCGAGTCAAAAGTTATCTTCGTTGAAAGTTGCAACTCATATTTAACAAATGTTTTTTTTGTTTTTGACAATGTTAACAACATTCAATTTATTTTTCTCTTCTTTTTTTTTTTTTGATGAATAGAGACTGATTGAAAATATATATAAATAACCCTAAGGCAGCACCAATATCTTCTTTATTCCTCAATTGAATTACACCAGAAATAAGTAAAATAAAAACGGTGCGTCAAAAACTATAAACCCTCGGTAAGTGATGTAAACGATGGAATTTGGGTACAAAACTGATTTTCCATAGCGAGACCAAATTATATTGTGTAATTTGATACGAGCTTCAATTTGATATATTATAATAGTCATTTCGATTACCGAGTCAAAAGTTATCTTCGTTGAAAGTTGCAACTCATATTTAACAAATGTTTTTTTGTTGTTGAAAATGTTAACAATATCCAATTTATTTTTCTATTCTCTTAGTTTTTTTATGAATAGAGATTGATTGAAAATATATTTAAATAACCCTAAGTCCGCACCAATATCTTCTTTATTCCTCTATTGAATTAAACCAGAAATAAGTAAAATGAAAATAGTGCCTCAAAAACTATAAACCCTCGGTTAGTGATGTAAACGATAGAATTTGGGTACAAAAATGATTTTCCATAGCGAGACCAAATTATATTGTGTAATTTGATACGAGCTTCGATTTGATATATTATAATAGTCATTTCGATAACCGAGTCAAAAGTTATCTTCGTTAAAATTTGTAACTCATATTTAACAAATGTTTTTTTGTTTTTAAAAATGTTAGCAACATTCAATTTATTTTTTCTTCTCTTAGTTTTTTAATGAATAGAGATTAATAGAAAAATATATATAAATAACCCTAAGTCGGCTCCAATATCTTCTTTATTTCTCTATTGAATTAAATCCGAAATAAGTAAAATGAAAATAGTGCCTCAAAAACTATAAACCCTCGGTTAGTGATGTAAACGATGGAATTTGGGTACAAAAATGATTTTCCATAGCGAGAAAAAATTATATTGTGTAATTTGATACGAGCTTCGATTTGATATATTATAATAGTCGTTTCGATAACCGAGTCAAAAGTTATCTTCGTTGAAAGTTGCAACTCGTATTTACCAAATGTGTTTTTGTTTTTGAAAATGTCAACAACATTCAATTTATTTTTTCTTCTCTTAGTTTTTTTATGAATAGAGACAGATAGAAAATATATATATATATAACCCTAAGTCGGCACCAATATCTTCTTTATTTCTCTATTGAATTAAATCCGAAACAAGTAACATGAAAATAGTGTATCAAAAACTGTAAACCCGCGGTAACTGATGTAAACGATGGGATTTGGGTACAAAACTGATTTTCCATAGCGAGACCAAATTATATTGTGTAATTTCATACGAGCTTCGATTTGATATATTATAATAGTCATTTCGATAACCGAGTCAAATGTTATCTTCGTTGAAAGTTGCAACTCATATTTAACAAATATTTTTTTGTTTTTGAAAATGTTAACAACATCCCATTTCTTTTTCTCTTCTCTGATTTTTTTTATGAATAGAGACTGATTGAAAATATATATAAATAACATTAAGTCGGCACCAATATCTTCTTTATTTCTCTATTTAATAAAACCAGAAATAAGTAAAATGAAAATATTGCGTCAAAAACTGTAAACCCTCGGTAAGTGATATAAACGATGGAATTTGGGTACAAAAATCATTTTCCATTGTGAGACCAAATTATATTGTATAATTTGATACGAGCTTCGATTTGATATATTATAATAGTCGTTTCGATACCCGAGTCAAAATTTATATTCGTTGAAACTTGCAACTCATATTTAACAAATGTTTTTTGTGTTTTTGAAAATGTTAACAACATCCAATTTATTTTTCTCTTCTCTTAGTTTTTTTATGAATAGAGACAGACTGAAAATATATATAAATAAGTCTAATTCGGCACCAATATCTTCTTTATTCCTCTATTGAATTAAATCAGAAATAAGTAAAATAAAAATGGTGCGTAAAAAACATTAAACCCATGGTAAGTGATGTAACCGATGGAATTTGGGTAAAAAAATGATTTTCCACTGCGAGACCCAATCATATTGTGTAATTTGGTACGAGCTTCAATTTGATATATTATAATAGTCGTTTCGATACCCGAGTCAAAAGTTATCTTCGTTGAAAGTTGCAACTCATATTTAACAAATGTTTTTTTTGTTTTTGACAATGTTAACAACATTCAATTTATTTTTCTCTTCTTTTTTTTTTTTGATGAATAGAGACTGATTGAAAATATATATAAATAACCCTAAGGCAGCACCAATATCTTCTTTATTCCTCAATTGAATTACACCAGAAATAAGTAAAATAAAAACGGTGCGTCAAAAACTATAAACCCTCGGTAAGTGATGTAAACGATGGAATTTGGGTACAAAACTGATTTTCCATAGCGAGACCAAATTATATTGTGTAATTTGATACGAGCTTCAATTTGATATATTATAATAGTCATTTCGATTACCGAGTCAAAAGTTATCTTCGTTGAAAGTTGCAACTCATATTTAACAAATGTTTTTTTGTTGTTGAAAATGTTAACAATATCCAATTTATTTTTCTATTCTCTTAGTTTTTTTATGAATAGAGATTGATTGAAAATATATTTAAATAACCCTAAGTCCGCACCAATATCTTCTTTATTCCTCTATTGAATTAAACCAGAAATAAGTAAAATGAAAATAGTGCCTCAAAAACTATAAACCCTCGGTTAGTGATGTAAACGATAGAATTTGGGTACAAAAATGATTTTCCATAGCGAGACCAAATTATATTGTGTAATTTGATACGAGCTTCGATTTGATATATTATATTAGTCATTTCGATAACCGAGTCAAAAGTTATCTTCGTTAAAATTTGTAACTCATATTTAACAAATGTTTTTTTGTTTTTAAAAATGTTAACAACATTCAATTTATTTTTTCTTCTCTTAGTTTTTTAATGAATAGAGACTAATAGAAAATATATATAAATAACCCTAAGTCGGCTCCAATATCTTCTTTATTTCTCTATTGAATTAAATCCGAAATAAGTAAAATGAAAATAGTGCCTCAAAAACTATAAACCCTCGGTTAGTGATGTAAACGATGGAATTTGGGTACAAAAATGATTTTCCATAGCGAGAAAAAATTATATTGTGTAATTTGATACGAGCTTCGATTTGATATATTATAATAGTCGTTTCGATAACCGAGTCAAAAGTTATCTTCGTTGAAAGTTGCAACTCGTATTTACCAAATGTGTTTTTGTTTTTGAAAATGTTAACAACATTCAATTTATTTTTTCTTCTCTTAGTTTTTTTATGAATAGAGACTGATAGAAAATATATATATATATAACCCTAAGTCGGCACCAATATCTTCTTTATTTCTCTATTGAATTAAATCCGAAACAAGTAACATGAAAATAGTGTATCAAAAACTGTAAACCCGCGGTAAGTGATGTAAATGATGGGATTTGGGTACAAAACTGATTTTCCATAGCGAGACCAAATTATATTGTGTAATTTCATACGAGCTTCGATTTGATATATTATAATAGTCATTTCGATAACCGAGTCAAATGTTATCTTCGTTGAAAGTTGCAACTCATATTTAACAAATATTTTTTTGTTTTTGAAAATGTTAACAACATCCCATTTCTTTTTCTCTTCTCTGATTTTTTTTATGAATAGAGACTGATTGAAAATATATATAAATAACATTAAGTCGGCACCAATATCTTCTTTATTTCTCTATTTAATAAAACCAGAAATAAGTAAAATGAAAATATTGCATCAAAAACTGTAAACCCTCGGTAAGTGATATAAACGATGGAATTTGGGTAGAAAAATGATTTTCCATTGTGAGACCAAATTATATTGTATAATTTGATACGAGCTTCGATTTGATATATTATAATAGTCGTTTCGATACCCGAGTCAAAATTTATATTCGTTGAAACTTGCAACTCATATTTAACAAATGTTTTTTGTGTTTTTGAAAATGTTAACAACATCCAATTTATTTTTCTCTTCTCTTAGTTTTTTTATGAATAGAGACTGATTGAAAATATATTTAAATAACCCTAAGTCCGTACCAATATCTTCTTTATTCCTCCATTGAATTAAACGAGAAATAAGTAAAATGAAAATAGTACCTCAAAAACTTAAAACCCTCGGTTAGTGATGTAGACTGTGGAATTTGGGGACAAAAATGATTTTCCATAGCGAGATTAAATTATATTGTGTAATTTCACACGAGCTTCGATTTGATATATTATAATAGTCGTTTCGATAACCGGGTCAAAAGTTATCTTCGTTGAAAGTTCCAACTCATATTTAACAAATGTTTTTTTTGTTTTTGAAAATGTTAACAACATCCCATTTATTTTTCTCTTCTCTTATTTTTTATTATGAAGAGAGACTGATTGAAAATATATATAAATAACCCTAAGTCCGCACCAATATCTTCTTTATTTCTCAATTGAATTAAACGAGAAATAAGTAAAATGAAAATAGTGCGTCAAAAACTGTAAACCCTCGGTAAGTGATGTAAACGATGGAATTTGGGTACAAAAATGATTTGCCATAGCAAGACCAAATTATATTGTGTAATTTGATACGAGCTTCGATTTGATATATTATAATAGTCGTTTCGATACCCGAGTCGAAAGTTATCTTCGTTGAAAGTTACAACTCATATTTAAGAAATGTTTTTTTGTTTTTGAAAATGTTAACAACATCCAATTTATTTTTCTCTTCTCTTAGTTTTTTTATGAATAGAGACAGACTGAAAATATATATAAATAAGTCTAATTCGGCACCAATATCTTCTTTATTCCTCTATTGAATTAAATCAGAAATAAGTAAAATAAAAATGGTGCGTAAAAAACATTAAACCCATGGTAAGTGATGTAACCGATGGAATTTGGGTAAAAAAATGATTTTCCACTGCGAGACCCAATCATATTGTGTAATTTGGTACGAGCTTCAATTTGATATATTATAATAGTCGTTTCGATACCCGAGTCAAAAGTTATCTTCGTTGAAAGTTGCAACTCATATTTAACAAATGTTTTTTTTGTTTTTGACAATGTTAACAACATTCAATTTATTTTTCTCTTCTTTTTTTTTTTTGATGAATAGAGACTGATTGAAAATATATATAAATAACCCTAAGGCAGCACCAATATCTTCTTTATTCCTCAATTGAATTACACCAGAAATAAGTAAAATAAAAACGGTGCGTCAAAAACTATAAACCCTCGGTAAGTGATGTAAACGATGGAATTTGGGTACAAAACTGATTTTCCATAGCGAGACCAAATTATATTGTGTAATTTGATACGAGCTTCAATTTGATATATTATAATAGTCATTTCGATTACCGAGTCAAAAGTTATCTTCGTTAAAAGTTGTAACTCATATTTAACAAATGTTTTTTTGTTTTTAAAAATGTTAACAACATTCAATTTATTTTTTCTTCTCTTAGTTTTTTAATGAATAGAGACTAATAGAAAATATATATAAATAACCCTAAGTCGGCGCCAATATCTTCTTTATTTCTCTATTGAATTAAATCCGAAATAAGTAAAATGAAAATAGTGCCTCAAAAACTATAAACCCTCGGTTAGTGATGTAAACGATGGAATTTGGGTACAAAAATGATTTTCCATCGCGAGACCAAATTATATTGTGTAATTTGATATGAGCTTCGATTTGATATATTATAATAGTCGTTTCGATAACCGAGTCAAAAGTTATCTTCGTTGAAAGTTGCAACTCATATTTACCAAATGTGTTTTTGTTTTTGAAAATGTTAACAACATTCAATTTATTTTTTCTTCTCTTAGTTTTTTTATGAATAGAGACTGATAGAAAATATATATATATATAACCCTAAGTCGGCACCAATATCTTCTTTATTTCTCTATTGAATTAAATCCGAAACAAGTAAAATGAAAATAGTGTATCAAAAACTGTAAACCCGCGGTAACTGATGTAAACGATGGGATTTGGGTACAAAACTGATTTTCCATAGCGAGACCAAATTATATTGTGTAATTTGATACGAGCTTCGATTTGATATATTATAATAGTCATTTCGATAACCGAGTCAAATGTTATCTTCGTTGAAAGTTCCAACTCATATTTAACAAATATTTTTTTGTTTTTGAAAATGTTAACACATCCCATTTCTTTTTCTCTTCTCTGATTTTTTTTATGAATAGAGACTGATTGAAAATATATATAAATAACATTAAGTCGGCACCAATATCTTCTTTATTTCTCTATTTAATAAAACCAGAAATAAGTAAAATGAAAATATTGCGTCAAAAACTGTAAACCCTCGGTAAGTGATATAAACGATGGAATTTGGGTACAAAAATGATTTTCCATTGTGAGACCAAATTATATCGTGTAATTTGATACGAGCTTCAATTTGATATAATATAATAGTCGTTTCGATACCCGAGTCAAAATTTATATTCGTTGAAACTTGCAACTCATATTTAACAAATGTTTTTTTGTTGTTGAAAATGTTAACAACATTCAATTTATTTTTTCTTCTCTTAGTTTTTTTATGAATAGAGACTGATAGAAAATATATATATATATAACCCTAAGTCGGCACCAATATCTTCTTTATTTCTCTATTGAATTAAATCCGAAACAAGTAAAATGAAAATAGTGTATCAAAAACTGTAAACCCGCGGTAAGTGATGTAAACGATGGGATTTGGGTACAAAACTGATTTTCCATAGCGAGACCAAATTATATTGTGAAATTTGATACGAGCTTCGATTTGATATATTATAATAGTCATTTCGATAACCGAGTCAAATGTTATCTTCGTTGAAAGTTGCAACTCATATTTAACAAATATTTTTTTGTTTTTGAAAATGTTAACACATCCCATTTCTTTTTCTCTTCTCTGATTTTTTTTATGAATAGAGACTGATTGAAAATATATATAAATAACATTAAGTCGGCACCAATATCTTCTTTATTTCTCTATTTAATAAAACCAGAAATAAGTAAAATGAAAATATTGCGTCAAAAACTATAAACCCTCGGTAAGTGATATAAACGATGGAATTTGGGTACAAAAATGATTTTCCAATGTGAGACCAAATTATATTGTGTAATTTGATACGAGCTTCGATTTGATATATTATAATAGTCGTTTCGATACCCGAGTCAAAAGTTATCTTCGTTGAAAGTTACAACTCATATTTAACAAATGTTTTTTTGTTTTTGAAAATGTTAACAACATCCAATTTATTTTTCTCTTCTCTTAGTTTTTTTATGAATAGAGACAGACTGAAAATATATATAAATAACCCTAAGTGAGCACCAATATCTTCTTTATTCCTCTATTGAATTAAACCAGAAATAAGTAAAATAATAATAGTGCGTAAAAAACATTAAACCCATGGTAAGTGATGTAACCGATGGAATTTGGGTAAAAAAATGATTTTCCACTGCGACACCCAATCATATTGTGTAATTTGGTACGAGTTTCAATTTGATATATTATAATAGTTGTTTCGATACCCGAGTCAAAACTTATCTTCGTTGAAAGTTGCAACTCATATTTAACAAATGTTTTTTTTGTTTTTGAAAATGTTAACAAAATCGCATTTATTTTGCTCTTCTCTTATTTTTTATTATGAAGAGAGACTGATTGAAAATATATATAAATAACCCTAAGTCCGCACCAATATCTTCTTTATTTCTCAATTGAATTAAACGAGAAATAAGTAAAATGAAAATAGTGCGTCAAAAACTGTAAACCCTCGGTAAGTGATATAAACGATGGAATTTGGGTACAAAAATGATTTGCCATAGCAAGACCAAATTATATTGTGTAATTTGATACGAGCTTCGATTTGATATATTATAATAGTCGTTTCGATACCCGAGTCAAAAGTTATCTTCGTTGAAAGTTACAACTCATATTTAAGAAATGTTTTTTTGTTTTTGAAAATGTTAACAACATCCAATTTATTTTTCTCTTCTCTTAGTTTTTTTATGAATCGGGACAGACTGAAAATATATATAAATAACCCTAAGTCAGCACCAATATCTTCTTTATTCCTCTATTGAATTAAATCAAAAATAAGTAAAATAAAAATGGTGCGTAAAAAACATTAAACCCATGGTAAATGATGTAACAGATGGAATTTGGGTAAAAAAATGATTTTCCACTGCGAGACCCAATCATATTGTGTAATTTGGTACGAGCTTCAATTTGATATATTATAATAGTCGTTTCGATACCCGAGTCAAAAGTTATCTTCGTTGAAAGTTGCAACTCATATTTAACAAATGTTTTTTTGTTGTTGAAAATGTTAACAATATCCAATTTATTTTTCTATTCTCTTAGTTTTTTTATGAATAGAGATTGATTGAAAATATATTTAAATAACCCTAAGTCCGCACCAATATCTTCTTTATTCCTCTATTGAATTAAACCAGAAATAAGTAAAATGAAAATAGTGCCTCAAAAACTATAAACCCTCGGTTAGTGATGTAAACGATAGAATTTGGGTACAAAAATGATTTTCCATAGCGAGACAAAATTATATTGTGTAATTTGATACGAGCTTCGATTTGATATATTATAATAGTCATTTCGATAACCGAGTCAAAAGTTATCTTCGTTAAAAGTTGTAGCTCATATTTAACAAATGTTTTTTTGTTTTTAAAAATGTTAACAACATTCAATTTATTTTTTCTTCTCTTAGTTTTTTAATGAATAGAGACTAATAGAAAATATATATAAATAACCCTAAGTCGGCGCCAATATCTTCTTTATTTCTCTATTGAATTAAATCCGAAATAAGTAAAATGAAAATAGTGCCTCAAAAACTATAAACCCTCGGTTAGTGATGTAAACGATGGAATTTGGGTACAAAAATGATTTTCCATAGCGAGACCAAATTATATTGTGTAATTTGATACGAGCTTCGATTTGATATATTATAATAGTCGTTTCGATAACGGAGTCAAAAGTTATCTTCGTTGAAAGTTGCAACTCATATTTACCAAATGTGTTTTTGTTTTTGAAAATGTTAACAACATTTAATTTATTTTTTCTTCTCTTAGTTTTTTTATGAATAGAGACTGATAGAAAAAATATATATATATATAACCCTAAGTCGGCACCAATATCTTCTTTATTTCTCTATTGAATTAAATCTGAAACAAGTAAAATGAAAATAGTGTATCAAAAACTGTAAACCCGCGGTAAGTGATGTAAACGATGGGATTTGGGTACAAAACTGATTTTCCATAGCGAGACCAAATTATATTGTGTAATTTGATACGAGCTTCGATTTGATATATTATAATAGTCATTTCGATAACCGAGTCAAATGTTATCTTCGTTGAAAGTTACAACTCATATTTAACAAATATTTTTTTGTTTTTGAAAATGTTAACAACATCCCATTTCTTTTTCTCTTCTCTGATTTTTTTTATGAATAGAGACTGATTGAAAATATATATAAATAACATTAAGTCGGCACCAATATCTTCTTTATTTCTCTATTTAATTAAACCAGAAATAAGTAAAATGAAAATATTGCGTCAAAAACTGTAAACCCTCGGTAAGTTATATAAACGATGGAATTTGGGTACAAAAATGATTTTCCATTGTGAGACCAAATTATATTGTGTAATTTGATACGAGCTTCGATTTGATATATTATAATAGTCGTTTCGATACCTGAGTCAAAATTTATATTCGTTGAAACTTGCAACTCATATTTAACAAATGTTTTTTGTGTTTTTGAAAATGTTAACAACATCCAATTTATTTCTCTTCTCTTAGTTTTTTTATGAATAGAGACTGATTGAAAATATATTTAAATAACCCTATGTCCGCACCAATATCTTCTTTATTCCTCCATTGAATTAAACGAGAAATAATTAAAATGAAAATAGTACCTCAAAAACTGTAAACCCTCGGTTAGTGATGTAAACTATGGAATTTGGGTACAAAAATGATTTTCCATAGTGAGATCAAATTATATTGTGTAATTTGATACGAGCTTCGATTTGATATATTATAATAGTCGTTTCGATAACCGGGTCAAAAGTTATTTTCGTTAAAAGTTGCAACTCATATTTAACAAATATTTTTTTGTTGTTGAAAATGTTAACAACATCCAATTTATTTTTCTCTTCTCTTAGTTTTTATTATGAAGAGAGATTGATTAAAAATATATTTAAATAACCCTGAGTCCGCACCAATATCTTCTTTATTTCTCAATTGAATTAAACGAGAAATAAGTAAAATGAAAATAGTGCCTCAAAAACTGTAAACCCTCGGTAAGTGATGTAAACGATGGAATTTGGGTACAAAAATGATTTTCCATAGCGAGTCCAAATTATATTGTGTAATTTGATACGAGCTTCGATTTGATATATTATAATAGTCGTTTCGATACCCGAGTCAAAAGTTATCTTCGTTGAAAGTTACAAGTCATATTTAACAAATGTTTTTTTGTTTTTAAAAATGTTAACAACATTCAATTTATTTTTTATTCTCTTAGTTTTTTAATGAATAGAGACTAATAGAAAATATATATAAATAACCCTAATTCGCCACCAATATCTTCTTTATTTCTCTATTAAATTAAACCAGAAATAATTAAAATGAAAATAGTGCCTCAAAAACTGTAAACCCTCGGTTAGTGATGTAAACGATGGAATTTGGGTACAAAAATGATTTTCCATAGCGAGACCAAATTATATTGTGTAATTTGATACGAGCTTCAATTTGATATATTATAATAATCGTTTCGATAACCGAGTCAAAAGTTATCTTCGTTAAAAGTTGCAACTCATATTTAACAAATGTTTTTTTGTTTTTGAAAATGTTAACAACATTCAATTTATTTTTTCTTCTCTTAGTTTTTTTATGAATAGAGACTCATAGAAAATATATATATATATATAACCCTAAGTCGGCACCGATATCTTCTTTATTTCTCTATTGAATTAAATCCGAAATAAGTAAAATGAAAATAATGTATCAAAAACTGTAAACCCTCGATAAGTGATGTAACCGATGGAATTTGGGTAAAAATATGATTTTCCACTCCGAGACCCAATCATATTGTGTAATTTGATACACGCTTCGATTTGATATATTATAATAGTCGTTTCGATAACCGATTTAAATGTTATCTTCGTTGAAAGTTGCAACTCATATTTAACAAATGTTTTTTTGTTTTTGAAAATGTTAACAACATCCAATTTATTTTTCTCTTCTCTTAGTTTTTTTATGAATAGAGATTGATTGAAAAAATATTTAAATAATCCGAAGTCCGCACCAATATCTTCTTTATTCCTCTATTGAATTAAACCAGAAATAAGTAAAATGAAAATAGTGCGTCAAAAACTGTAAACCCTCGGTAAGTGATGTAAACGATGGAGTTTGGGTACAAAAAAGATTTTCTATTCCTAGACCAAATCATATTGTGAATTTTGGTACGAGCTTCAATTTGATATATTATAATAGTCGTTTCGATACACGAGTCAAAAGTTATATTCGTTGAAAGTTGCAACTCATATTTAACAAATGTTTTTTTGTTGTTGAAAATGTTAACAACATCCAATTTATTTTTCTCTTCTCTTAGTTTTTTTATGAATAGAGACAGACTGAAAATATATATAAATAACCCTAAGTGAGCACCAATATCTTCTTTATTCCTCTATTGAATTAAACCAGAAATAAGTAAAATAATAATGGTGCGTAAAAAACATTAAACCCATGGTAAGTGATGTAACCGATGGAATTTGGGTAAAAAAATGATTTTCCACTGCGACACCCAATCATATTGTGTAATTTGGTACGAGTTTCAATTTGATATATTATAATAGTTGTTTCGATACCCGAGTCAAAACTTATCTTCGTTGAAAGTTGCAACTCATATTTAACAAATGTTTTTTTTGTTTTTGAAAATGTTAACAACATCGCATTTATTTTGCTCTTCTCTTATTTTTTATTATGAAGAGAGACTGATTGAAAATATATATAAATAACCCTAAGTCCGCACCAATATCTTCTTTATTTCTCAATTGAATTAAACGAGAAATAAGTAAAATGAAAATAGTGCGTCAAAAACTGTAAACCCTCGGTAAGTGATATAAACGATGGAATTTGGGTACAAAAATGATTTGCCATAGCAAGACCAAATTATATTGTGTAATTTGATACGAGCTTCGATTTGATATATTATAATAGTCGTTTCGATACCCGAGTCAAAAGTTATCTTCGTTGAAAGTTACAACTCATATTTAAGAAATGTTTTTTTGTTTTTGAAAATGTTAACAACATCCAATTTATTTTTCTCTTCTCTTAGTTTTTTTATGAATCGGGACAGACTGAAAATATATATAAATAACCCTAAGTCAGCACCAATATCTTCTTTATTCCTCTATTGAATTAAATCAAAAATAAGTAAAATAAAAATGGTGCGTAAAAAACATTAAACC
The DNA here is from genome assembly GCA_037013495.1 of Hippophae tibetana. NCBI lineage: Eukaryota > Viridiplantae > Streptophyta > Magnoliopsida > Rosales > Elaeagnaceae > Hippophae > Hippophae tibetana. The sequence continues at coordinate 41,041,457 of CM072809.1, read as the reverse complement.
CATGGTAAATGATGTAACAGATGGAATTTGGGTAAAAAAATGATTTTCCACCGCGAGACCTGATAAGTGCTCAAAAAGCACTAAAATAACCATGATTTTATGCACATTAATTGATTAAAAATATATATATTTATATGTTTTATCATATATTTATATAAATTTGTCTTTTTCGGAATCACGGGTATTTTTATTGTTTTTCAGGTATTTTGGCTTAAAAACGCAACTTAAAAACTCAAAGAGGAATACTGGAAGCAATACATCACAAATATATTAATAAATAAATGCGGAAAGGTCGACAAATATGGAAAAATTGGACAAAATGGGTCAAAAAGGTCAAAAATGTCAAAAAGGAGAAAAACGCGCCGCCGTGCCGCCCGGCCGCCGCGCCCCACCGCCCGGCCGCCACGCCCCACCGCCCAGCCGCCGCGCCCCACCGCCCGGCACCGCCCCAAGCAGCAGCGCGCGGCACTGTTCATCCACGGGTACTGTTCATCAGACTCGGCACTGTTCATGAGACGCGGCACTGTTCATCAGACTCGGCACTATTCATCAGACTCGGCACTGTTCATCAGACTGGGTACTGTTCATCAGACTCGGCACTGTTCATCAGACGCGGCACTGTTCATACCCGGTACTGTACAGCCGCGGTACTGTTCATACCCGGTACTGTGCAGCCGCCCCATGTCATGCTGACGTCATCAAATGACGTCAGTAATCAATAATACGCGTTTTTACATTTTTTTAACATTTTTTTCTCTACTTTTTCTCTCCATCCTCACCTATAAATACCCCCCTTCCCTTCACTTCAAAAACACACCTAAAAACACCTCCAAATACATTCTTTTCTCTCTTTTCTTAGATTTTTAGGATTCTTTAGTTTTTCTTATGTTTTCTTAGTTTTTAGCTTTTCTTAGTTAATTTCTCTTAGATTTAGAGTTCTTCCCTTTTTGGGAAGAACTAGTTATGTTTTTGTAATATTTTAGCTCTTTGATTCAATAAATGGGAGTGCAAATTCCGCTTGGAGTTTTTCCAGCAACGGGAATAGCGTCGAAGTTCTGTAAGGATTTTATTTTCTTTACAGTTATTTTTATGCTTTATTCTTACATGTTATATTTAATTTGTCTGTGGTTAAATTTAACTGTGCTGGCTATTTAGTAAACATGATGTAATAATAACGTTGTTATGCTTGCGAAATATTAAATAGGTAAAAATCTCTAAAATGAATTGATTTTGTTTTTATTCATGATTTTATATTAAGAATGTTAGAGAGAAATATATTATTTTTCATTACAAACTTAAACCTGAAAATTAGATTTTAAGGTTTAGTTATCCGGTCTGATTTAGAGTAGTGCTCTTTTATTTGATGGTACAATCGCCCGGTAGTTAGAGTGAAGCTCTATTTCAAAAGTTTTTATAAGAATTATTATCTAAAAATGTATTGACAACATGTTTTCGGTAGTGGTTTTAAAACTTGAAAGTTAGTACTCGGATAACTAAATTCTTGGGTTTAATTTGGACACCTTGAATAAAGTTTAAACTGTCTAACCCCACCAAAGGTGGCATTTAAATGGTTCATTTTCAATCTCTTAGAAAAAGGAATTAATTTAATTAAGCAAATTAGTTATCAACCCCACCCATAGGTGTTAATTGATTTGTTTAGTTAACAAAGAATATCTAACCCCACCAAAGGTGGTATTCATACAAAAAAGGGAGAATCAATAAATATCAATTCATATCCTTAATAACCTAGATAATATGAGCAAGCATAATTAACTTAGTTATTATATCCATAAATACTCCGCCATTATAAATGATAAAATTTGCATAAATGTTTATTGAATCTATGTTTAATTTTATGTAATTAGATTAAAAACACAAAACCCCAAAATATCGTGACAGGATGTTTAGGATATAATTTCGTTTTTAAAAGTTTGAATAATAAATTAAAAACCACACACATTCCTTCCTTAGATCGACCTTGGGAGTATACTTATCATTTTCTTCGAAATGATTCGTGCACTTGCGAGAGTTTTATAAATATTAAAACCAAAGTATTTGCGGGAATCGGCGATGCCGGTTTTCGTTCATCAAGTTTTTGGCGCCGCTGCCGGGGATTTGGTCATCAAGTTTTTGGCGCCGTTGCCGGGGATTTGGTCATCAAGTTTTTGGCGCCGTTGCCGGGGATTTGGTCATCAAGTTTTTGGCGCCGTTGCCGGGGAAGGAATAACGGTTTTTAAATTATTTATCAAAATTTTAAAAACATTTTTGTGCTGTAAATAATTGTGATTTTTTTTTGTTTTAATAGAAAAAATAATAATCAAATTTCAAATTTCATAAGAAAAAAAAAATTAAAAAATTAAAAAAAATTAAAAAATTAAAAAAAAATTAAAAAATTAAAAATTAAATTTTTTTTTTGAAATTGTAAAATAATTTAGAAATTTGAAATTTGAAGTAAAAAATTTTACCGTTCATGAATAGTAAAAAAAAAATTAAAAATTAAAAACTTAAAATTTTTTTAATATAGCGTAGATAGTAAAATAAAATTACCGTTCATGAATAGTAAAAAAAAAAAAATTATTTAAAAAAAAAAAAAAAAAATTCTAAGTTAATAAGAAATAAGATAGCGTGAATAGTAAAATAAAATTACCGTTCATTAATAGTAAAAAAAAAAAAAAAAAAAAAAAAAACAAAAACAAAAACAAAAATTTAAGTTAATAAGAAATAATATAGCGTGAATAGTAAAATAAAATTACCGTTCATAAATAGTAAAAAAAAAAAGTAAAAAAAAAAAAAAAAATTCAAAAATTTAAATTGAAATAAATAAATAAAATTTATAGTATAGATAGCAAAATAAAATTACAATTCATGAATAGTAAAAAAAAAAAATAAATAAAAATATAATAAATAAAAAAAAACTTAATTTTTAATTTTCATTTAATTTTAAGTTTTTATTTAAAATCTTAACTTTATTTTATTTTATTTTATTTCAATTTTAATTTTATTTATTTTTATTTTTATTTTTATTTTTTTTATTTTGTTATTATTATTTTTTTTTCTTTAACTATTTTTTTTTCTCTTAATTTTTATTTAACTTAATTAACTTAGATTTTTTTTTTAACTTAACTAACTTAGATTTTTAACTTAGCTTTTTAATTAACTTAACTTAATTAACTTGAACTTTTGAATTAACTTTCATTAACTTACCTTTTTAATTAATTTAGATTTTGTTTTAACTTAACCAACTTAGTTTTTTTTTAATTAACTTAACTTAATTAACTTAGATTTTCTTTTACTTAATTAACTTAAATTTTTACTTAATATAACTTAATTGACTTAACTTTAATAAACATAAAAAGTAAAGATCTAAGGGAGTTCTGTCTAGGAGACTAGTTCCTGGATGCCTTTGTGCCACTAGTCTTTCCTGGGAACGTTGTTCTGTCTAGGAGGATGGTTTTTAAGGAGCCTTTGCCCCACCATTCTTTCCTGGGAACACTCTTGGTTAATACTGATTATGTTATTTTAACTTTAAAAAAAAAAAAAAATTCTGAAACTATCTCCAAAATTTTAAAGTCTTAATTACAATCTCAAGAGTTAGTTTCTTTGTTTGATCTAGGTACAATTGTGTTTTGATGCCTTAATTATTTGATTTGCACCTAGATGTGGGTTATCTAAAACCCTTAAGCATGCTCCTAGTTTTTGGTACAGAAAAATTTGAAAATCAATAGGGCATGTTTGAAACAGTATAGGTAGACAACATTGTCTTACTTGTAGGTATGATTGACTCAATGATGAGGGGACATTGAGTTTACTTAAGAGGCAATCCCCAAGTTACGTCTTGCTAAGACGTTAAACTAAGCGCTGGATGGGAGGCAACCCATCATTTTAGGTAATTTTCTGTTATTTATTTTATTTACTTAATTTGATTGTTCATTTTAGTTTAATAATTTTTAAATTGTTAAAACTAAAAATATTTGTTGAGATGTTAGAAGTTTACAGCAATCTGTCTGTATACACTTTAATAATGAATATGATGGATGCACCTGCATTTCTCCATTACTACTTACACATTCTCAGAAAATAGGTAATATTTCTTCTCTTTTCTCTTTATCTTTAATTTACAGTTGTTACATTGAGGACAATGTAAGTTCTAGGTTGGGGGTGGTGAAAAATTACCATGCTTAATTAGAAAGAAAAAAAAAGATTTAACAATTTAAAAATAAAAAAAATAATAATAATAATAATAATAATAATAATAAAAAAAAAATTTATCATTTCTTTAAATCAAATTTAAGTAAATAGTTAAGTCTTTTGTACTGTTAGATTAATTTTTGAAAACATATCATGAAATATTTTGTAATTATTTTTGATAATTAGTTAGTTTTTGTCATAACTAGTATTTCTTGATAGAATGTGGAAATTATATTAAACCCAAAATCGGCGTTTATGAATTTTTTTTTTAGTGGAGACTACCCTTGTGAGATATAATTTGAGCCTAATTTCTTTTATTCAGAGTGAAATATATATATTTTTTCTACTCCAAACACATTTCTTATTTATTCAAAAAGTTTAGATGATCTCTATAGGTATTAGCATTGAATGTATGAATTTTTTCTCATCTTAATAGAGTATCATATATTTTTGATTATTATTTTTGCTTAGATTAAATGATTTGAGTAGAAATTGATAGTATATGCTTATATCTAATTCATGCATGACTGCTACAAAAACAAAAAGACATATCTGGGGTTACCTAAACCAAGATCAAACAGAAAAGCCACAAAATTAACCACTCACCAAAATCCAAAAAAATGTACAATCTGTACATGGGTTGACTCTCTAAAAAAATACATATATTGAAAAATATCTACAGAAAAAAATAGAGAGATAAAAAATATGGTATCATCTACATACTATGACCCACATTGCCTACAAAGTTGTGAGTAAAGGATAAATTACAAAAGAAAGATATAGGAAGTAATTCCCTAAAAAGTCATTGCAATTTCTTCATTTGTTAAAAGCATATATCTTGAAATTCTTTCTTAATGAGTTTGATTTATGCATGAAAATAATTTTTGTATATGATATCTTTATAATTTATACATTCGATTCCTTTCATGAGATCAATGTTAAAATAACACTTTGAGCCTTTATTCTTTATACATATGCGAACTTATTAGTTCATTTCTATACATCAACTCTTTCGCATATAAATTAGTATGAGTGTTTGAACCCATATGATTCAGTGTTTTGAGAGTATTGACTTGTGAGGAATAGAGTCGAAGCGAATTCTGATTCATGACACTGAAATTGGGTAAAATTAAATTGACACATTTTTGAAATGAAATATGAAAATGATTTTCGACTAATTATTATAATAAATCATGATTGTTTAAAGAGATTGAAATAACTTATGCTTGAGATTTTAATTATGATCTTAAAAGAGATTAAAAAGTATGAGACATTTTTGTGATATTCTGTTTCATTTTATCCTTAAATTAATTTTTGATTTTGTTGTAATTTTAGTTTTTGATTTGATTGTTTTTATTGTTTCTTTTGATTTTTACATTTAGTTCAATGTTTGTGGGTATCATTACTGAAAACCCTCACGAGACTCAAACTCGTCCACTAGGGCAACCTAGGGGTTTAACGGCTTGTTGCATAGGCTAAATGCAACCGTTTCAATCCACGAAAGTGATTTAGGATAGTTTAATTTTTAGTTTTTATCGCTTCTCTTGCTAAGGGACTAGCAAGAAGCTGGTTGGGGGTTGTGATGAGTGCTCAAAAAGCACTAAAATAACCATGATTTTATGCACATTAATTGATTAAAAATATATATATTTATATGTTTTATCATATATTTATATAAATTTGTCTTTTTCGGAATCACGGGTATTTTTATTGTTTTTCAGGTATTTTGGCTTAAAAACGCAACTTAAAAACTCAAAGAGGAATACTGGAAGCAATACATCACAAATATATTAATAAATAAATGCGGAAAGGTCGACAAATATGGAAAAATTGGACAAAATGGGTCAAAAAGGTCAAAAATGTCAAAAAGGAGAAAAACGCGCCGCCGTGCCGCCCGGCCGCCGCGCCCCACCGCCCGGCCGCCACGCCCCACCGCCCGGCCGCCGCGCCCCACCGCCCGGCACCGCCCCAAGCAGCAGCGCGCGGCACTGTTCATCCACGGGTACTGTTCATCAGACTCGGCACTGTTCATGAGACGCGGCACTGTTCATCAGACTCGGCACTATTCATCAGACTCGGCACTGTTCATCAGACTGGGTATTGTTCATCAGACTCGGCACTGTTCATCAGACGCGGCACTGTTCATACCCGGTACTGTACAGCCGCGGTACTGTTCATACCCGGTACTGTGCAGCCGCCCCATGTCATGCTGACGTCATCAAATGACGTCAGTAATCAATAATACGCGTTTTTACATTTTTTTAACATTTTTTTCTCTACTTTTTCTCTCCATCCTCACCTATAAATACCCCCCTTCCCTTCACTTCAAAAACACACCTAAAAACACCTCCAAATACATTCTTTTCTCTCTTTTCTTAGATTTTTAGGATTCTTTAGTTTTTCTTATGTTTTCTTAGTTTTTAGCTTTTCTTAGTTAATTTCTCTTAGATTTAGAGTTCTTCCCTTTTTGGGAAGAACTAGTTATGTTTTTGTAATATTTTAGCTCTTTGATTCAATAAATGGGAGTGCAAATTCCGCTTGGAGTTTTTCCAGCAACGGGAATAGCGTCGAAGTTCTGTAAGGATTTTATTTTCTTTACAGTTATTTTTATGCTTTATTCTTACATGTTATATTTAATTTGTCTGTGGTTAAATTTAACTGTGCTGGCTATTTAGTAAACATGATGTAATAATAACGTTGTTATGCTTGCGAAATATTAAATAGGTAAAAATCTCTAAAATGAATTGATTTTGTTTTTATTCATGATTTTATATTAAGAATGTTAGAGAGAAATATATTATTTTTCATTACAAACTTAAACCTGAAAATTAGATTTTAAGGTTTAGTTATCCGGTCTGATTTAGAGTAGTGCTCTTTTATTTGATGGTACAATCGCCCGGTAGTTAGAGTGAAGCTCTATTTCAAAAGTTTTTATAAGAATTATTATCTAAAAATGTATTGACAACATGTTTTCGGTAGTGGTTTTAAAACTTGAAAGTTAGTACTCGGATAACTAAATTCTTGGGTTTAATTTGGACACCTTGAATAAAGTTTAAACTGTCTAACCCCACCAAAGGTGGCATTTAAATGGTTCATTTTCAATCTCTTAGAAAAAGGAATTAATTTAATTAAGCAAATTAGTTATCAACCCCACCCATAGGTGTTAATTGATTTGTTTAGTTAACAAAGAATATCTAACCCCACCAAAGGTGGTATTCATACAAAAAAGGGAGAATCAATAAATATCAATTCATATCCTTAATAACCTAGATAATATGAGCAAGCATAATTAACTTAGTTATTATATCCATAAATACTCCGCCATTATAAATGATAAAATTTGCATAAATGTTTATTGAATCTATGTTTAATTTTATGTAATTAGATTAAAAACACAAAACCCCAAAATATCGTGACAGGATGTTTAGGATATAATTTCGTTTTTAAAAGTTTGAATAATAAATTAAAAACCACACACATTCCTTCCTTAGATCGACCTTGGGAGTATACTTATCATTTTCTTCGAAATGATTCGTGCACTTGCGAGAGTTTTATAAATATTAAAACCAAAGTATTTGCGGGAATCGGCGATGCCGGTTTTCGTTCATCAAGACCCAATCATATTGTGTAATTTGGTACGAGCTTCAATTTGATATATTATAATAGTCGTTTCGATACCCGAGTCAAAAGTTATCTTCGTTGAAAGTTGCAACTCATATTTAACAAATGTTTTTTTGTTGTTGAAAATGTTAACAATATCCAATTTATTTTTCTATTCTCTTAGTTTTTTTATGAATAGAGATTGATTGAAAATATATTTAAATAACCCTAAGTCCGCACCAATATCTTCTTTATTCCTCTATTGAATTAAACCAGAAATAAGTAAAATGAAAATAGTGCCTCAAAAACTATAAACCCTCGGTTAGTGATGTAAACGATAGAATTTGGGTACAAAAATGATTTTCCATAGCGAGACGAAATTATATTGTGTAATTTGATACGAGCTTCGATTTGATATATTATAATAGTCATTTCGATAACCGAGTCAAAAGTTATCTTCGTTAAAAGTTGTAGCTCATATTTAACAAATGTTTTTTTGTTTTTAAAAATGTTAACAACATTCAATTTATTTTTTCTTCTCTTAGTTTTTTAATGAATAGAGACTAATAGAAAATATATATAAATAACCCTAAGTCGGCGCCAATATCTTCTTTATTTCTCTATTGAATTAAATCCGAAATAAGTAAAATGAAAATAGTGCCTCAAAAACTATAAACCCTCGGTTAGTGATGTAAACGATGGAATTTGGGTACAAAAATGATTTTCCATAGCGAGACCAAATTATATTGTGTAATTTGATACGAGCTTCGATTTGATATATTATAATAGTCGTTTCGATAACGGAGTCAAAAGTTATCTTCGTTGAAAGTTGCAACTCATATTTACCAAATGTGTTTTTGTTTTTGAAAATGTTAACAACATTCAATTTATTTTTTCTTCTCTTAGTTTTTTTATGAATAGAGACTGATAGAAAAAATATATATATATATAACCCTAAGTCGGCACCAATATCTTCTTTATTTCTCTATTGAATTAAATCTGAAACAAGTAAAATGAAAATAGTGTATCAAAAACTGTAAACCCGCGGTAAGTGATGTAAACGATGGGATTTGGGTACAAAACTGATTTTCCATAGCGAGACCAAATTATATTGTGTAATTTGATACGAGCTTCGATTTGATATATTATAATAGTCATTTCGATAACCGAGTCAAATGTTATCTTCGTTGAAAGTTACAACTCATATTTAACAAATATTTTTTTGTTTTTGAAAATGTTAACAACATCCCATTTCTTTTTCTCTTCTCTGATTTTTTTTATGAATAGAGACTGATTGAAAATATATATAAATAACATTAAGTCGGCACCAATATCTTCTTTATTTCTCTATTTAATTAAACCAGAAATAAGTAAAATGAAAATATTGCGTCAAAAACTGTAAACCCTCGGTAAGTTATATAAACGATGGAATTTGGGTACAAAAATGATTTTCCATTGTGAGACCAAATTATATTGTGTAATTTGATACGAGCTTCGATTTGATATATTATAATAGTCGTTTCGATACCTGAGTCAAAATTTATATTCGTTGAAACTTGCAACTCATATTTAACAAATGTTTTTTGTGTTTTTGAAAATGTTAACAACATCCAATTTATTTCTCTTCTCTTAGTTTTTTTATGAATAGAGACTGATTGAAAATATATTTAAATAACCCTATGTCCGCACCAATATCTTCTTTATTCCTCCATTGAATTAAACGAGAAATAATTAAAATGAAAATAGTACCTCAAAAACTGTAAACCCTCGGTTAGTGATGTAAACTATGGAATTTGGGTACAAAAATGATTTTCCATAGTGAGATCAAATTATATTGTGTAATTTGATACGAGCTTCGATTTGATATATTATAATAGTCGTTTCGATAACCGGGTCAAAAGTTATTTTCGTTAAAAGTTGCAACTCATATTTAACAAATATTTTTTTGTTGTTGAAAATGTTAACAACATCCAATTTATTTTTCTCTTCTCTTAGTTTTTATTATGAAGAGAGATTGATTAAAAATATATTTAAATAACCCTGAGTCCGCACCAATATCTTCTTTATTTCTCAATTGAATTAAACGAGAAATAAGTAAAATGAAAATAGTGCCTCAAAAACTGTAAACCCTCGGTAAGTGATGTAAACGATGGAATTTGGGTACAAAAATGATTTTCCATAGCGAGTCCAAATTATATTGTGTAATTTGATACGAGCTTCGATTTGATATATTATAATAGTCGTTTCGATACCCGAGTCAAAAGTTATCTTCGTTGAAAGTTACAACTCATATTTAACAAATGTTTTTTTGTTTTTAAAAATGTTAACAACATTCAATTTATTTTTTATTCTCTTAGTTTTTTAATGAATAGAGACTAATAGAAAATATATATAAATAACCCTAATTCGCCACCAATATCTTCTTTATTTCTCTATTAAATTAAACCAGAAATAATTAAAATGAAAATAGTGCCTCAAAAACTGTAAACCCTCGGTTAGTGATGTAAACGATGGAATTTGGGTACAAAAATGATTTTCCATAGCGAGACCAAATTATATTGTGTAATTTGATACGAGCTTCAATTTGATATATTATAATAATCGTTTCGATAACCGAGTCAAAAGTTATCTTCGTTAAAAGTTGCAACTCATATTTAACAAATGTTTTTTTGTTTTTGAAAATGTTAACAACATTCAATTTATTTTTTCTTCTCTTAGTTTTTTTATGAATAGAGACTAATAGAAAATATATATAAATAACCCTAAGTCGGCACCGATATCTTCTTTATTTCTCTATTGAATTAAATCCGAAATAAGTAAAATGAAAATAGTGTATCAAAAACTGTAAACCCTCGATAAGTGATGTAACCGATGGAATTTGGGTAAAAATATGATTTTCCACTCCGAGACCCAATCATATTGTGTAATTTGATACACGCTTCGATTTGATATATTATAATAGTCGTTTCGATAACCGATTTAAATGTTATCTTCGTTGAAAGTTGCAACTCATATTTAACAAATGTTTTTTTGTTTTTGAAAATGTTAACAACATCCAATTTATTTTTCTCTTCTCTTAGTTTTTTTATGAATAGAGATTGATTGAAAATATATTTAAATAATCCGAAGTCCGCACCAATATCTTCTTTATTCCTCTATTGAATTAAACCAGAAATAAGTAAAATGAAAATAGTGCGTCAAAAACTGTAAACCCTCGGTAAGTGATGTAAACGATGGAGTTTGGGTACAAAAAAGATTTTCTATTCCTAGACCAAATCATATTGTGAATTTTGGTACGAGCTTCAATTTGATATATTATAATAGTCGTTTCGATACACGAGTCAAAAGTTATATTCGTTGAAAGTTGCAACTCATATTTAACAAATGTTTTTTTGTTGTTGAAAATGTTAACAACATCCAATTTATTTTTCTCTTCTCTTAGTTTTTTTATGAATAGAGACAGACTGAAAATATATATAAATAACCCTAAGTGAGCACCAATATCTTCTTTATTCCTCTATTGAATTAAACCAGAAATAAGTAAAATAATAATGGTGCGTAAAAAACATTAAACCCATGGTAAGTGATGTAACCGATGGAATTTGGGTAAAAAAATGATTTTCCACTGCGACACCCAATCATATTGTGTAATTTGGTACGAGTTTCAATTTGATATATTATAATAGTTGTTTCGATACCCGAGTCAAAACTTATCTTCGTTGAAAGTTGCAACTCATATTTAACAAATGTTTTTTTTGTTTTTGAAAATGTTAACAACATCGCATTTATTTTGCTCTTCTCTTATTTTTTATTATGAAGAGAGACTGATTGAAAATATATATAAATAACCCTAAGTCCGCACCAATATCTTCTTTATTTCTCAATTGAATTAAACGAGAAATAAGTAAAATGAAAATAGTACGTCAAAAACTGTAAACCCTCGGTAAGTGATATAAACGATGGAATTTGGGTACAAAAATGATTTGCCATAGCAAGACCAAATTATATTGTGTAATTTGATACGAGCTTCGATTTGATATATTATAATAGTCGTTTCGATACCCGAGTCAAAAGTTATCTTCGTTGAAAGTTACAACTCATATTTAAGAAATGTTTTTTTGTTTTTGAAAATGTTAACAACATCCAATTTATTTTTCTATTCTCTTAGTTTTTTTATGAATAGAGATTGATTGAAAATATATTTAAATAACCCTAAGTCCGCACCAATATCTTCTTTATTCCTCTATTGAATTAAACCAGAAATAAGTAAAATGAAAATAGTGCCTCAAAAACTATAAACCCTCGGTTAGTGATGTAAACGATAGAATTTGGGTACAAAAATGATTTTCCATAGCGAGACGAAATTATATTGTGTAATTTGATACGAGCTTCGATTTGATATATTATAATAGTCATTTCGATAACCGAGTCAAAAGTTATCTTCGTTAAAAGTTGTAGCTCATATTTAACAAATGTTTTTTTGTTTTTAAAAATGTTAACAACATTCAATTTATTTTTTCTTCTCTTAGTTTTTTAATGAATAGAGACTAATAGAAAATATATATAAATAACCCTAAGTCGGCGCCAATATCTTCTTTATTTCTCTATTGAATTAAATCCGAAATAAGTAAAATGAAAATAGTGCCTCAAAAACTATAAACCCTCGGTTAGTGATGTAAACGATGGAATTTGGGTACAAAAATGAGTTTCCATAGCGAGACCAAATTATATTGTGTAATTTGATACGAGCTTCGATTTGATATATTATAATAGTCGTTTCGATAACGGAGTCAAAAGTTATCTTCGTTGAAAGTTGCAACTCATATTTACCAAATGTGTTTTTGTTTTTGAAAATGTTAACAACATTCAATTTATTTTTTCTTCTCTTAGTTTTTTTATGAATAGAGACTGATAGAAAAAATATATATATATATAACCCTAAGTCGGCACCAATATCTTCTTTATTTCTCTATTGAATTAAATCTGAAACAAGTAAAATGAAAATAGTGTATCAAAAACTGTAAACCCGCGGTAAGTGATGTAAACGATGGGATTTGGGTACAAAACTGATTTTCCATAGCGAGACCAAATTATATTGTGTAATTTGATACGAGCTTCGATTTGATATATTATAATAGTCATTTCGATAACCGAGTCAAATGTTATCTTCGTTGAAAGTTACAACTCATATTTAACAAATATTTTTTTGTTTTTGAAAATGTTAACAACATCCCATTTCTTTTTCTCTTCTCTGATTTTTTTTATGAATAGAGACTGATTGAAAATATATATAAATAACATTAAGTCGGCACCAATATCTTCTTTATTTCTCTATTTAATTAAACCAGAAATAAGTAAAATGAAAATATTGCGTCAAAAACTGTAAACCCTCGGTAAGTTATATAAACGATGGAATTTGGGTACAAAAATGATTTTCCATTGTGAGACCAAATTATATTGTGTAATTTGATACGAGCTTCGATTTGATATATTATAATAGTCGTTTCGATACCTGAGTCAAAATTTATATTCGTTGAAACTTGCAACTCATATTTAACAAATGTTTTTTGTGTTTTTGAAAATGTTAACAACATCCAATTTATTTCTCTTCTCTTAGTTTTTTTATGAATAGAGACTGATTGAAAATATATTTAAATAACCCTATGTCCGCACCAATATCTTCTTTATTCCTCCATTGAATTAAACGAGAAATAATTAAAATGAAAATAGTACCTCAAAAACTGTAAACCCTCGGTTAGTGATGTAAACTATGGAATTTGGGTACAAAAATGATTTTCCATAGTGAGATCAAATTATATTGTGTAATTTGATACGAGCTTCGATTTGATATATTATAATAGTCGTTTCGATAACCGGGTCAAAAGTTATTTTCGTTAAAAGTTGCAACTCATATTTAAAAAATATTTTTTTGTTGTTGAAAATGTTAACAACATCCAATTTATTTTTCTCTTCTCTTAGTTTTTATTATGAAGAGAGATTGATTAAAAATATATTTAAATAACCCTGAGTCCGCACCAATATCTTCTTTATTTCTCAATTGAATTAAACGAGAAATAAGTAAAATGAAAATAGTGCCTCAAAAACTGTAAACCCTCGGTAAGTGATGTAAACGATGGAATTTGGGTACAAAAATGATTTTCCATAGCGAGTCCAAATTATATTGTGTAATTTGATACGAGCTTCGATTTGATATATTATAATAGTCGTTTCGATACCCGAGTCAAAAGTTATCTTCGTTGAAAGTTACAACTCATATTTAACAAATGTTTTTTTGTTTTTAAAAATGTTAACAACATTCAATTTATTTTTTATTCTCTTAGTTTTTTAATGAATAGAGACTAATAGAAAATATATATAAATAACCCTAATTCGCCACCAATATCTTCTTTATTTCTCTATTAAATTAAACCAGAAATAATTAAAATGAAAATAGTGCCTCAAAAACTGTAAACCCTCGGTTAGTGATGTAAACGATGGAATTTGGGTACAAAAATGATTTTCCATAGCGAGACCAAATTATATTGTGTAATTTGATACGAGCTTCAATTTGATATATTATAATAATCGTTTCGATAACCGAGTCAAAAGTTATCTTCGTTAAAAGTTGCAACTCATATTTAACAAATGTTTTTTTGTTTTTGAAAATGTTAACAACATTCAATTTATTTTTTCTTCTCTTAGTTTTTTTATGAATAGAGACTCATAGAAAAAATATATATATATATAACCCTAAGTCGGCACCGATATCTTCTTTATTTCTCTATTGAATTAAATCCGAAATAAGTAAAATGAAAATAGTGTATCAAAAACTGTAAACCCTCGATAAGTGATGTAACCGATGGAATTTGGGTAAAAATATGATTTTCCACTCCGAGACCCAATCATATTGTGTAATTTGATACACGCTTCGATTTGATATATTATAATAGTCGTTTCGATAACCGATTTAAATGTTATCTTCGTTGAAAGTTGCAACTCATATTTAACAAATGTTTTTTTGTTTTTGAAAATGTTAACAACATCCAATTTATTTTTCTCTTCTCTTAGTTTTTTTATGAATAGAGATTGATTGAAAATATATTTAAATAATCCGAAGTCCGCACCAATATCTTCTTTATTCCTCTATTGAATTAAACCAGAAATAAGTAAAATGAAAATAGTGCGTCAAAAACTGTAAACCCTCGGTAAGTGATGTAAACGATGGAGTTTGGGTACAAAAAAGATTTTCTATTCCTAGACCAAATCATATTGTGAATTTTGGTACGAGCTTCAATTTGATATATTATAATAGTCGTTTCGATACACGAGTCAAAAGTTATATTCGTTGAAAGTTGCAACTCATATTTAACAAATGTTTTTTTGTTGTTGAAAATGTTAACAACATCCAATTTATTTTTCTCTTCTCTTAGTTTTTTTATGAATAGAGATTGATTGAAAATATATTTAAATAACCCTAAGTCCGCACCAATATCTTCTTTATTCCTCTATCGAATTAAACTAGAAATAAGTAAAATGAAAATAGTGCCTCAAAAACTGTAAACCCTCGGTAAGTGAAGTAAACGATGGAAATTGGGTACAAAAATGATTTTCCAAAGCGAGACCAAAATATATTGTGTAATTTGATATGAGCTTCGATTTGATATATTATAATAGTTGTTTCGATAACCGAGTCAAAAGTTATCTTCGTTAAAAGTTGCAACTCATATTTAACAAATGTTTTTTTGTTTTTAAAAATGTTAACAACATTCAATTTATTTTTCTTCTCTTAGTTTTTTAATGAATAGAGAATAATAGAAAATATATATAAATAACCCTAAGTCGGCGCCAATATCTTCTTTATTTCTCTATTGAATTAAATTCGAAATAAGTAAAATGAAAATAGTGTATCAAAAACTATAAACCCTCGATAAGTAATGTAACCGATGGATTTGTGTCAAAAAATGATTTTCCACTGCGATACCCCATTATATTGTGTAATTTGATAAGAGCTTCGATTTAATATATTATAATAATCGTTTCGATAACCGAGTCAAAAGTTATCTTCGTTGAAAGTTGCAACTCATATTTAACAAATGTTTTTTTGTTTTTGAAAATGTTAACAACATTCAATTATTTTTTCTTCTCTTAGTTTTTTTATGAATAGAGACTCATAGAAAATATATATATATATAACCCTAAGTCGGCACCAATATCTTCTTTATTTCTCTATTGAATTAAATCCGAAACAAGTAAAATGAAATAGTGTATCAAAAACTGTAAACCCGCGGTAAGTGATGTAAACGATGGGATTTGGGTACAAAACTGATTTTCCATAGCGAGACCAAATTATATTGTGTAATTTGATACGAGCTTCGGTTTGATATATTATAATAGTCGTTTCGATAACCGAGTCAAATGTTATCTTCGTTGAAAGTTGCAACTCATATTTAACAAATGTTTTTTTGTTTTTGAAAATGTTAACAACATCCCATTTCTTTTTCTCTTCTCTGATTTTTTTTATGAATAGAGACTGATTGAAAATATATATAAATAACTTTAAGTCGGCACCAATATCTTCTTTATTTCTCATTTTAATTAAACCAGAAATATGTAAAATGAAAATAGTACCTCAAAAACTATAAACCCTCGGTTAGTGATGAAAACGATGGAATTTGGGAACAAAAATGATTTTCCATAACGAGATCAAATTATATTGTGTAATTTGATACGAGCTTCGATTTGATATATTATAATAGTCGTTTCGATAACCGAGTCAAAAGTTATCTTCGTTAAAAGTTGCAACTCATATTTAACAAATGTTTTTTTTTTGAAAATGTTAACAACATTCAATTTATTTTTCTCTTCTCTTAGTTTTTTTATGAATAGAGATTGATTAAAAATATATTTAAATAACCCTAAGTCCGCTCCAATATCTTCTTTATTCCTCTATTGAATTAAACCAGAAATAAATAAAATGAAAATATTGCGTCAAAAACTGTAAACTCTCGGTAAGTGATGTAAACAATGGAATTTGGGTACAAAAAAGATTTTCTAATGCTACACCAAATCATATTGTGAAATTTGGTACGAGCTTCAATTTGATATATTATAATAGTCGTTTCGATACCCGAGTCAAAAGTTATCTTCGTTAAAAGTTGCAACTAATATTTAACAAATGTTTTTTTGTTGTTGAAAATGTTAACAACATCCAATTTATTTTTCTCTTCTCTTAGTTTTTTTATGAATAGAGATTGATAGAAAATATATTTAAATAACCCTAAGTCCGCACCAATATCTTCTTTATTTCTCTATTGAATTAAACCAGAAATAAGTAAAATGAAAATAGTGCCTCAAAAAATGTAAACCCTCGGTTAGTGATGTAAACGATGGAATTTGGGTACAAAAATAATTTTCCGTTGCGAGCCCAAATTATATTGTGTAATTTGATACGAGCTTCGATTTGTTATTTTATAATAGTCGTTTCGATAACCGAGTCAAAAGTTATATTCGTTGAAAGTTGCAACTCATATTTAACAAAATGTTTTTTTGTTTTTAAAAATGTTAACAACATTCAATTTATTTTTTATTCTCTTAGTTTTTTAATGAATAGAGACTAATAGAAAATATATATAAATAACCCTAATTCGGCACCAATATCTTCTTTATTTCTCTATTGAATTAAACCAGAAATAATTAAAATGAAAATAGTGCCTCAAAAACTGTAAACCCTCGGTTAGTGATGTAAACGATGGAATTTGGGTAGAAAATTGATTTTCCATAGTGAGACCAAATTATATTGTGTAATTTCATACGAGCTTCGATTTGATATATTATAATAATCGTTTCGATAACCGAGTCAAAAGTTATCTTCGTTAAAAGTTGCGACTCATATTTAACAAATGTTTTTTTGTCTTTAAAAATGTTAACAACATTCAATTTATTTTTTCTTCTCTTAGCTTTTTAATGAATAGTGACTAATAGAAAATATATATAAATAACCCTAAGTCGGCACCAATATCTTCTTTATTTCTCTATTGAATTAAATCTGAAATAAGTAAAACGAAAATAGTGTATTAAAAACTGTAACCCTCGATAAGTGATGTAACCGATGGAATTTGGGTAAAAATTTGATTTTCCACTCCGAGACCCAATCATATTGTGTAATTTGATACGCGCTTCGATTTGATATATTATAATAGTCGTTTCGATAACCGAGTTAAATGTTATCTTCGTTGAAAGTTGCAACTCATATTTAACAAATGTTTTTTTGTTTTTGAAAATGTTAACAACATCCAATTTATTTTTCTCTTCTCTTAGTTTTTTTATGAATAGAGACTGATTGAAAATATATTTAACTAACCCTAAGTCCGCAACAATATCTTCTTTATTCCTCTATTGAATTAAACCAGAAATAAGTAAAATGAAAATAGTGCGTCAAAAACTGTAAACCCTCGGTAAGTGATGTAAACGATGGAGTTTGGGTACAAAAAAGATTTTCTATTCCTAGAACAAATCATATTGTGAATTTTGGTACGAGCTTCAATTTGATATATTATAATAGTCGTTTCGATACCCGAGTCAAAAGTTATATTCGTTGAAAGTTGGAACTCATATTTAACAAATGTTTTTTTGTTGTTGAAAATGTTAACAACATCCAATTTATTTTTCTCTTGTCTTAGTTTTTTTATGAATAGAGATTGATTGAAAATATATTTAACTAACCCTAAGTCCGAACCAATATCTTCTTTATTCCTCTATTGAATTAAACCAGAAATAAGTAAAATGAAAATAGTGCGTCAAAAACTGTAAACCCTCGGTAAGTGATGTAAACGATGGAGTTTGGGTACAAAAAAGATTTTCTATTGCTAGACCAAATCATATTGTGAAATTTGGTACGAGCATCAATTTGATATATTATAATAGTCGTTTCGATACCCGAGTCAAAAGTTATCTTCGTTGAAAGTTGCAAGTCATATTTAACAAATGTTTTTTTGTTGTTGAAAATGTTAACAACATCCAATTTATTTTTCTCTTCTCCTAGTTTTTTTATGAATAGAGATTGATTGAAAATATATTTAAATAACCCTAAGTCCGCACCAATATCTTCTTTATTACTCTATTGAATTAAACTAGAAATAAGTAAAATGAAAATAGTGCCTCAAAAACTGTAAACCCTCGGTTAGTGATGTAGACGATGGAATTTGGGTACAAAAATGATTTTCCATAGCCGGACCAAATTATATTGTGTAGTTTGATACGAGCTTCGATTTGATATATTATAATAGTCGTTTCGATACCCGAGTCAAAATTTATCTTCGTTGAAAGTTGCAACTAATATTTAAGAAAAGTTTTTTTGTTTTTGAAAATGTTAACAACATTCAATTTATTTTTCTCTTCTCTTTGTTTTTTTATGAATGGAGACTGATTGGAAATATATATAAATAACCCTAAGTCATGACCAATATCTACTTTATTCCTCTATTTAATTAAACCAGAAATAAGTAAAATAAAAATGGTGCGTAAGAAACATTAAACCCATAGTAAGTGATGTAACCGATGGAATTTGGGTAAAAAAATGATTTTCCACTGCGAGACCCAATTACATTGTGTAATTTCCCACGAGCTTCGATTTGATATATTATAATAGTCGTTTCGATAACCGAGTCCAAAGCTATCTTCGTTGAAAGTTCCAACTCATATTTAACAAATGTTTTTTTTGTTTTTGAAAATGTTAACAACATCCCATTTATTTTTCTCTTCTCTTATTTTTTATTATGAAGAGAGACTGGTTGAAAATATATATAAATAACCCTAAGTCCGCACCAATATCTTCTTTATTCCTCAATTGAATTAAACGAGAAATAAGTAAAATGAAAATAGTGCGTCAAAAACTGTAAACCCTCAGTAAGTGATGTAAACGATGGAATTTGGGTACAAAAATAATTTGCTATAGCAAGACCAAATTATATTGTGTAATTTGATACGAGCTTCGATTTGATATATTATAATAGTCGTTTCGATACCCGAGTCAAAAGTTATCTTCGTTGAAAGTGACAACTCATATTTCACAAATGTTTTTTTGTTTTTGAAAATGTTAACGACATCCAATTTATTTTTCTCTTCTCTTAGTTTTTTTATGAATAGAGACAGACTGAAAATATATATAAATAACCCTAAGTCAGCACCAATATCTTCTTTATTCCTCTATTAAATTAAACCAGAAATAAGTAAAATAAAAAATAGTGCGTCAAAAACTGTAAACCATCGGTAAGTGATGTAAACGATGGAATTTGGGTACAAAAATGATTTTCCACTCCGAGACCCAATCATATTGTGTAATTTGATACGCGCTTCGATTTGATATATTATAATAGTCGTTTCGATAACCGAGTTAAATGTTATCTTCGTTGAAAGTTGCAACTCATATTTAACAAATGTTTTTTTGTTTTTGAAAATGTTAACAACATCCAATTTATTTTTCTCTTCTCTTAGTTTTTTTATGAATAGAGACTAATTGAAAATATATTTAACTAACCCTAAGTCCGAACCAATATCTTCTTTATTCCTCTATTGAATTAAACCAGAAATAAGTAAAATGAAAATAGTGCATCAAAAACTGTAACCCCTCGGTAAGTGATGTAAACGATGGAGTTTGGGTACAAAAAAGATTTTCTATTGCTAGACCAAATCATATTGTGAAATTTGGTACGAGCTTCAATTTGATATATTATAATAGTCGTTTTGATACCCGAGTCAAAAGTTATATTCGTTGAAAGTTGCAACTCATATTTAACAAATGTCTTTTTGTTGTTGAAAATGTTAACAACATCCAATTTATTTTTCTCTCCTCTTAGTTTTTTTATGAATAGAGACTGATTGGAAATATATATAAATAACCCTAAGTCAGCACCAATATCTTCTTTATTCCTCTATTTAATTAAACCAGAAATAAGGAAAATAAAAATGGTGCGTAAAAAACATTAAACCCATGGTAAGTGATGTAACCGATGGAATTTGGGTAAAAAAATGATTTTCCACTACGAGACCCAATTATATTGTGTAATTTCACATGAGCTTCGATTTGATATATTATAATAGTCGTTTTGATAACCGAGTCCAAAGTTATCTTTGTTGAAAGTTCCAACTCATATTTAACAAATGTTTTTTTTGTTTTTAAAAATGTTAACAACATTTCATTTATTTTTCTCTTCTCTTATTTTTTATTATGAATAGAGACTGATTGAAAATATATATAAATAACCCTAAGTCCGCACCAATATCTTCTTTATTCCTCAATTGAATTAAACGAGAAATAAGTAAAATGAAAATAGTGCGTCAAAAACTATAAACCCTCTGTAAGTGATGTAAAAGATGGAATTTGGGTACAAAAATGATTTGCCATAGCAAGACCAAATTATATTGTGTAATTTGATACGAGCTTCGATTTGATATATTATAATAGTCGTTTCGATACCCGAATCAAAAGTTATCTTCGTTGAAAGTTACAACTCATATTTAACAAATGTTTTTTTGTTTTTGAAAATGTTAACAAAATCCAATTTATTTTTCTCTTCTCTTAGTTTTTTTTATGAATAGAGACTAATTGAAAATATATTTAACTAACCCTAAGTCCGAACCAATATCTTCTTTATTCCTCTATTGAATTAAACCAGAAATAAGTAAAATGCAAATAGTGCATCAAAAACTGTAACCCCTCGGTAAGTGATGTAAACGATGGAGTTTGGGTACAAAAAAGATTTTCTATTGCTAGACCAAATCATATTGTGAAATTTGGTACGAGCTTCAATTTGATATATTATAATAGTCATTTCGATACCCGAGTCAAAAGTTATCTTCGTTGAAAGTTGCAACTAATATTTAACAAATGTTTTTTTTGTTGTTGAAAATGTTAACAACATCCAATTTATTTTTCTCTTCTCCTAGTTTTTTTATGAATAGAGATTGATTGAAAATATATTTAAATAACCCAAAGTCCGCACCAATATCTTCTTTATTACTCTATTGAATTAAACTAGAAATAAGTAAAATGAAAATAGTGCCTCAAAAACTGTAAACCCTCGGTTAGTGATGTAGACGATGGAATTTGGGTACAAAAATGATTTTCCATAGCCGGACCAAATTATATTGTGTAGTTTGATACGAGCTTCGATTTGATATATTATAATAGTCGTTTCGATACCCGAGTCAAAATTTATCTTCGTTGAAAGTTGCAACTAATATTTAACAAATGTTTTTTTGTTTTTGAAAATGTTAACAACATTCAATTTATTTTTCTCTTCTCTTAGTTTTTTTATGAATAGAGACTGATTGGAAATATATATAAATAACCCTAAGTCAGCACCAATATCTTCTTTATTCCTCTATTTAATTAAACCAGAAATAAGTAAAATAAAAATAGTGCGTAAAAAACATTAAACCCATGGTAAGTGAAGTAACCGATGGAATTTGGGTAAAAAAATGATTTTCCACTGCGAGACCCAATTATATTGTGTAATTTCACACGAGCTTCGATTTGATATATTATAATAGTCGTTTCGATAACCGAGTCCAAAGTTATCTTCGTTGAAAGTTCCAACTCATATTTAACAAATGTTTTTTGTGTTTTTGAAAATATTAACAACATCCCATTTATTTTTCTCTTCTCTTATTTTTTATTATGAAGAGAGACGGATTGAAAATATATATAAATAACCCTAAGTCCGCACCAATATCTTCTTTATTCCTCAATTGAATTAAACGAGAAATAAGTAAAATGAAAATAGTGCGTCAAAAACTGTAAACCCTCGGTAAGTGATGTAAACGATGGAATTTGGGTACAAAAATGATTTGACATAGCAAGACCAAATTATATTGTGTAATTTGATACGAGCTTCGATTTGATATATTATAATAGTCGTTTCGATACCCGAGTCAAAAGTTATCTTCGTTGAAAGTGACAACTCATATTTCACAAATGTTTTTTTGTTTTTCAAAATGTTAACAACATCCAATTTATTTTTCTCTTCTCTTAGTTTTTTTATGAATAGAGACAGACTGAAAATATATATAAATAACCCTAAGTCAGCACCAATATCTTCTTTATTCCTCTATTGAATTAAACCAGAAATAAGTAAAATAAAAATGGTGCGTAAAAAACATTAAACCCATGGTAAGTGATGTAACCGATGGAATTTGGGTAAAAAATGATTTTCCACTGCGAGACCCAATCATATTGTGTAATTTGGTAAGAGCTTCAATTTGATATATTATAATAGTCGTTTCGTTACCGGAGTCAAAAGTTATCTTCGTTGAAAGTTGCAACTCATATTTAACAAATGTTTTTTTGTTGTTGAAAATGTTAACAACATCCAATTTATTTTTCTCTTCTCTTAGTTTTTTTATGAATAGAGATTGATTGAAAATATATTTAAATAACCCTAAGTCCGTACCAATATCTTCTTTATTCCTCTATTGAATTAAACCAGAAATAAGTAAAATGAAAATAGTGCCTCAAAAACTGTAAACCCTCGGTTAGTGATGTAAACGATGGAATTTGGGTACAAAAATGATTTTCCGTAGCGAGACCAAATTATATTGTGTAATTTGATACGAGCTTGGATTTGATATATTATAATAGTCGTTTCGATAACCGAGTCAAAAGTTATCTTCGTTAAAAGTTGCAACTCATATTTAACAAATGTTTTTTTGTTTTTAAAAATGTTAACAACATTCAATTTATTTTTTCTTCTATTAGTTTTTTAATGAATAGAGACTAATAGAAAATATATATAAATAACCCTAAGTCGGCGTCAATATCTTCTTTATTTCTCTATTGAATTAAATCCGAAATAAGTAAAATGAAAATAGTGTATCAAAAATTGTAAACCCTCGATAAGTGATGTAACCGATGGAATTTGTGTCAAAAAATGATTTTCCACTGCGAGACCCCATTATATTGTGTAATTTGATAAGTGCTTCGATTTGATATATTATAATAGTCGTTTCGATAACCGAGTTAAAAGTTATCTTCGTTGAAGTTGCAACTCATATTTAACAAATGTTTTTTTGTTGTTGAAAATGTTAACCACATCCAATTTTTTTTTCTCTTCTCTTAGTTTTTTTATGAATAGACATTGATTGAAAATATATTTAAATAACCCTAAGTCCGCACCAATATCTTCTTTATTCCTCTATTGAATTAAACCAGAAATAAGTAAAATGAAAATAGTGCCTCAAAAACTATAAACCCTCGGTTAGTGATGTAAACGATGGAATTTGGGTACAAAAATGATTTTCCATGGCGAGACCAAATTATATTGTGTAATTTGATACGAGCTTTGATTTGATATATTATAATAGTCGTTTCGATAACAGAGTCAAATGTTATCTTCGTTAAAAGTTGCAACTCATATTTAACAAATATTTTTTTGTTTTTAAAAATGTTAACAATATTCAATTTATTTTTTCTTCTCCTAGTTTTTTAATGAATAGAGACTAATAGAAAATATATATAAATAACCCTAAGTTGGCGCCAAAATCTTCTTTATTTCTCTATTGAATAAAATTCGAAATAAGTAAAATGAAAATAGTGCGTCAAAAACTATAAACCCTCGGTAAGTGATGTAAACGATGGAGTTTGGGTACAAAAAATATTTTCTATTGCTAGACCAAATCATATTGTGAATTTTGGTACGAGCTTCGATTTGATATATTATAATAGTCGTTTCGATACCCGAGGCAAAACTTATCTTCGTTGAAAGTTGCAACTCATATTTAACAAAGGTTTTTTTTTGTTTTTGAAAATGTTAACAACATCCAATTTATTTTTCTCTTCTCTTAGTTTTTTTATGAATAGAGACTGATTAAAAATATATTTAAAAAACCCTAAGTCCGCAAAATATTTTCTTTATTCCTCTATTGAATTAAACCAGAAATAAATAAAATGAAAATATTGCGTCAAAAACTGTAAACCCTCGGTAAGTGATGTAAACAATGGAATTTGGGTACAAAAAAGATTTTCTAATGCTACACCAAATAATATTGTGAAATTTGGTACGAGCTTCAATTTGATATATTATAATAGTCGTTTCGATACCCGAGTCAAAAGTTATCTTCGTTAAAAGTTGCAACTCATATTTAACAAATGTTTTTTTGTTGTTGAAAATGTTAACAACATCCAATTTATTTTTCTCTTCTCTTAGTTTTTTTATGAATAGAGATTGATTGAAAATATATATAAATAACCCTAAGTCCGCACCAATATCTTCTTTATTCCTCAATTGAATTAAACGAGAAATAAGTAAAATGAAAATAGTGCGTCAAAAACTGTAAACCCTCGGTAACTGATGTAAAAGATGGAATTTGGGTACAAAAATGATTTGCCATAGCAAGACCAAATTATATTGTGTAATTTGATACGAGCTTCGATTTGATATATTATAATAGTCGTTTCGATACCCGAATCAAAAGTTATCTTCGTTGAAAGTTCCAACTCATATTTAACAAATGTTTTTTGTGTTTTTGAAAATGTTAACAACATCCCATTTATTTTTCTCTTCTCTTATTTTTTATTATGAAGAGAGACGGATTGAAAATATATATAAATAACCCTAAGTCCGCACCAATATCTTCTTTATTCCTCAATTGAATTAAACGAGAAATAAGTAAAATGAAAATAGTGCGTCAAAAACTGTAAACCCTCGGTAAGTGATGTAAACGATGGAATTTGGGTACAAAAATGATTTGACATAGCAAGACCAAATTATATTGTGTAATTTGATATGAGCTTCGATTTGATATATTATAATAGTCGTTTCGATACCCGAGTCAAAAGTTATCTTCGTTGAAAGTGACAACTCATATTTCACAAATGTTTTTTTGTTTTTGAAAATGTTAACAACATCCAATTTATTTTTCTCTTCTCTTAGTTTTTTTATGAATAGAGACAGACTGAAAATATATATAAATAACCCTAAGTCAGCACCAATATCTTCTTTATTCCTCTATTGAATTAAACCAGAAATAAGTAAAATAAAAATGGTGCGTAAAAAACATTAAACCCATGGTAAGTGATGTAACCGATGGAATTTGGGTAAAAAATGATTTTCCACTGCGAGACCCAATCATATTGTGTAATTTGGTAAGAGCTTCAATTTGATATATTATAATAGTCGTTTCGTTACCGGAGTCAAAAGTTATCTTCGTTGAAAGTTGCAACTCATATTTAACAAATGTTTTTTTGTTGTTGAAAATGTTAACAACATCCAATTTATTTTTCTCTTCTCTTAGTTTTTTTATGAATAGAGATTGATTGAAAATATATTTAAATAACCCTAAGTCCGTACCAATATCTTCTTTATTCCTCTATTGAATTAAACCAGAAATAAGTAAAATGAAAATAGTGCGTCAAAAACTATAAACCCTCGGTAAGTGATGTAAACGATGGAGTTTGGGTACAAAAAATATTTTCTATTGCTAGACCAAATCATATTGTGAATTTTGGTACGAGCTTCAATTTGATATATTATAATAGTCGTTTCGATACCCGAGTCAAAAGTTATATTCGTTGAAAGTTGCAACTCATATTTAACAAATGTTTTTTTGTTTTTGAAAATGTTAACAACATTCAATTTATTTTTCTCTCCTCTTAGTTTTTTTATGAATAGAGACAGACTGAAAATATATATAAATAACCCTAAGTCAGCACCAATATCTTCTTTATTCCTCTATTGAATTAAACCAGAAATAAGTAAAATAAAAATGGTGCGTAAAAAACATTAAACCCATGGTAAGTGATGTAACCGATGGAATTTGGGTAAAAAAATTGATTTTCCACTGCGAGACATAATCATATTGTGTAATTTGATACGCGCTTCGATTTGATATATTATAATAGTCGTTTCGATAACCGAGTCCAAAGTTATCTTCGTTGAAAGTTCCAACTCATATTTAACAAATGTTTGTTTTGTTTTTGAAAATGTTAACAACATCCCATTTTTTTTTCTCTTCTCTTATTTTTTTTATGAATAAAGACTGATAGAAAATATACATACATAGCCCTAATTCGGCACCAATATCTTCTTTATTTCTATATTGAATTAAACGAGAACTAAGTAAAATGAAAATAGTGTATCAAAAACTGTAAACCCTCGGTAAGTGATGTAAAGGATAGAATTTGGGTACAAAAATGATTTTCCTTAGCGAGACTAAATTTTATTGTGTAATTTGATACGAGCTTTGATTTTATATATTATAATAGTCATTTCGATACCCGAGTCAAAAGTTATCTTCGTTGAAAGTTGCAACTCATATTTAACAAATATTTTTTTGTTTTTGAAAATGTTAACAACATCCCATTTCTTTTTCTCTTCTCTTATTTTTTTTTTTTTGATGAATCGAGACTGATTGAAAATATATATAAATAACCCTATGGCAGCACCAATATCTTCTTTATTCATCTATTGAATTACACCAGAAATAAGTAAAATAAAAACGGTGCGTAAAAAACATTAAACCCATGGTAAGTGATGTAAAAGATGGAATTTTGGTACAAAAATGATTTTCCATAGCTAGACCAAATTATATTGTGTAATTTGGTACGAGCTTCGATTTCATATATTATAATAGTCGTTGGGATACCCGAGTCAAAAGTTATCTTCGTTGAAAGTTGCAACTCATATTTAACATATATTTTTTTGTTTTTGAAAATGTTAACATTCAATTTATTTTTCTCCTCTCTTATTTTTTCTGATGAATAGAGACTCATTGAAAATATATATAAATAACCCTAAGGCAGCACCAATATCTTCTTTATTCCACTATTGAATTACACCAAAATAAGTAAAATAAAAATGGTGCGTCAAAAACATTAAACCCATGGTAAGTGATGTAAACGATGGAATTTGGGTAAAAATATGATTTTCCACTCCGAGACCCAATCATATTGTGTAATTTGATACGCGCTTCGATTTGATATATTATAATAGTCGTTTCGATAACCGAGTTAAATGTTATCTTCGTTGAAAGTTGCAACTCATATTTAACAAATGTTTTTTTGTTTTTGAAAATGTTAACAACATCCAATTTATTTTTCTCTTCTCTTAGTTTTTTTATGAATAGAGATTGATTGAAAATATATATAAATAACTTTAAGTCGGCACCAATATCTTCTTTACTTCTCTATTTAATTAAACCAGAAATAAGTAAAATGAAAATAGTGCATCAAAAACTGTAAACCCTCGGTAAGTGATGTAAACGATGGAATTTGGGTACAAAAAAGATTTTCTATTGCTAGACCAAATCATATTGTGAAATTTGGTACGAGCTTCAATTTGATATATTATAATAGTCGTTTCGATACCCGAGTCAAAAGTTATATTCGTTGAAAGTTGCAACTCATATTTAACAAATGTCTTTTTGTTGTTGAAAATGTTAACAACATCCAATTTATTTTTCTCTCCTCTTAGTTTTTTTATGAATAGAGACTGATTGGAAATATATATAAATAACCCTAAGTCAGCACCAATATCTTCTTTATTCCTCTATTTAATTAAACCAGAAATAAGGAAAATAAAAATGGTGCATAAAAAACATTAAACCCATGGTAAGTGATGTAACCGATGCAATTTGGGTAAAAAAATGATTTTCCACTACGAGACCCAATTATATTGTGTAATTTCACACGAGCTTCGATTTGATATATTATAATAGTCGTTTTGATAACCGAGTCCAAAGTTATCTTCGTTGAAAGTTCTAACTCATATTTAACAAATGTTTTTTTTGTTTTTGAAAATGTTAACAACATTCCATTTATTTTTCTCTTCTCTTATTTTTTATTATGAATAGAGACTGATTGAAAATATATATAAATAACCCTAAGTCCGTACCAATATCTTCTTTATTCCTCAATTGAATTAAACGAGAAATAAGTAAAATGAAAATAGTGCGTCAAAAACTGTAAACCCTCGGTAAGTGATGTAAAAGATGGAATTTGGGTACAAAAATGATTTGCCATAGCAAGACCAAATTATATTGTGTAATTTGATACGAGCTTCGATTTGATATATTATAATAGTCGTTTCGATACCCGAATCAAAAGTTATCTTCGTTGAAAGTTACAACTCATATTTAACAAATTTTTTTTTGTTTTTGAAAATGTTAACAAAATCCAATTTATTTTTCTCTTCTCTTAGTTTTTTTATGAATAGAGACAGACTGAAAATATATATAAATAACCCTAAGTCAGCACCAATATCTTCTTTATTCCTCTATTGAATTAAACCAGAAATAAGTAAAATAAAAATGGTGCGTAAAAAACATTAAACCCATGGTAAGTGATGTAACCAATGGAATTTGGGTAAAAAAAGTGATTTTCCACTGCGAGACATAATCATATTGTGTAATTTGATACGCGCTTCGATTTGATATATTATAATAGTCGTTTCGATAACCGAGTCCAAAGTTATCTTCGTTGAAAGTTCCAACTCATATTTAACAAATGTTTGTTTTGTTTTTGAAAATGTTAACAACATCCCATTTTTTTTCCCTTCTCTTATTTTTTTTATGAATAAAGACTGATAGAAAATATACATACATAGCCCTAATTCGGCACCAATATCTTCTTTATTTCTATATTGAATTAAACGAGAACTAAGTAAAATGAAAATAGTGTATCAAAAACTGTAAACCCTCGGTAAGTGATGTAAAGGATAGAATTTGGGTACAAAAATGATTTTCCTTAGCGAGACTAAATTTTATTGTGTAATTTGATACGAGCTTCGATTTGATATATTATAATAGTCATTTCGATACCCGAGTCAAAAGTTATCTTCGTTGAAAGTTGCAACTAATATTTAACAAATGTTTTTTTGTTTTTGAAAATATTAGCAACATTCAATTTATTTTCCTCTTCTCTTAGTTTTTTTATGAATAGAGACTGATTCAAATATATATAAATAACCCTAAGTCAGCACCAATATCTTCTTTATTCCTCTATTGAATTAAACCAGAAAGAAGTAAAATAAAAATGGTGCGTCAAAAACTGTAAATTCTCGGTAAGTTATGTAAAGGATGCAATTTGGGTACAAAAATGATTTTCCATAGCGAGACCAAATTATATTGTGTAATTTGATACGAGCTTCGATTTGATATATTATGATAGTCGTTTCGATAACCCAGTCAAAAGTTATCTTCGTTGAAAGTTGCAACTCATATTTAACAAATGTTTTTTTTGTTTTTGACAATGTTAACAACATTCAATTTATTTTTCTCTTCTTTTATTTTTTTTGATGAATAGAGACTGATTGAAAATATATATAAATAACCCTAAGGCAGCACCAATATCTTTTTTATTCCTCAATTGAATTACACCAGAAATAAGTAAAATAAAAACGGTGCGTCAAAAACTGTAAACCCTTGGTAAGTGATGTAAACGATGGAATATGGGTACAAAAATGATTTTCCACTGCGAGACCAAATCATATTGTGTAATTTGGTAAGAGGTTCAATTTGATATATTATAATAGTCGTTTCGATACCCGAGTCAAAAGTTATCTTCGTTGAAAGTTGCAACTCATATTTAACAAATGTTTTTTTGTTGTTGAAAATGTTAACAACATCCAATTTATTTTTTATTCTCTTAGTTTTTTAATGAATAGAGACTAATAGAAAATATATATAAATAACCCTAATTCGGCACCAATATCTTCTTTATTTCTCTATTGAATTAAACCAGAAATAATTAAAATGAAAATAGTGCCTCAAAAACTGTAAACCCTCGGTTAGTGATGTAAACGATGGAATTTGGGTACAAAATTGTTTTTCCATAGCGAGACCAAATTATATTGTGTAATTTGATACGAGCTTCGATTTGATATATTATAATAATCGTTTCGATAACCGAGTCAAAAGTTATCTTCGTTAAAAGTTGCGACTCATATTTAACAAATGTTTTTTTGTCTTTAAAAATGTTAACAACATTCAATTTATTTTTTTTTCTCTTAGCTTTTTAATGAATAGTGACTAATAGAAAATATATATAAATAACCCTAAGTCGGCACCAATATCTTCTTTATTTCTCTATTGAATTAAATCTGAAATAAGTAAAACGAAAATAGTGTATTAAAAACTGTAAACCCTCGATAAGTGATGTAACCGATGGAATTTAGGTAAAAATATGATTTTCCACTCCGAGACCCAATCATATTGTGTAATTTGATACGCGCTTCGATTTGATATATTATACTAGTCGTTTCGATAACCGAGTCAAAAGTTATCTTCGTTGAAAGTTGCAACTCATATTTAACAAATGTTTTTTTGTTTTTGAAAATGTTAACAACATTCAATTTATTTTTTCTTCTCTTAGTTTTTTTATGAATAGAGACTGATAGAAAATATATATATATAACCCTAAGTCGGCACCAATATCTTCTTTATTTCTCTATTGAATTAAATCCGAAATAATAAAATGAAAATAGTGTATCAAAAACTATTAACCCTCGATAAGTGATGTAATCGATGGATTTGTGTCAAAAAATGGTTTTCCACTGCGAGACCCCATTATATTGTGTAATTTGATAAGAGCTTTGATTTGATATATTATAATAGTCGTTTCGATAACCGAGTCAAAAGTTATCTTCGTTGAAAGTTGCAACTCATATTTAACAAATGTTTTTTTGTTTTTGAAAATGTTAACAACATTCAATTTATTTTTTCTTCTCTTAGTTTTTTTATGAATAGAGACTCATAGAAAATATATATATATATATAACCCTAAGTCGGCACCAATATCTTCTTTATTTCTCTATTGAATTAAATCCGAAACAAGTAAAATGAAATAGTGTATCAAAAACTGTAAACCCGCGGTAAGTGATGTAAACGATGGGATTTGGGTACAAAACTGATTTTCCATAGCGAGACCAAATTATATTGTGTAATTTGATACGAGCTTCGATTTGATATATTATAATAGTCGTTTCGATAACCGAGTCAAATGTTATCTTCGTTGAAAGTTGTAACTCATATTTAACAAATGTTTTTTTGTTTTTGAAAATGTTAACAACATCCCATTTCTTTTTCTCTTCTCTGATTTTTTTTATGAATAGAGACTGATTGAAAATATATATAAATAACTTTAAGTCGGCACCAATATCTTCTTTATTTCTCTATTTAATTAAACCAGAAATAAGTAAAATGAAAATATTGCGTCAAAAACTGTAAACCCTCGGTAAGTGATATAAACGATGGAATTTGGGTACAAAAATGATTTTCCATTGTGAAACCAAATTATATTGTGTAATTTGATACGAGCTTCGATTTGATATATTATAATAGTCGTTTCGATACCCGAGTCAAAATTTATATTCGTTGAAACTTGCAACTCATATTTAACAAATGTTTTTTTTGTTTTTGAAAATTTTAACAACATCCAATTTATTTTTCTCTTCTCTTAGTTTTTTTATGAATAGAGACTGATTGAAAATATATTTAAATAACCCTAAGTCCGCACCACTATCTTCTTTATTCCTCCATTGAATTAAACGAGAAATAAGTAAAATGAAAATAGTACCTCAAAAACTGTAAACCCTCGGTTAGTGATGAAAACGATGGAATTTGGGTACAAAAATGATTTTCCATAGCTAGATCAAATTATATTGTGTAATTTGATACGAGCTTCGATTTGATATATTATAATAGTCGTTTCGATAACCGAGTCAAAAGTTATCTTCGTTAAAAGTTGCAACTCATATTTAACAAATGTTTTTTTTTTGAAAATGTTAACAACATTCAATTTATTTTTCTCTTCCCTTAGTTTTTTTATGAATAGAGACTGATTAAAAATATATTTAAAAAACCCTAAGTCCGCTCCAATATCTTCTTTATTCCTCTATTGAATTAAACCATAAATAAATAAAAGGAAAATAGTGCGTCAAAAACTGTAAACCCTTGGTAAGTGATGTAAACGATGGAATTTGGGTACAAAAAAGATTTTCTATTGCTAGACCAAATCATATTGTGAAATTTGGTACGAGCTTCAATTTGATATATTATAATAGTCGTTTCGATACCCGAGTCAAAAGTTATCTTCGTTGAAAGTTGGAACTCATATTTAACAAATGTTTTTTTTGTTGTTGAAAATGTTATCAACATCCAATTTATTTTTCTCTTCTCTTAGTTTTTTTATGAATAGAGATTGATAGAAAATATATTTAAATAACCCTAAGTCCGCACCAATATCTTCATTATTCCTCTATTGAATTAAACCAGAAATAAGTAAAATGAAAATAGTGCCTCAAAAACTGTAAACCCTCGGTTAGTGATGTAAACGATGGAATTTGGGTACAAAAATGATTTTCCGTAGCGAGACCAAATTATATTGTGTAATTTGATACGAGCTTGGATTTGATATATTATAATAGTCGTTTCGATAACCGAGTCAAAAGTTATCTTCGTTAAAAGTTGCAACTCATATTTAACAAATGTTTTTTTGTTTTTAAAAATGTTAACAACATTCAATTTATTTTTTCTTCTATTAGTTTTTTAATGAATAGAGACTAATAGAAAATATATATAAATAACCCTAAGTCGGCGTCAATATCTTCTTTATTTCTCTATTGAATTAAATCCGAAATAAGTAAAATGAAAATAGTGTATCAAAAACTGTAAACCCTCGATAAGTGATGTAACCGATGGAATTTGTGTCAAAAAATGATTTTCCACTGCGAGACCCCATTATATTGTGTAATTTGATAAGTGCTTCGATTTGATATATTATAATAGTCGTTTCGATAACCGAGTTAAAAGTTATCTTCGTTGAAGTTGCAACTCATATTTAACAAATGTTTTTTTGTTGTTGAAAATGTTAACCACATCCAATTTTTTTTTCTCTTCTCTTAGTTTTTTTATGAATAGACATTGATTGAAAATATATTTAAATAACCCTAAGTCCGCACCAATATCTTCTTTATTCCTGTATTGAATTAAACCAGAAATAAGTAAAATGAAAATAGTGCCTCAAAAACTATAAACCCTCGGTTAGTGATGTGAACGATGGAATTTGGGTACAAAAATGATTTTCCATGGCGAGACCAAATTATATTGTGTAATTTGATACGAGCTTCGATTTGATATATTATAATAGTCGTTTCGATAACAGAGTCAAATGTTATCTTCGTTAAAAGTTGCAACTCATATTTAACAAATATTTTTTTGTTTTTAAAAATGTTAACAATATTCAATTTATTTTTTCTTCTCCTAGTTTTTTAATGAATAGAGACTAATAGAAAATATATATAAATAACCATAAGTTGGCGCCAAAATCTTCTTTATTTCTCTATTGAATAAAATTCGAAATAAGTAAAATGAAAATAGTGTATCAAAATCTGTAAACCCTCGATAAGTGATGTAACCGATGGAATTTGTGTCAAAAAATGATTTTCAACTGCGAGAACCCATTATATTGTGTAATTTGATAAGTGCTTCGATTTGATATATTATAATAGTCGTTTCGATAACCGAGTCAAAAGTTAACTTCGTTGAAAGTTGCAACTCATATTTAACAAATGTTTTTTGTTTTTTGAAAATTTTAACAACATTCAATTTATTTTTCTCTTCTCTTAGTTTTTTTATGAATAGAGATTGATTGAAAATATATTTAAATAACCCTAAGTCCGTACCAATATCTTCTTTATTCCTCTATTGAATTAAACCAGAAATAAGTAAAATGAAAATAGTGCGTCAAAAACTATAAACCCTCGGTAAGTGATGTAAACGATGGAGTTTGGGTACAAAAAATATTTTCTATTGCTAGACCAAATCATATTGTGAATTTTGGTACGAGCTTCGATTTGATATATTATAATAGTCGTTTCGATACCCGAGGCAAAACTTATCTTCGTTGAAAGTTGCAACTCATATTTAACAAAGGTTTTTTTTTGTTTTTGAAAATGTTAACAACATCCAATTTATTTTTCTCTTCTCTTAGTTTTTTTATGAATAGAGACTGATTAAAAATATATTTAAAAAACCCTAAGTCCGCTCCAATATTTTCTTTATTCCTCTATTGAATTAAACCAGAAATAAATAAAATGAAAATATTGCGTCAAAAACTGTAAACCCTCGGTAAGTGATGTAAACAATGGAATTTGGGTACAAAAAAGATTTTCTAATGCTACACCAAATAATATTGTGAAATTTGGTACGAGCTTCAATTTGATATATTATAATAGTCGTTTCGATACCCGAGTCAAAAGTTATCTTCGTTAAAAGTTGCAACTCATATTTAACAAATGTTTTTTTGTTGTTGAAAATGTTAACAACATCCAATTTATTTTTCTCTTCTCTTAGTTTTTTTATGAATAGAGATTGATTGAAAATATATATAAATAACCCTAAGTCCGCACCAATATCTTCTTTATTCCTCAATTGAATTAAACGAGAAATAAGTAAAATGAAAATAGTGCGTCAAAAACTGTAAACCCTCGGTAACTGATGTAAAAGATGGAATTTGGGTACAAAAATGATTTGCCATAGCAAGACCAAATTATATTGTGTAATTTGATACGAGCTTCGATTTGATATATTATAATAGTCGTTTCGATACCCGAATCAAAAGTTATCTTCGTTGAAAGTTCCAACTCATATTTAACAAATGTTTTTTGTGTTTTTGAAAATGTTAACAACATCCCATTTATTTTTCTCTTCTCTTATTTTTTATTATGAAGAGAGACGGATTGAAAATATATATAAATAACCCTAAGTCCGCACCAATATCTTCTTTATTCCTCAATTGAATTAAACGAGAAATAAGTAAAATGAAAATAGTGCATCAAAAACTGTAAACCCTCGGTAAGTGATGTAAACGATGGAATTTGGGTACAAAAATGATTTGACATAGCAAGACCAAATTATATTGTGTAATTTGATATGAGCTTCGATTTGATATATTATAATAGTCGTTTCGATACCCGAGTCAAAAGTTATCTTCGTTGAAAGTGACAACTCATATTTCACAAATGTTTTTTTGTTTTTGAAAATGTTAACAACATCCAATTTATTTTTCTCTTCTCTTAGTTTTTTTATGAATAGAGACAGACTGAAAATATATATAAATAACCCTAAGTCAGCACCAATATCTTCTTTATTCCTCTATTGAATTAAACCAGAAATAAGTAAAATAAAAATGGTGCGTAAAAAACATTAAACCCATGGTAAGTGATGTAACCGATGGAATTTGGGTAAAAAATGATTTTCCACTGCGAGACCCAATCATATTGTGTAATTTGGTAAGAGCTTCAATTTGATATATTATAATAGTCGTTTCGTTACCGGAGTCAAAAGTTATCTTCGTTGAAAGTTGCAACTCATATTTAACAAATGTTTTTTTGTTGTTGAAAATGTTAACAACATCCAATTTATTTTTCTCTTCTCTTAGTTTTTTTATGAATAGAGATTGATTGAAAATATATTTAAATAACCCTAAGTCTGTACCAATATCTTCTTTATTCCTCTATTGAATTAAACAAGAAATAAGTAAAATGAAAATAGTGCGTCAAAAACTATAAACCCTCGGTAAGTGATGTAAACGATGGAGTTTGGGTACAAAAAATATTTTCTATTGCTAGACCAAATCATATTGTGAATTTTGGTACGAGCTTCAATTTGATATATTATAATAGTCGTTTCGATACCCGAGTCAAAAGTTATATTCGTTGAAAGTTGCAACTCATATTTAACAAATGTTTTTTTGTTTTTGAAAATGTTAACAACATTCAATTTATTTTTCTCTCCTCTTAGTTTTTTTATGAATAGAGACAGACTGAAAATATATATAAATAACCCTAAGTCAGCACCAATATCTTCTTTATTCCTCTATTGAATTAAACCAGAAATAAGTAAAATAAAAATGGTGCGTAAAAAACATTAAACCCATGGTATGTGATGTAACCGATGGAATTTGGGTAAAAAAAGTGATTTTCCACTGCGAGACATAATCATATTGTGTAATTTGATACGCGCTTCGATTTGATATATTATAATAGTCGTTTCGATAACCGAGTCCAAAGTTATCTTCGTTGAAAGTTCCAACTCATATTTAACAAATGTTTGTTTTGTTTTTGAAAATGTTAACAACATCCCATTTTTTTTTCTCTTCTCTTATTTTTTTTATGAATAAAGACTGATAGAAAATATACATACATAGCCCTAATTCGGCACCAATATCTTCTTTATTTCTATATTGAATTAAACGAGAACTAAGTAAAATGAAAATAGTGTATCAAAAACTGTAAACCCTCGGTAAGTGATGTAAAGGATAGAATTTGGCTACAAAAATGATTTTCCTTAGCGAGACTAAATTTTATTGTGTAATTTGATACGAGCTTTGATTTTATATATTATAATAGTCATTTCGATACCCGAGTCAAAAGTTATCTTCGTTGAAAGTTGCAACTCATATTTAACAAATATTTTTTTGTTTTTGAAAATGTTAACAACATCCCATTTCTTTTTCTCTTCTCTTATTTTTTTTTTGATGAATCGAGACTGATTGAAAATATATATAAATAACCCTATGGCAGCACCAATATCTTC
This sequence comes from Hippophae tibetana, assembly GCA_037013495.1. Lineage (NCBI taxonomy): Eukaryota > Viridiplantae > Streptophyta > Magnoliopsida > Rosales > Elaeagnaceae > Hippophae > Hippophae tibetana. The sequence continues at coordinate 41,004,083 of CM072809.1, read as the reverse complement.
TTTATTCATCTATTGAATTACACTAGAAATAAGTAAAATAAAAACGGTGCGTAAAAAACATTAAACCCATGGTAAGTGATGTAAAAGATGGAATTTTGGTACAAAAATGATTTTCCATAGCTAGACCAAATTATATTGTGTAATTTGATACGAGCTTCGATTTCATATATTATAATAGTCGTTGGGATACCCGAGTCAAAAGTTATCTTCGTTGAAAGTTGCAACTCATATTTAACATATATTTTTTTGTTTTTGAAAATGTTAACATTCAATTTATTTTTCTCCTCTCTTATTTTTTCTGATGAATAGAGACTCATTGAAAATATATATAAATAACCCTAAGGCAGCACCAATATCTTCTTTATTCCACTATTGAATTACACCAAAATAAGTAAAATAAAAATGGTGCGTCAAAAACATTAAACCCATGGTAAGTGATGTAAACGATGGAATTTGGGTAAAAATATGATTTTCCACTCCGAGACCCAATCATATTGTGTAATTTGATACGCGCTTCGATTTGATATATTATAATAGTCGTTTCGATAACCGAGTTAAATGTTATCTTCGTTGAAAGTTGCAACTCATATTTAACAAATGTTTTTTTGTTTTTGAAAATGTTAACAACATCCCATTTCTTTTTCTCATCTCTTATTTTTTTTTATGAATAGAGACTGATTGAAAATATATATAAATAACTTTAAGTCGGCACCAATATCTTCTTTACTTCTCTATTTAATTAAACCAGAAATAAGTAAAATGAAAATAGTGCATCAAAAACTGTAAACCCTCGGTAAGTGATGTAAACGATGGAATTTGGGTACAAAAAAGATTTTCTATTGCTAGACCAAATCATATTGTGAAATTTGGTACGAGCTTCAATTTGATATATTATAATAGTCGTTTCGATACCCGAGTCAAAAGTTATATTCGTTGAAAGTTGCAACTCATATTTAACAAATGTCTTTTTGTTGTTGAAAATGTTAACAACATCCAATTTATTTTTCTCTCCTCTTAGTTTTTTTATGAATAGAGACTGATTGGAAATATATATAAATAACCCTAAGTCAGCACCAATATCTTCTTTATTCCTCTATTTAATTAAACCAGAAATAAGGAAAATAAAAATGGTGCGTAAAAAACATTAAACCCATGGTAAGTGATGTAACCGATGGAATTTGGGTAAAAAAATGATTTTCCACTACGAGACCCAATTATATTGTGTAATTTCACACGAGCTTCGATTTGATATATTATAATAGTCGTTTTGATAACCGAGTCCAAAGTTATCTTCGTTGAAAGTTCCAACTCATATTTAACAAATGTTTTTTTTGTTTTTGAAAATGTTAACAACATTCCATTTATTTTTCTCTTCTCTTATTTTTTATTATGAATAGAGACTGATTGAAAATATATATAAATAACCCTAAGTCCGCACCAATATCTTCTTTATTCCTCAATTGAATTAAACGAGAAATAAGTAAAATGAAAATAGTGCGTCAAAAACTGTAAACTCTCGGTAAGTGATGTAAAAGATGGAATTTGGGTACAAAAATGATTTGCCATAGCAAGACCAAATTATATTGTATAATTTGATACGAGCTTCGATTTGATATATTATAATAGTCGTTTCGATACCCGAATCAAAAGTTATCTTCGTTGAAAGTTACAACTCATATTTAACAAATTTTTTTTGTTTTTGAAAATGTTAACAAAATCCAATTTATTTTTCTCTTCTCTTAGTTTTTTTATGAATAGAGACAGACTGAAAATATATATAAATAACCCTAAGTCAGCACCAATATTTTCTTTATTCCTCTATTGAATTAAACCAGAAATAAGTAAAATAAAAATGGTGCGTAAAAAACATTAAACCCATGGTAAGTGATGTAACCAATGGAATTTGGGTAAAAAAAGTGATTTTCCACTGCGAGACATAATCATATTGTGTAATTTGATACGCGCTTCGATTTGATATATTATAATAGTCGTATCGATAACCGAGTCCAAAGTTATCTTCGTTGAAAGTTCCAACTCATATTTAACAAATGTTTGTTTTGTTTTTGAAAATGTTAACAACATCCCATTTTTTTTCCCTTCTCTTATTTTTTTTATGAATAAAGACTGATAGAAAATATACATACATAGCCCTAATTCGGCACCAATATCTTCTTTATTTCTATATTGAATTAAACGAGAACTAAGTAAAATGAAAATAGTGTATCAAAAACTGTAAACCCTCGGTAAGTGATGTAAAGGATAGAATTTGGGTACAAAAATGATTTTCCTTAGCGAGACTAAATTTTATTGTGTAATTTGATACGAACTTTGATTTGATATGTTATAATAGTCATTTCGATACCCGAGTCAAAAGTTATCTTCGTTGAAAGTTGCAACTCATATTTAACAAATATTTTTTTGTTTTTGAAAATGTTAACAACATCCCATTTCTTTTTCTCTTCTCTTATTTTTTTTTTGATGAATCGAGACTGATTGAAAATATATATAAATAACCCTATGGCAGCACCAATATCTTCTTTATTCATCTATTGAATTACACCAGAAATAAGTAAAATAAAAACGGTGCGTAAAAAACATTAAACCCATGGTAAGTGATGTAAAAGATGGAATTTTGGTACAAAAATGATTTTCCATAGCTAGACCAAATTATATTGTGTAATTTGATACGGGCTTCGATTTCATATATTATAATAGTCGTTGGGATACCCGAGTCAAAAGTTATCTTCGTTGAAAGTTGCAACTAATATTTAACATATATTTTTTTGTTTTTGAAAATGTTAACATTCAATTTATTTTTCTCCTCTCTTATTTTTTCTGATGAATAGAGACTCATTGAAAATATATATAAATAACCCTAAGGCAGCACCAATATCTTCTTTATTCCACTATTGAATTACACCAAAAATAAGTAAAATAAAAATGGTGCGTCAAAAACATTAAACCCATGGTAAGTGATGTAAACGATGGAATTTGGGTAAAAATATGATTTTCCACTCCGAGACCCAATCATATTGTGTAATTTGATACGCGCTTCGATTTGATATATTATAATAGTCGTTTCGATAACCGAGTTAGATGTTATCTTCGTTGAAAGTTGCAACTCATATTTAACAAATGTTTTTTTTGTTTTTGCAAAATGTTAACAACATCCCATTTCTTTTTCTCATCTCTTATTTTTTTTATGAATAGAGACTGATTGAAAATATATATAAATAACTTTAAGTCGGCACCAATATCTTCTTTACTTCTCTATTTAATTAAACCAGAAATAAGTAAAATGAAAATAGTGCATCAAAAACTGTAAACCCTCGGTAAGTGATGTAAACGATGGAATTTGGGTACAAAAATGATTTTCCATAGCGAGACCAAATATTATTGTGTAATTTCATACTAGCTTCGATTTGATATATTATAATAGTCATTTCGATACCCGAGTCAAAAGTTATCTTCGTTAAAAGTTGCAACTAATATTTAACAAATGTTTTTTTGTTTTTGAAAATATTAGCAACATTCAATTTATTTTCCTCTTCTCTTAGTTTTTTTATGAATAGAGACTGATTCAAATATATATAAATAACCCTAAGTCAGCACCAATATCTTCTTTATTCCTCTATTGAATTAAACCAGAAAGAAGTAAAATAAAAATGGTGCGTCAAAAACTGTAAATTCTCGGTAAGTGATGTAAAGGATGCAATTTGGGTACAAAAATGATTTTCCATAGCGAGACCAAATTATATTGTGTAATTTGATACGAGCTTCGATTTGATATATTATGATAGTCGTTTCGATAACCCAGTCAAAAGTTATCTTCGTTGAAAGTTGCAACTCATATTTAACAAATGTTTTTTTGTTTTTGACAATGTTAACAACATTCAATTTATTTTTCTCTTCTTTTATTTTTTTTGATGAATAGAGAATGATTGAAAATATATATAAATAACCCTAAGGCAGCACCAATATCTTTTTTATTCCTCAATTGAATTACACCAGAAATAAGTAAAATAAAAACGGTGCGTCAAAAACTGTAAACCCTTGGTAAGTGATGTAAACGATGGAATATGGGTACAAAAATGATTTTCCACTGCGAGACCCAATCATATTGTGTAATTTGGTAAGAGGTTCAATTTGATATATTATAATAGTCGTTTCGATACCCGAGTCAAAAGTTATCTTCGTTGAAAGTTGCAACTCATATTTAACAAATGTTTTTTTGTTGTTGAAAATGTTAACAACATCCAATTTATTTTTTATTCTCTTAGTTTTTTAATGAATAGAGACTAATAGAAAATATATATAAATAACCCTAATTCGGCACCAATATCTTCTTTATTTCTCTATTGAATTAAACCAGAAATAATTAAAATGAAAATAGTGCCTCAAAAACTGTAAACCCTCGGTTAGTGATGTAAACGATGGAATTTGGGTACAAAATTGTTTTTCCATAGCGAGACCAAATTATATTGTGTAATTTGATACGAGCTTCGATTTGATATATTATAATAATCGTTTCGATAACCGAGTCAAAAGTTATCTTCGTTAAAAGTTGCGACTCATATTTAACAAATGTTTTTTTGTCTTTAAAAATGTTAACAACATTCAATTTATTTTTTTTTCTCTTAGCTTTTTAATGAATAGTGACTAATAGAAAATATATATAAATAACCCTAAGTCATCACCAATATCTTCTTTATTTCTCTATTGAATTAAATCTGAAATAAGTAAAACGAAAATAGTGTATTAAAAACTGTAAACCCTCGATAAGTGATGTAACCGATGGAATTTAGGTAAAAATATGATTTTCCACTCCGAGACCCAATCATATTGTGTAATTTGATACGCGTTTCGATTTGATATATTATACTAGTCGTTTCGATAACCGAGTCAAAAGTTATCTTCGTTGAAAGTTGCAACTCATATTTAACAAATGTTTTTTTGTTTTTGAAAATGTTAACAACATTCAATTTATTTTTTCTTCTCTTAGCTTTTTTATGAATAGAGACTGATAGAAAATATATATATATAACCCTAAGTCAGCACCAATATCTTCTTTATTTCTCTATTCAATTAAACCAGAAAAAAGTAAAATAAAAATGGTGTATCAAAAACTATTAACCCTCGATAAGTGATGTAAACGATGGATTTGTGTCAAAAAATGGTTTTCCACTGCGAGACCCCATTATATTGTGTAATTTGATAAGAGCTTTGATTTGATATATTATAATAGTCGTTTCGATAACCGAGTCAAAAGTTATCTTCGTTGAAAGTTGCAACTCATATTTAACAAATGTTTTTTTGTTTTTGAAAATGTTAACAACATTCAATTTATTTTTTCTTCTCTTAGTTTTTTTATGAATAGAGACTCATAGAAAATATATATATATATATAACCCTAAGTCGGCACCAATATCTTCTTTATTTCTCTATTGAATTAAATCCGAAACAAGTAAAATGAAATAGTGTATCAAAAACTGTAAACCCGCGGTAAGTGATGTAAACGATGGGATTTGGGTACAAAACTGATTTTCCATAGCGAGACCAAATTATATTGTGTAATTTGATACGAGCTTCGATTTGATATATTATAATAGTCGTTTCGATAACCGAGTCAAATGTTATCTTCGTTGAAAGTTGTAACTCATATTTAACAAATGTTTTTTTGTTTTTGAAAATGTTAACAACATCCCATTTCTTTTTCTCTTCTCTGATTTTTTTTATGAATAGAGACTGATTGAAAATATATATAAATAACTTTAAGTCGGCACCAATATCTTCTTTATTTCTCTATTTAATTAAACCAGAAATAAGTAAAATGAAAATATTGCGTCAAAAACTGTAAACCCTCGGTAAGTGATATAAACGATGGAATTTGGGTACAAAAATGATTTTCCATTGTGAAACCAAATTATATTGTGTAATTTGATACGAGCTTCGATTTGATATATTATAATAGTCGTTTCGATACCCGAGTCAAAATTTATATTCGTTGAAACTTGCAACTCATATTTAACAAATGTTTTTTTTGTTTTTGAAAATGTTAACAACATCCAATTTATTTTTCTCTTCTCTTAGTTTTTTTATGAATAGAGACTGATTAAAAATATATTTAAAAAACCCTAAGTCCGCTCCAATATCTTCTTTATTCCTCTATTGAATTAAACCAGAAATATATAAAATGAAAATATTGCGTCAAAAACTGTAAACCCTCGGTAAGTGATGTAAACAATGGAATTTGGGTACAAAAAAGATTTTCTAATGCTACACCAAATCATATTGTGAAATTTGGTACGAGCTTCAATTTGATATATTATAATAGTCGTTTCGATACCCGAGTCAAAAGTTATCTTCGTTAAAAGTTGCAACTCATATTTAACAAATGTTTTTTTGTTGTTGAAAATGTTAACAACATCCAATTTATTTTTCTCTTCTCTTAGTTTTTTTATGAATAGAGATTGATTGAAAATATATATAAATAACCCTAAGTCCGCACCAATATCTTCTTTATTCCTCAATTGAATTAAACGAGAAATAAGTAAAATGAAAATAGTGCGTCAAAAACTGTAAACCCTCGGTAACTGATGTAAAAGATGGAATTTGGGTACAAAAATGATTTGCCATAGCAAGACCAAATTATATTGTGTAATTTGATACGAGCTTCGATTTGATATATTATAATAGTCGTTTCGATACCCGAATCAAAAGTTATCTTCGTTGAAAGTTACAACTCATATTTAACAAATGTTTTTTTGTTTTTGAAAATGTTAACAAAATCCAATTTATTTTTCTCTTCTCTTAGTTTTTTTATGAATAGAGACAGACTGAAAATATATATAAATAACCCTAAGTCAGCACCAATATCTTCTTTATTCCTCTATTGAATTAAACTAGAAATAAGTAAAATGAAAATATTGCGTCAAAAACTGTAAACCCTCGGTAAGTGATGTAAACAATGGAATTTGGGTACAAAAAAGATTTTCTAATGCTACACCAAATCATATTGTGAAATTTGGTACGAGCTTCAATTTGATATATTATAATAGTCGTTTCGATACCCGAGTCAAAAGTTATCTTCGTTAAAAGTTGCAACTCATATTTAACAAATGTTTTTTTGTTGTTGAAAATGTTAACAACATCCAATTTATTTTTCTCTTCTCTTAGTTTTTTTATGAATAGAGATTGATTGAAAATATATATAAATAACCCTAAGTCCGCACCAATATCTTCTTTATTCCTCAATTGAATTAAACGAGAAATAAGTAAAATGAAAATAGTGCGTAAAAAACTGTAAACCCTCGGTAACTGATGTAAAAGATGGAATTTGGGTACAAAAATGATTTGCCATAGCAAGACCAAATTATATTGTGTAATTTGATACGAGCTTCGATTTGATATATTATAATAGTCGTTTCGATACCCGAATCAAAAGTTATCTTCGTTGAAAGTTACAACTCATATTTAACAAATGTTTTTTTGTTTTTGAAAATGTTAACAAAATCCAATTTATTTTTCTCTTCTCTTAGTTTTTTTATGAATAGAGACAGACTGAAAATATATATAAATAACCCTAAGTCAGCACCAATATCTTCTTTATTCCTCTATTGAATTAAACTAGAAATAAGTAAAATAAAAATGGTGCGTAAAAAACATTAAACCCATGGTAAGTGATGTAACCGATGGAATTTGGGTAAAAAAAGTGATTTTCCACTGCGAGACATAATCATATTGTGTAATTTGATACGCACTTCGATTTGATATATTATAATAGTCGTTTCGATACCCTAGTCAAAAGTTATCTTCGTTGAAAGTTGCAACTCATATTTAACAAATGTTTGTTTTGTTTTTGAAAATGTAAACAACATCCCATTTTTTTTTTCTCTTCTCTTATTTTTTTATGAATAAAGACTGATAGAAAATATACATACATAGCCCTAATTCGGCACCAATATCTTCTTTATTTCTATATTGAATTAAACGAGAACTAAGTAAAATGAAAATAGTGTATCAAAAACTGTAAACCCTCGGTAAGTGATGTAAAGGATAGAATTTGGGTACAAAAATGATTTTCCTTAGCGAGACTAAATTTTATTGTGTAATTTGATACGAACTTTGATTTGATATTTTATAATAGTCATTTCGATACCCGAGTCAAAAGTTATCTTCGTTGAAAGTTGCAACTCATATTTAACAAATATTTTTTTGTTTTTGAAAATGTTAACAACATCCCATTTCTTTTTCTCTTCTCTTATTTTTTTTTTGATGAATCGAGACTGATTGAAAATATATATAAATAACCCTATGGCAGCACCAATATCTTCTTTATTCATCTATTGAATTACACCAGAAATAAGTAAAATAAAAACGGTGCGTAAAAAACATTAAACCCATGGTAAGTGATGTAAAAGATGGAATTTTGGTACAAAAATGATTTTCCATAGCTAGACCAAATTATATTGTGTAATTTGATACGGGCTTCGATTTCATATATTATAATAGTCGTTGGGATACCCGAGTCAAAAGTTATCTTCGTTGAAAGTTGCAACTAATATTTAACATATATTTTTTTGTTTTTGAAAATGTTAACATTCAATTTATTTTTCTCCTCTCTTATTTTTTCTGATGAATAGAGACTCATTGAAAATATATATAAATAACCCTAAGGCAGCACCAATATCTTCTTTATTCCACTATTGAATTACACCAAAAATAAGTAAAATAAAAATGGTGCGTCAAAAACATTAAACCCATGGTAAGTGATGTAAACGATGGAATTTGGGTAAAAATATGAATTTCCACTCCGAGACCCAATCATATTGTGTAATTTGATACGCGCTTCGATTTGATATATTATAATAGTCGTTTCGATAACCGAGTTAGATGTTATCTTCGTTGAAAGTTGCAACTCATATTTAACAAATGTTTTTTTGTTTTTGCAAAATGTTAACAACATCCCATTTCTTTTTCTCATCTCTTATTTTTTTTTATGAATAGAGACTGATTGAAAATATATATAAATAACTTTAAGTCGGCACCAATATCTTCTTTACTTCTCTATTTAATTAAACCAGAAATAAGTAAAATGAAAATAGTGCATCAAAAACTGTAAACCCTCGGTAAGTGATGTAAACGATGGAATTTGGGTACAAAAATGATTTTCCATAGCGAGACCAAATATTATTGTGTAATTTCATACTAGCTTCGATTTGATATATTATAATAGTCATTTCGATACCCGAGTCAAAAGTTATCTTCGTTGAAAGTTGCAACTAATATTTAACAAATGTTTTTTTGTTTTTGAAAATATTAGCAACATTCAATTTATTTTCCTCTTCTCTTAGTTTTTTTATGAATAGAGACTGATTCAAATATATATAAATAACCCTAAGTCAGCACCAATATCTTCTTTATTCCTCTATTGAATTAAACCAGAAAGAAGTAAAATAAAAATGGTGCGTCAAAAACTGTAAATTCTCGGTAAGTGATGTAAAGGATGCAATTTGGGTACAAAAATGATTTTCCATAGCGAGACCAAATTATATTGTGTAATTTGATACGAGCTTCGATTTGATATATTATGATAATTGTTTCGATAACCGAGTCAAAAGTTATCTTCGTTGAAAGTTGCAACTCATATTTAACAAATGTTTTTTTGTTTTTGACAATGTTAACAACATTCAATTTATTTTTCTCTTCTTTTATTTTTTTTGATGAATAGAGACTGATTGAAAATATATATAAATAACCCTATGGCAGCACCAATATCTTTTTTATTCCTCAATTGAATTACACCAGAAATAAGTAAAATAAAAACGGTGCGTCAAAAACTGTAAACCCTTGGTAAGTGATGTAAACGATGGAATATGGGTACAAAAAATATTTTCTATTGCTAGACCAAATAATATTGTAAAATTTGGTACGAGCTTCAATTTGATATATTATAATAGTCGTTTCGATACCCGAGTCAAAAGTTATCTTCGTTGAAAGTTGCAACTCATATTGAACAAATGTTTTTTTATTGTTGAAAATGTTAACAACATCCAATTTATTTTTCTATTCTCTTAGTTTTTTTATGAATAGAGATTGATTGAAAATATATTTAAATAACCCTAATTCCGCACCAATATCTTCTTTATTCCTCTTTTGAATTAAACCAGAAATAAGTAAAATGAAAATAGTGCCTCAAAAACTGTAAACCCTCGGTTAGTGATGTAAACGATGGAATTTGGTACAAAAATGATTTTCCATAGCGAGACCAAATTATATTGTGTAATTTGATACGAGCTTCGATTTGATATATTATAATAGTCGTTTCGATAACGAGTCAAAAGTTATCTTCGTTAAAAGTGGCAACTCATATTTAACAAATGTTTTTTTGTTTTTAAAAATGTTAACAACATTCAATTTATTTTTTCTTCTCTTAGTTTTTTAATGAATAGAGACTAATAGAAAATATATATCAATAACCCTAAGTCGGCGCCAATATCTTCTTTATTTCTCTATTGAATTAAATCCGAAATAAGTAAAATGAAAATAGTGTATCAAAAACTATTAACCCTCGATAAGTGATGTAATCGATGGATTTGTGTCAAAAAAATGGTTTTCCACTGCGAGACCCCATTATATTGTGTAATTTGATAAGAGCTTTGATTTGATATATTATAATAGTCGTTTCGATAACCGAGTCAAAAGTTATCTTCGTTGAAAGTTGCAACTCATATTTAACAAATGTTTTTTTGTTTTTGAAAATGTTAACAACATTCAATTTATTTTTTCTTCTCTTAGTTTTTTTATGAATAGAGACTGATAGAAAATATATATATATAACCCTAAGTCGGCACCAATATCTTCTGTATTTCTCTATTGAATTAAATCCGAAATAAGTAAAATGAAAATAGTGTATCAAAAACTATTAACCCTCGATAAGTGATGTAATCGATGGATTTGTGTCAAAAAATGGTTTTCCACTGCGAGACCCCATTATATTGTGTAATTTGATAAGAGCTTTGATTTGATATATTATAATAGTCGTTTCGATAACCGAGTCAAAAGTTATCTTCGTTGAAAGTTGCAACTCATATTTAACAAATGTTTTTTTGTTTTTGAAAATGTTAACAACATTTAATTTATTTTTTCTTCTCTTAGTTTTTTTATGAATAGAGACTCATAGAAAATATATATATATATAACCCTAAGTCGGCACCAATATCTTCTTTATTTCTCTATTGAATTAAATCCGAAACAAGTAAAATGAAATAGTGTATCAAAAACTGTAAACCCGCGGTAAGTGATGTAAACGATGGGATTTGGGTACAAAACTGATTTTCCATAGCGAGACCAAATTATATTGTGTAATTTGATACGAGCTTCGATTTGATATATTATAATAGTCGTTTCGATAACCGAGTCAAATGTTATCTTCGTTAAAAGTTGCAACTCATATTTAACAAATGTTTTTTTTTTTTTGAAAATGTTAACAACATTCAATTTATTTTTCTCTTCCCTTAGTTTTTTTATGAATAGAGACTGATTAAAAATATATTTAAAAAACCCTAAGTCCGCTCCAATATCTTCTTTATTCCTCTATTGAATTAAACCATAAATAAATAAAAGGAAAATAGTGCGTCAAAAACTGTAAACCCTTGGTAAGTGATGTAAACGATGGAATTTGGGTACAAAAAAGATTTTCTATTGCTAGACCAAATCATATTGTGAAATTTGGTACCAGCTTCAATTTGATATATTATAAAAGTCGTTTCGATACCCGAGTCAAAAGTTATCTTCGTTGAAAGTTGCAACTCATATTTAACAAATGTTTTTTTGTTGTTGAAAATGTTATCAACATCCAATTTATTTTTCTCTTCTCTTAGTTTTTTTATGAATAGAGATTGATAGAAAATATATTTAAATAACCCTAAGTCCGCACCAATATCTTCATTATTCCTCTATTGAATTAAACCAGAAATAAGTAAAATGAAAATAGTGCCTCAAAAACTATAAACCCTCGGTTAGTGATGTAAACGATGGAATTTGGGTACAAAAATGATTTTCCGTAGCGAGACCAAATTATATTGTGTAATTTGATACGAGCTTGGATTTGATATATTATAATAGTCGTTTCGATAACCGAGTCAAAAGTTATCTTCGTTAAAAGTTGCAACTCATATTTAACAAATGTTTTTTTGTTTTTAAAAATGTTAACAACATTCAATTTATTTTTTCTCCTATTAGTTTTTAAATGAATAGAGACTAATAGAAAATATATATAAATAACCCTAAGTCGGCGTCAATATCTTCTTTATTTCTCTATTGAATTAAATCCGAAATAAGTAAAATGAAAATAGTGTATCAAAAACTGTAAACCCTCGATAAGTGATGTAACCGATGGAATTTGTGTCAAAAAATGATTTTCCACTGCGAGACCCCATTATATTGTGTAATTTGATAAGTGCTTCGATTTGATATATTATAATAGTCGTTTCGATAACCGAGTTAAAAGTTATCTTCGTTGAAGTTGCAACTCATATTTAACAAATGTTTTTTTGTTGTTGAAAATGTTAACCACATCCAATTTATTTTTCTCTTCTCTTAGTTTTTTTATGAATAGACATTGATTGAAAATATATTTAAATAACCCTAAGTCCGCACCAATATCTTCTTTATTCCTCTATTGAATTAAACCAGAAATAAGTAAAATGAAAATAGTGCCTCAAAAACTGTAAACCCTCGGTTAGTGATGTAAACGATGGAATTTGGGTACAAAAATGATTTTCCATGGCGAGACCAAATTATATTGTGTAATTTGATACGAGCTTCGATTTGATATATTATAATAGTCGTTTCGATAACAGAGTCAAATGTTATCTTCGTTAAAAGTTGCAACTCATATTTAACAAATATTTTTTTGTTTTTAAAAATGTTAACAATATTCAATTTATTTTTTCTTCTCCTAGTTTTTTAATGAATAGAGACTAATAGAAAATATATATAAATAACCCTAAGTTGGCGCCAAAATCTTCTTTATTTCTCTATTGAATAAAATTCGAAATAAGTAAAATGAAAATAGTGTATCAAAAACTGTAAACCCTCGATTAGTGATGTAACCGATGGAATTTGTGTCAAAAAATGATTTTCCACTGCGAGAACCCATTATATTGTGTAATTTGATAAGAGCTTCGATTTGATATATTATAATAGTCGTTTCGATAACCGAGTCAAAAGTTAACTTCGTTGATAGTTGCAACTCATATTTAACAAATGTTTTTTGTTTTTTGAAAATTTTAACAACATTCAATTTATTTTTTCTTCTCTTACTTTTTTTATGAATAGAGACTGATAGAAAATATATATATATAACCCTAAGTCGGCACCAATATCTTCTTTATTTCTCTATTGAATTAAATCTGAAACAAGTAAAATGAAAATAGTGTATCAAAAACTGTAAACCCGCAGTAAGTTATGTAAACGATGTGATTTGGGCACAAAACTGATTTTCCATAGCGAGACCAAATTTTATTGTGTAATTTGATACGAGCTTCGATTTGATATATTATAATAGTCGTTTCGATACCCGAGTGAAAAGTTATCTTCGTTGAAAGTTGCAACTCATATTTAACAAATATTTTTTTTGTTTTTGAAAATGTTAACAACATTCAATTTATTTTTCTCTTCTCTTATTTTTTATTGTGAATAGAGACTGATTGAAAATATATATAAATAACCCTAAGTCAGCACCAATATCTTCTTTATTCCTCTATTGTATTAAACCAGAAATAAGTAAAATAAAAATGTTGCGTAAAAAACATTAAACCCATGGTAAGTGATGTAAACGATGGAATTTGGTTACAAAAATGATTTTCCATAGCAAGACCAAATTATATTGTGTAATTTGGTACAAGCTTCAATTTGATATATTATAATAGTCGTTTCGATACCCGAGTTAAAAGTTATCTTCGTTGAAAGTTGGAACTCATATGTAACAAATGTTTTTTTTGTTTTTGAAAATGTTAACAACATCCAATTTATTTTTCTCTTCTCTTAGTTTTTTTATGAATAGAGATTGATTGAAAATATATTTCAATAACCCTATGTCCGCACCAATATCTTCTTTATTCCTCTATTGAATTAAACCAGAAATAAGTAAAATAAAAATGGTGCGTAAAAAACATTAAACCCATGGTAAGTGATGTAACCGATGGAATTTGGGTAAAAAAATGATTTTCCACTACAAGACCCAATTATATTGTGTAATTTATACGAGCTTCGATTTGATATATTATAATAGTCGTTTCGATACCCGAGTCAAAAGTTATCTTCGTTGAAAGTTGCAACTAATATTTAACAAATGTTTTTTTGTTTTTGAAAATGTTAACATCCCATTTATTTTTCTCTTCTCTTATTTTTTATTGTGAATAGAGACTGATAGAAAATATATATAAATAACCCTAAGTCAGCACCAATATCTTCTTTATTCCTCTATTGTATTAAACCAGAAATAAGTAAAATAAAAATGTTGCGTAAAAAACATTAAACCCATGGTAAGTGATGTAAACGATGGAATTTGGTTACAAAAATGATTTTCGATAGCGAGACCAAATTATATTATATAATTTGGTACGAGCTTCGATTTGATATATTATAATAGTCGTTTCGATACCCGAGTCAAAAGTTATCTTCGTTGAAAGTTGCAACTCATATTTAACAAATGTTTTTTTGTTTTTGAAAATGATAACAACATCACATTTATTTTCTCTTCTCTTATTTATTTTATGAATAGAGACTGATAGAAAATATATATAAATAACCCTAAGTCGGCACCAATATCTTCTTTATTTCACTATTGAATTAAACCAGAAAAAAGTAAAATAAAAATGGTGCGTAAAAAACATTAAACCCATGGTAAGTGATGTAAACGATAGAATTTGGTTACAAAAATGATTTTTCCATAGCGAGACCAAATTATATTGTGTAATTTGGTACGAGCTTCAATTTGATATATTATAATAGTCGTTTCGATACCCGAGTTAAAAGTTATCTTCGTTGAAAGTTGCAACTCATATGTAACAAATGTTTTTTTTGTTTTTGAAAATGTTAACAACATTCAATTTATTTTTCTCTTCTCTTAGTTTTTTTATGAATAGAGACTGATTAGAAATATATATAAATAACCCTATGTCAGCACCAATATCTTCTTTATTCCACTATTGAATTAAACCAGAAATAAGTAAAATAAAAATTGTGCGTAAAAAACATTAAACCCATGGTAAGTGATGTAACCGATGGAATTTGGGTAAAAAAATGATTTTCCACTACAAGACCCAATTATATTGTGTAATTTATACGAGCTTCGATTTGATATATTATAATAGTCGTTTCGATACCCGAGTCAAAAGTTAACTTCGTTGAAAGTTGCAACTCATATTTAACAAATGTTTTTTGTTTTTTGAAAATTTTAACAACATTCAATTTATTTTTTCTTCTCTTAGTTTTTTTATGAATAGAGACTGATAGAAAATATATATATATAACCCTAAGTCGGCACCAATATCTTCTTTATTTCTCTATTCAATTAAATCTGAAACAAGTAAAATGAAAATAGTGTATCAAAAACTGTAAACCCGCAGTAAGTTATGTAAACGATGGGATTTGGGTACAAAACTGATTTTCCATAGCGAGACCAAATTTTATTGTGTAATTTGATACGAGCTTCGATTTGATATATTATAGTAGTCGTTTCGATACCCGAGTGAAAAGTTATCTTCGTTGAAAGTTGCAACTCATATTTAACAAATATTTTTTTTGTTTTTGAAAATGTTAACAACATTCAATTTATTTTTCTCTTCTCTTAGTTTTTTTTATGAATAGAGACTGATTAAAAATATATATAAATAACCCTATGTCAGCACCAATATCTTCTTTATTCCACTATTGAATTAAACCAGAAATAAGTAAAATAAAAATTATGCGTAAAAAACATTAAACCCATGGTAAGTGATGTAACCGATGGAATTTGGGTAAAAAAATGATTTTCCACTACAAGACCCAATTATATTGTGTAATTTATACGAGCTTCGATTTGATATATTATAATAGTCGTTTCGATACCCGAGTCAAAAGTTATCTTCGTTGAAAGTTGCAACTAATATTTAACAAATGTTTTTTTGTTTTTGAAAATGTTAACAACATCCCATTTATTTTTCTCTTCTCTTATTTTTTATTGTCAATAGAGACTGATAGAAAATATATATAAATAACCCTAAGTCAGCACCAATATCTTCTTTATTCCTCTATTGTATTAAACCAGAAATAA
This sequence comes from Hippophae tibetana, assembly GCA_037013495.1. Taxonomy (NCBI): domain Eukaryota; kingdom Viridiplantae; phylum Streptophyta; class Magnoliopsida; order Rosales; family Elaeagnaceae; genus Hippophae; species Hippophae tibetana. The sequence continues at coordinate 40,987,762 of CM072809.1, read as the reverse complement.
GTAAAATAAAAATGTTGCGTAAAAAACATTAAACCCATGGTAAGTGATGTAAACGATGGAATTTGGTTACAAAAATGATTTTCCATAGCGAGACCAAATTATATTGTGTAATTTGGTACGAGCTTCAATTTGATATATTATAATAGTCGTTTCGATACCCGAGTTAAAAGTTATCTTCGTTGAAAGTTGCAACTCATATGTAACAAATGTTTTTTTTGTTTTTGAAAATGTTAACAACATCCAATTTATTTTTCTCTTCTCTTAGTTTTTTTATGAATAGAGATTGATTGAAAATATATTTCAATAACCCTAAGTCCGCAACAATATCTTCTTTATTCCTCTATTGAATTAAACCAGAAATAAGTAAAATAAAAATGGTGCGTAAAAAACATTAAACCCATGGTAAGTGATGTAACCGATGGAATTTGGGTAAAAAAATGATTTTCCACTACAAGACCCAATTATATTGTGTAATTAATACGAGCTTCGATTTGATATATTATAATAGTCGTTTCGATACCCGAGTCAAAAGTTATCTTCGTTGAAAGTTGCAAGTAATATTTAACAAATGTTTTTTTGTTTTTGAAAATGTTAACAACATCCCATTTATTTTTCTCTTCTCTTATTTTTTATTGTGAATAGAGACTGATAGAAAATATATATAAATAACCCTAAGTCAGCACCAATATCTTCTTTATTCCTCTATTGTATTAAACGAGAAATAAGTAAAATAAAAATGTTGCGTAAAAAACATTAAACCCATGGTAAGTGATGTAAACGATGGAATTTGGTTACAAAAATGATTTTCCATAGCGAGACCAAATTATATTGTATAATTTGGTACGAGCTTCGATTTGATATATTATAATAGTCGTTTCGATACCCGAGTCAAAAGTTAACTTCGTTGAAAGTTGCAACTCATATTTAACAAATGTTTTTTTGTTTTTGAAAATGATAACAACATCACATTTATTTTCTCTTCTCTTATTTATTTTATGAATAGAGACTGATAGAAAATATATATAAATAACCCTAAGTCGGCACCAATATCTTCTTTATTTCACTATTGAATTAAACCAGAAAAAAGTAAAATAAAAATGGTGCGTAAAAAACATTAAACCCATGGTAAGTGATGTAAACGATAGAATTTGGTTACAAAAATGATTTTTCCATAGCGAGACCAAATTATATTGTGTAATTTGGTACGAGCTTCAATTTGATATATTATAATAGTCGTTTCGATACCCGAGTTAAAAGTTATCTTCGTTGAAAGTTGCAACTAATATTTAACAAATGTTTTTTGTTTTTGAAAATGTTAACAACATCCCATTTATTTTTCTCTTCTCTTATTTTTTATTGTGAATAGAGACTGATAGAAAATATATATAAATAACCCTAAGTCAGCACCAATGTCTTCTTTATTCCTCTATTGTATTAAACCAGAAATAAGTAAAATAAAAATGTTGCGTAAAAAACATTAAACCCATGGTAAGTGATGTAAACGATGGAATTGGGTTACAAAAATGATTTTTCCATAGTGAGACCAAATTATATTGTGTAATTTGGTACGAGCTTCAATTTGATATATTATAATAGTCGTTTCGATACCCGAGTTAAAAGTTAACTTCGTTGAAAGTTGCAACTCATATTTAACAAATGTTTTTTTGTTTTTGAAAATGATAACAACATCCCATTTATTTTTCTCTTCTCTTATTTTTTATTGTGAATAGAGACTGATAGAAAATATATATAAATAACCCTAAGTCAGCACCAATATCTTCTTTATTCCTCTATTGTATTAAACCAGAAATAAGTAAAATAAAAATGTTGCGTAAAAAACATTAAACCCATGGTAAGTGATGTAAACGATGGAATTTGGTTACAAAAATGATTTTCCATAGCGAGACCAAATTATATTGTGTAATTTGGTACGAGCTTCAATTTGATATATTATAATAGTCGTTTCGATACCCGAGTTAAAAGTTATCTTCGTTGAAAGTTGCAACTCATATGTAACAAATGTTTTTTTTGTTTTTGAAAATGTTAACAACATCCAATTTATTTTTCTCTTCTCTTAGTTTTTTTATGAATAGAGATTGATTGAAAATATATTTCAATAACCCTAAGTCCGCAACAATATCTTCTTTATTCCTCTATTGAATTAAACCAGAAATAAGTAAAATAAAAATGGTGCGTAAAAAACATTAAACCCATGGTAAGTGATGTAACCGATGGAATTTGGGTAAAAAAATGATTTTCCACTACAAGACCCAATTATATTGTGTAATTAATACGAGCTTCGATTTGATATATTATAATAGTCGTTTCGATACCCAAGTCAAAAGTTATCTTCGTTGAAAGTTGCAACTAATATTTAACAAATGTTTTTTTGTTTTTGAAAATGATAACAACATCCCATTTATTTTTCTCTTCTCTTATTTTTTATTGTGAATAGAGACTGATAGAAAATATATATAAATAACCCTAAGTCAGCACCAATATCTTCTTTATTCCTCTATTGTATTAAACGAGAAATAAGTAAAATAAAAATGTTGCGTAAAAAACATTAAACCCATGGTAAGTGATGTAAACGATGGAATTTGGTTACAAAAATGATTTTCCATAGCGAGACCAAATTATATTGTATAATTTGGTACGAGCTTCGATTTGATATATTATAATAGTCGTTTCGATACCCGAGTCAAAAGTTAACTTCGTTGAAAGTTGCAACTCATATTTAACAAATGTTTTTTTGTTTTTGAAAATGATAACAACATCACATTTATTTTCTCTTCTCTTATTTATTTTATGAATAGAGACTGATAGAAAATATATATAAATAACCCTAAGTCGGCACCAATATCTTCTTTATTTCACTATTGAATTAAACCAGAAAAAAGTAAAATAAAAATGGTGCGTAAAAAACATTAAACCCATGGTAAGTGATGTAAACGATAGAATTTGGTTACAAAAATGATTTTTCCATAGCGAGACCAAATTATATTGTGTAATTTGGTACGAGCTTCAATTTGATATATTATAATAGTCGTTTCGATACCCGAGTCAAAAGTTATCTTCGTTGAAAGTTGCAACTCATATTTAACAAATGTTTTTTTTGTTTTTGAAAATGTTAACAACATCTAATTTATTTTTCTCTTCTCTTAGTTTTTTTATGAATAGAGACTTATTGAAAATATATATAAATAACCCTAAGTCAGCACCAATATCTTCTTTATTCCCCTATTGAATTAAACGAGCAATAAGTAAAATGAAAATAGTGCGTCAAAAACTGTAAATTCTCGGTAAGAGATGTAAACGATGGAATTTGGGTACAAAAATAATTTTCCATTGGGAGACCAAATTGTATTGTGTAATTTGATACGAGCTTTAATTTGATATATTATAATAGTCGTTTCGATACCCGAGTTAAAAGTTATCTTCGTTGAAAGTTGCAACTAATATTTAACAAATGTTTTTTTGTTTTTGAAAATGTTAACAACATCCCATTTCTTTTTCTCTTCTCTTATTTTTTTTTATGAATAGAGACTGATAGAAAATATACATAAATAACCCTAAGTCGGCACCAATATCTTCTTTATTTCTCAATTGAATTAACCAGAAATAAGTAAAATGGAAATACTGCATCAAAAACTGTAAACCCTCGGTAAGTGATGTAAACGATGGAATTTGGTTACAAAAATGATTTTCTATAGCGAGACCAAATTATATTGTGTAATTTGATACGAGCTTCGATTTGATATATTATAACAATGGTTTCGATACCTGAGTCAAAAGTTATCTTTGTTGAAAGTTACAACTCATATTTAACAAACAAAAAAATTTAGTTTTTGAAAATGTTAACAACATTCAATTTATTTTTCTCTTCTCTTAGTTTTTTTATGAATAGAGACTGATTAAAAATATATATAAATAACCCTATGTCAGCACCAATATCTTCTTTATTCCTCTCTTTAATTAAACCAGAAATAAGTAAAATAAAAATGGTGCGTAAAAAACATTAAACCCATGGTAAGTGATGTAAAGGATGGAATTTGGGTACCAAAATGATTTTACATAGCGAGACCAAATTATATTGTGTAATTTGATACGAGCTGTAATTTGATATATTATAATAGTCGTTTCGATACCCGAGTCAAAAGTTAACTTCGTTGAAAGTTGCAACTCATATTTAACAAATATTTTTTTGTTTTTGAAAATGTTAACATCATTCAATTTATTTTTCTCTTCTCTTAGTTTTTTTATGAATAGAGACTAATTAAAAATATATATAAATAACCCTATGTCAGCACCAATATCTTCTTTATTCCTCTATTAAATTAAACCAGAAATAAGTAAAATAAAAATGGTGCGTAAAAAATATTAAACCCATGGTAAGTGATGTAAAGGATGGAATTTGGGTACAAAAATGATTTTCCTTGGAGAGACCAAATTTTATTGCTTAATTTGATACGAGCTTCAATTTGATATATTATAATAGTCGTTTCGATACCTAAGTCAAAAGTTATCTTCGTTGAAGGTTGCAACTCACATTTAACAAATGTTTTTTTGTTTTTGAAAATGTTAACAACATTCAATTTATTTTTCTCTTCTCTTACTTTTTTTGATGAATAGAGACTGATTGAAAATATATATAAATAAACCTAAGGCAGCACAAATATCTTCTTTATTCCACTGTTGAATTACACTAGAAATAAGTAAAATAAAAATGGTGCGTAAAAACCATTAAACCCATGGTAAGTGATGTAAACGATGCAATTTGGGTACAAAAATGATTTTCCATAGAGAGACCAAATTTTATTGTGTAATTTGATACGAGCTTCGATTTTATATATTATAATAGTCGTTTCGATACCCGAGCCAAAAGTTATCTTCGTTGAAAGTTGCAATTCATATTTAACAAATGTTTTTTTGTTTTTAAAAATTTTAACAACATTCAATTTATTTTTTCTTGTCTTAGTTTTTTAATGAATAGAGACTAATAGAAAATATATATCAATAACCCTAAGTCGGCGCCAATATCTTCTTTATTTCTCTATTGAATTAAATCCGAAATAACTAAAATGAAAATAGTGTATCAAAAACTATTAACCCTCGATAAGTGATATAATCGATGGATTTGTGTCAAAAAATGGTTTTCCACTGCGAGACCCCATTATATTGTGTAATTTGATAAGAGCTTCGATTTGATATATTATAATAGTCGTTTCGATACCCGAGCCAAAAGTTATCTTCGTTGAAAGTTGCAATTCATATTTAACAAATGTTTTTTTGTTTTTGAAAATTTTAACAACATTCAATTTATTTTTTCTTCTCTAAGTTTTTTTATGAATAGAGACTGATATAAAATATAATAAAAATAACCCTAAGTCGGATCCAATATCTTCTTTATTTCTCTATTAAATTAAATCCGAAATAACTAAAATAAAAATAGTGTATAAAAACCTATAAACCCTCGGTAAGAGATGTAATGATGGAATTTGAGTACAAAAATGATTTTCCATAGCGAGACCATATTATATTGTGTAATTTGATACGAGCTTCGATTTGATATATTATAATAGTCGTTTGGATACCCGAGTCAAAAGTTATCTTCGTTGAAAGTGGCAACTCATATTTAACAAATGTTTTTTTGTTTTTGAAAATGTTAACAACATCCCATTTCTTTTTCTCTTCTCTTATTTTTTTAATGAATAGAGACTGATTGAAAATTTATATAAATAACTTTAAGTCGGCTCCAATATCTTCTTTATTTCTCTATTGAATTAAACCAAAAATATGTAAAATAAAAAAGGTGCGTCAAAAATTCTAAACTCTCGGTAAGTGATGTAAACGATGGAATTTGGGTAGAAAAATGATTTTCCATAGCGAGACCAAATTATATTGTGTAATTTGATACGAGCTTCGATTTGATATATTATAATAGTCGTTTCGATACCCGAGTCAAAAGTTATCTTCGTTGAAAGTTGCAACTCATATTTAACAAATGTTTTTTTGTTTTTGAAAATGTTAACAACATCCAATTTATTTTTCTCTTCTCTTAGTTTTTGTATGAATAGAGATTGATTGAAAATATATTTAAATAACCCTAAGTCCGCACCAATATCTTCTTTATTCCTCTATTGAATTAAACCAGAAATAAGTCAAATGAAAATAATTCGACAAAAACTGTAAACGCTCGGTAAGTGATGTAAACGATGGAATTTGGGTACAAAAAAGATTTTATATTGCTAGACCAAATCATATTGTGAAATTTGGTACGAGCTTCAATTTGATATATTATAATAGTCGTTTCGATACCCGAGTCAAAAGTTATCTTCGTTGAAAGTTGTAACTCATATTTAACAAATGTTTTGTTGTTGTTGAAAATGTTAACAACATCCAATTTATTTTTCTCTTCTCTTAGTTTTTTTATGAATAGAGATTGATTGAAAATATATTTAAATAACCCTAAGTCCGCACCAATATCTTCTTTATTCCTCTATTGAATTAAACCAAAAATAAGTAAAATGAAAATAGTGCCTCAAAAACTGTAAACCCTCGGTTAGTGATGTAAACGATGGAATTTGGGTACAAAAATGATTTTACATAGGGAGACCAAATTATATTGTGTAATTTGATACGAGCTTCGATTTGATATATTATAATAGTAATTTCGATAACCGAGTCAAAAGTTATCTTCGTTAAAAGTTGCAACTCATATTTAACAAATGTTTGTTTGTTTTTAAAAATGTTAACAACATTCAATTTATTTTTTCTTCTCTTAGTTTTTTTATGAATAGAGATTGATTGAAAATATATTTAAATAACCCTAAGTCTACACCAATATCTTCTTTATTCCTCTATTGAATTAAACCAAAAATAAGTAAAATGAAAATAGTGCCTCAAAAACTGTAAACCCTCGGTTAGTGATGTAAACGATGGAATTTGGGTAGAAAAATGATTTTCCATAGCGAGACAAAATTATATTGTGTAATTTGATACGAGCTTCGATTTGATATATTATAATAGTCGTTTCGATACCCGAGTCAAAAGTTATCTTCGTTGAAAGTTGCAACTCATATTTAACAAATGTTTTTTTGTTTTTGAAAATGTTAACAACATCCAATTTATTTTTCTCTTCTCTTAGTTTTTTTATGAATAGAGACTGATTGAAAATATATTTAAATAACCCTAAGTCCGCACCAATATCTTCTTTATTCCTCTATTGAATTAAACCAGAAATAAGTAAAATGAAAATAATGCGACAAAAACTGTAAACACTCGGTAAGTGATGTAAACGATGGAATTTGGGTACAAAAAAGATTTTATATTGCTAGACCAAATCATATTGTGAAATTTGGTACGAGCTTCAATTTGATATATTATAATAGTCATTTCGATAACCGAGTCAAAAGTTATCTTCGTTGAAAGTTGCAACTCATATTTAACAAATGTTTTTTTGTTTTTGAAAATGTTAACAACATTCAATTTATTTTTTCTTCTCTTAGTTTTTTTATGAATAGAGTCTGATAGAAAATATATATATAACCCTAAGTCGGCACCAATATCTTCTTTATTTCTCTATTTAATTAAATCTGAAACAAGTAAAATGAAAATAGTGTATCAAAAACTGTAAACCCGCGGTAAGTGATGTAAACGATGAGATTTGGGTACAAAACTGATTTTCCAAAGCGAGATCAAATTATATTGTGTAATTTGATACGAGCTTCGATTTGATATATTATAATAGTTGTTTCGATACCCGAGTCAAAAGTTATCTTCGTTGAAAGTTGTAACTCACATTTAACAAATGTTTTTTTTGTTTTTGAAAATGTTAACAACATCTAATTTATTTTTCTCTTCTCTTAGTTTTTTTATGAATAGAGATTGATTGAAAATATATATAAATAACCCTAAGTCAGCACCAATATCTTCTTTATTCCTCTATTGAATTAAACGAGAAATAAGTAAAATGAAAATAGTGTGTCAAAAACATTAAACCCATGGTAAGTGATGTAAAGGATGGAATTTGGGTACCAAAATGATTTTCCATAGCGAGACCAAATTATATAATGTAATTTGATACGAGCTTCAATTTGATATATTATAATAGTCGTTTCGATACCCGAGTCAAAAGTTATCTTCGTTGAAAGTTGCAACTCATATTTAACAAATGTTTTTTTGTTTTTGAAAATGTTAACAACATCACATTTCTTTTTCTCTTCTCTTACTTTTTTTAATGGATAGAGACTGATTGAAAATATATATAAATAACTTTAAGTCGGCAGCAATATCTTCTTTATTTCTCTATTGAATTAAACCAGAAATAAGTAAAATAAAAACGGTGCGTCAAAAACTGTAAACTCTCGGTAAGTGATGTAAACGATGGAATTTGGGTAGAAAAATGATTTTCCATAGCAAGACCAAATTATATTGTGTAATTTAATACGAGCTTAGATTTGATATATTATAATAGTCGTTTCGATACACGAGTCAAAAGTTATCTTCGTTGAAAGTTGCAACTCATATTTAACAAATGTTTTTTTGTTTTTGAAAATCTTAACAACATTCAATTTATTTTTTCTTCTCTAAGTTTTTTTTATGAATAGAGACTGATATAAAATATATATAAATAACCCTAAGTCGGCACCAAAATCTTCTTTATTTCTCTATTGAATTAAATCCGAAATAAGTAAAATAAAAATAGTGTATCAAAAACTGTAAACCCTCGGTAAGTGATGTAATGATGGAATTTGAGTACAAAAATTATTTTCCATAGCGAGTCCATATTATATTGTGTAATTTGATATGAGCTTCGATTTAATATATTATAATAGTTGTTTGGATACCCGAGTCAAAAGTTATCTTCGTTGAAAGTTGGAACTCATATTTAACAAATGTTTTTTTGTTTTTGAAAATGTTAACAACATCCCATTTCTTTTTCTCTTCTCTTATTTTTTTAATGGATAGAGACTGATTGAAAATATATATAAATAACTTTAAGTCGGCAGCAATATCTTCTTTATTTCTCTATTGAATTAAACCAGAAATAAGTAAAATAAAAACGGTGCGTCAAAAACTGTAAACTCTCGGTAAGTGATGTAAACGATGGAATTTGGGTAGAAAAATGATTTTCCATAGCGAGACCAAATTATATTGTGTAATTTAATACGAGCTTAGATTTGATATATTATAATAGTCGTTTTGATACCCGAGTCAAAAGTTATCTTCGTTGAAAGTTGCAATTCATATTTAACAAATGTTTTTTTGTTTTTGAAAATGTTAAAAACATCTAATTTATTTTTCTCTTCTCTTAGTTTTTTTATGAATAGAGACTGATTGAAAATATATTTAAATAACCCTAAGTCCGCACCAATATCTTCTTTATTCCTCTATTGAATTAAACCAGAAATAAGTAAAATGAAAATAGTGCGTCAAAAACTGTAAACCCTCGGTAAGTGATGTAAACGATGGAATTTGGGTACAAAAAAGATTTTCTATTGCTATACCAAATCATATTGTGAAATTTGGTACGAGCTTCAATTTGATATATTATAATAGTCGTTTCGATACCCGAGTCAAAAGTTATCTTCGTTGAAAGTTGCAACTCATATTTAACAAATGTTTTTTTGTTGTTGAAAATGTTAACAACATCCAATTTATTTTTCTCTTCTCTTAGTTTTTTTATGAATAGAGATTGATTGAAAATATATTTAAATAACCCTAAGTCCGCACCAATATCTTCTTTATTCCTCTATTGAATTAAACCAGAAATAAGTAAAATGAAAATAGTGCCTCAAAAACTGTAAACCCTCGGTTAGTGATGTAAACGATAGAATTTGGGTACAAAAATGATTTTCCATAGGGAGACCAAATTATATTGTGTAATTTGATACGAGTTTCGATTTGATATATTATAATAGTCGTTTCGATAACCGAGTCAAATGTTATCTTCGTTAAAGTTGCAACTCATATTTAACAAATATTTTTTGTTTTTTAAAAATGTTAACAATATTCAATTTATTTTTTCTTCTCTTAGTTTTTTAATGAATAGAGACTAATAGAAAATATATATAAATAACCCTAAGTCGACGCCAATATTTTCTTTATTTCTCTATTGAATTAAATCCAAAATAAGTAAAATGAAAATAGTGTATCAAAAAACTATAAACCCTCGATAAGTGATGTAACCAATGGAATTTGTGTCAAAAAATGATTTTCCACTGCGAGACCCCATTATATTGTGTAATTTTTGATACGAGCTTCGATTTGATATATTATAATAGTCGTTTCGATAACCGAGTAAAAAGTTATCTTTGTTGAAAGTTGTAACTCATATTTAACAAATGTTTTTTTGTTTTTGAAAATGTTCACAACATTCAATTTATTTTTTCTTCTCTTAGTTTTTTTATGAATAGAGACTGATAGAAAATATATATATATAACCCTAAGTCGGCACCAATATCTTCTTTATTTCTCTATTGAATTAAAGTTGAAACAAGTAAAATGAAAATAGTGTATCAAAAACTGTAAACCCGCGGTAAGTGATGTAAACGATGGGATTTGGGTACAAAACTGATTTTCCATAGCGAGACCAAATTATATTGTGTAATTTGATACGAGCTTCGATTTGATATATTATAACAGTCGTTTCGATACCCGAGTCAAAAGTTATCTTCGTTGAAAGTTGCAACTCATATTTAACAAATATTTTTTTGTTTTTGAAAATGTTAACAACATTCAATTTATTTTTCTCTTCTCTTAGTTTTTTTATGAATAGAGACTGATTAAAAATATATATAAATAACCCTATGTCAGCACCAATATCTTCTTTATTCCCAAATTGAATTAAACGAAAAAATAAGTAAAATGAAAATAGTGCGTCAAAAACTGTAAACCCTCGGTAAGTGATGTAAACGATGGAAATTGGGTACAAAAATGATTTTCCATAGCAAGACCAAATTATATTGTGTAATTTGATACGAGCTTCGATTTGATATATTATAATATTCGTTTCGATACCCGAGTCAAAAGTTATCTTCGTTGAAAGTTGCAACTAATATTTAACAAATGTTTTTTTGTTTTTGAAAATGTTAACAACATTCAATTTATTTTTCTCTCCTCTTTGTTTTTTTATGAATAGAGACTGATTGAAAATATATATAAATAACCCTAAGTCAGCACCAATATCTTCTTTATTCCTCTATTGAATTAAACCAGAAATAAGTAAAATAAAAACGGTGCGTCAAAAACTGTAAACTCTCGGTAAGTGATGTAAACGATGGAATTTGGGTAGAAAAATGATTTTCCATAGCGAGACCAAATTATATTGTGTAATTTAATACGAGCTTAAATTTGATATATTATAATAGTTGTTTCGATACCCGAGTCAAAAGTTATCTTCGTTGAAAGTTGCAATTCATATTTAACAAATGTTTTTTTGTTTTTGAAAATGTTAACAACATCTAATTTATTTTTCTCTTCTCTTAGTTTTTTTATGAATAGAGACTGATTGAAAATATATTTAAATAACCCTAAGTCCGCACCAATATCTTCTTTATTCCTCTATTGAATTAAACTAGAAATAAGTAAAATGAAAATAGTGCGTCAAAAACTGTAAACCCTCGGTAAGTGATGTAAACGATGGAATTTGGGTACAAAAAAGATTTTCTTTTGCTAGACCAAATCATATTGTGAAATTTGGTACGAGCTTCAATTTAATATATTATAATAGTCGTTTCGATACCCGACTCAAAAGTTATCTTCGTTGAAAGTTGCAACTCATATTTAACAAATGTTTTTTTGTTTTTGAAAATGTTAACAACATTCAATTTATTTTTCTCTTCTCTTAGTTTTTTTATGAATAGAGACTGATTAAAAATATATATAAATAACCCTATGTCAGCACCAATATCTTCTTTATTCCCAAATTGAATTAAACGAAAAAATAAGTAAAATGAAAATAGTGCGTCAAAAACTGTAAACCCTCGGTAAGTGATGTAAACGATGGAAATTGGGTACAAAAATGATTTTCCATAGCAAGACCAAATTATATTGTGTAATTTGATACGAGCTTCGATTTGATATATTATAATATTCGTTTCGATACCCGAGTCAAAAGTTATCTTCGTTAAAAGTTGCAACTAATATTTAACAAATGTTTTTTTGTTTTTGAAAATGTTAACAACATTCAATTTATTTTTCTCTCCTCTTTGTTTTTTTATGAATAGAGACTGATTGAAAATATATATAAATAACCCTAAGTCAGCACCAATATCTTCTTTATTCCTCTATTGAATTAAACCAGAAATAAGTAAAATAAAAACGGTGCGTCAAAAACTGTAAACTCTCGGTAAGTGATGTAAACGATGGAATTTGGGTAGAAAAATGATTTTCCATAGCGAGACCAAATTATATTTTGTAATTTAATACGATCTTAGATTTGATATATTATAATAGTTGTTTCGATACCCGAGTCAAAAGTTATCTTCGTTGAAAGTTGCAATTCATATTTAACAAATGTTTTTTTGTTTTTGAAAATGTTAACAACATCTAATTTATTTTTCTCTTCTCTTAGTTTTTTTATGAATAGAGACTGATTGAAAATATATTTAAATAACCCTAAGTCCGCACCAATATCTTCTTTATTCCTCTATTGAATTAAACTAGAAATAAGTAAAATGAAAATAGTGCGTCAAAAACTGTAAACCCTCGGTAAGTGATGTAAACGATGGAATTTGGGTACAAAAAAGATTTTCTATTGCTAGACCAAATCATATTGTGAAATTTGGTACGAGCTTCAATTTAATATATTATAATAGTCGTTTCGATACCCGAGTCAAAAGTTATCTTCGTTGAAAGTTGCAACTCATATTTAACAAATGTTTTTTTGTTTTTGAAAATCTTAACAACATTCAATTCATTTTTTCTTCTCTAAGTTTTTTTATGAATAGAGACTGATATAAAATATATATAAATAACCCTAAGTCGGCACCAAAATCTTCATTATTTCTCTATTGAATTAAATCCGAAATAAGTAAAATAAAAATAGTGTATCAAAAACTGTAAACCCTCGGTAAGTGATGTAATGATGGAATTTGAGTACAAAAATTATTTTCCATAGCGAGTCCATATTATATTGTGTAATTTGATATGAGCTTTGATTTGATATATTATAATAGTCGTTTCGATACCCGAGTCAAAAGTTATCTTCGTTGAAAGTTGCAACTCATATTTAACAAATGTTTTTTTGTTTTTGAAAATGTTAACAACATCACATTTCTTTTTCTCTTCTCTTATTTTTTTAATGGATAGAGACTGATTGAAAATATAAATAAATAACTTTAAGTCGGCAGCAATATCTTCTTTATTTCTCTATTGAATTAAACCAGAAATAAGTAAAATAAAAACGGTGCGTCAAAAACTGTAAACTCTCGGTAAGTGATGTAAACGATGGAATTTGGGTAGAAAAATGATTTTCCATAGCGAGACCAAATTATATTGTGTAATTTAATACGAGCTTAGATTTGATATATTATAATAGTCGTTTCGATACCCGAGCCAAAAGTTATCTTCGTTGAAAGTTGCAACTCATATTTAACAAATGTTTTTTTGTTTTTGAAAATCTTAACAACATTCAATTTATTTTTTCTTCTCTAAGTTTTTTTATGAATAGAGACTGATATAAAATATATATAAATAACCCTAAGTCGGCACCAAAATCTTCTTTATTTCTCTATTGAATTAAATCCGAAATAAGTAAAATAAAAATAGTGTATCAAAAACTGTAAACCCTCGGTAAGTGATGTAATGATGGAATTTGAGTACAAAAATTATTTTCCATAGCGAGTCCATATTATATTGTGTAATTTGATATGAGCTTCGATTTAATATATTATAATTGTCGTTTGGATACCCGAGTCAAAAGTTATCTTCGTTGAAAGTTGCAACTCATATTTAACAAATGTTTTTTTGTTTTTGAAAATGTCAACAACATCCCATTTCTGTTTCTCTTCTCTTATTTTTTTAATAGATAGAGACTGATTGAAAATATATATATAAATAACTTTAAGTCGGCAGCAATATCTTCTTTATTTCTCTATTGAATTAAACCAGAAATAAGTAAAATAAAAACGGTGCGTCAAAAACTGTAAACTCTCGGTAAGTGATGTAAACGATGGAAATTGGGTACAAAAATAATTTTCCATAGCAAGTCCAAATTATATTGTGTAATTTATACGAGCTTCGATTTGATATATTATAATATTCGTTTCGATACCCGAGTCAAAAGTTATCTTCGTAGAAAGTTGCAACTAATATTTAACAAATGTTTTTTTGTTTTTGAAAATGTTAACAACATTTATTTATTTTTCTCTTCTCTTAGTTTTTTATGAATAGAGACTGATTGGAAATATATATAAATAACCCTAAGTCAGCACCAATATCTTCTTTATTCCTCTATTGAATTAAACCAGAAATAAGTAAAATAAAAATGGTGCGTAAAGAACATTACACACATGGTAAGTGATGTAACCTATGGAATTTGGGTAAAAAAATGATTTTGCACTGAAAGACCAATTTATATTGTGTAATTTGATACGAGGTTCGATTTGATATATTATAATAGTCGTTTCGATACCCGTGTCAAAAGTTATCTTCGTTGAAAGTTGCAACTCATATTTAACAAATGTTTTTTTGTTTTTGAAAATGTTAACAACATCTCATTTATTTTTCTCTTCTCTTTTTTTTTTATGAATAGAGACTGATAAAAAATATATATAAATAACCCTAAGTCAGCACCAATATCTTCTTTATTTCTCTATTGAATTAAACCAGAAATAAGTAAAATGAAAATAGTGCGTCAAAAACTGTAAAAAACCCTCGGTAAGTGATGTAAACGATAGAAATTGGGTACAAAAATGATTTTCCATAGCAAGAACAAATTTTATTGTGTAATTTAATACGAGGTTCGATTTGATATATTATAATAGTCGATTCGATACCCGAGTCAAAAGTTATCTTCGTAGAAAGTTGCAACTAATATTTAACAAATGTTTTTTTGTTTTTGAAAATGTTAACAACATTCAATTTATTTTTCTCTCCTCTTAGTTTTTTATGAATAGAGACTGATTGGAAATATATATAAATAACCCTAAGTCAGCACCAATATCTTCTTTATTCCTCTATTGAATTAAACCAGAAATAAGTAAAATAAAAATGGTGCGTAAAGAACATTACACACATGGTAAGTGATGTAACCTATGGAATTTGGGTAAAAAAATGATTTTGCACTGAAAGACCAATTTATATTGTGTAATTTGATACGAGGTTCGATTTGATATATTATAATAGTCGTTTCGATACCCGTGTCAAAAGTTATCTTCGTTGAAAGTTGCAACTCATATTTAACAAATGTTTTTTTGTTTTTGAAAATGTTAACAACATCTCATTTATTTTTCTCTTCTCTTTTTTTTTTATGAATAGAGACTGATAAAAAATATATATAAATAACCCTAAGTCAGCACCAATATCTTCTTTATTTCTCTATTGAATTAAACCAGAAAAAAGTAAAATAAAAATGGTGCGTAAAAAACATTAAACCCATGGTAAGTGATGTAAACGATGGAATTTGGTTACAAAAATGATTTTCCATAGCAAGACCAAATTATATTGTGTAATTTGGTACGAGCTTCAATTTGATATATTATAGTAGTCGTTTCGATACCCGAGTTAAAAGTTATCTTCGTTGAAAGTTGCAACTCTTATTTAACAAATTTTTTTTTTTGTTTTTGAAAATGTTAACAACATCCTATTTATTTTTCTCTTCTCTTATTTTTTTTATGAATAGAAATTGATAGAAAATATATATAAATAACCCTAAGTCCGCACCAATATCTTGTTTATATATCTATTGAATTAAACCAGAAATAATTAAAATGAAATTAGTGCGTCAAAAACTATAAATCCTCAATAAGTGATGTTAACGATGGAATTTGTTTACAAAAATGATAATCCATAGTGAGACAAAATTATATTGTAAAATTTTATACGAGCTTCGATTTGATATATATTATAATAGTCGTTTCGATACCCGAGTCAAAAATTATCTTCGTTGAAATTGTCAACTCATATTTAACAAATATTATTTTTGTTTTTGAAAATGTTAACAACATTCAATTTATTTTTCTCTTCTCTTAGTTTTTTTATGAATAGAGACTGATTGAAAATATATATAAATAACCCCAAGTCCGCACCAATATCTTCTTTATTCCTCAATTGAATTAAACGAGAAATAAGTAAAATGATAATAGTGCGTCAAAAACTGTAAACCCTCGGTAATTGCTGTAAACGATGGAATTTGGGTACAAAAATGATTTTCTATAGCAAGACCAAGTTATATTGTGTAATTTGATACGAGCTTCGATTTGATATATTATAATAGTCGTTTAGATACCCGAGTCAAAAGTTATCTTCGTTGAAAGTTGCAACTCATATTTAACAAATGTTTTTTTGTTTTTGAAAATGTTAACAACATTTATTTATTTTTCTCTTCTCTTAGTTTTTTTATGAATAGAGACTGATTGAATATATATATAAATAACCCTAATTCAGCAACAATATCTTCTTTATTCCTCAATTGAATTAAACCAGAAATAAGTAAAATGAAAATAGTGCGTCAAAAACTGTAAAAAACCCTCGGTAAGTGATGTAAACGATGGAAATTGGGTACAAAAATGATTTTCCATAGCAAGACCAAATTATATTGTGTAATTTGATACGAGCTTCGATTTGATATATTATAATATTTGTTTCGATACCCGAGTCAAAAGTTATCTTCGTAGAAAGTTGCAACTAATATTTAACAAATGTTTTTTTGTTTTTAAAAATGTTAACAACATTCAATTTATTTTTCTCTTCTCTTAGTTTTTTATGAATAGAGACTGATTGGAAATATATATAAATAACCCTAAGTCAGCACCAATATCTTCTTTATTCCTCTATTGAATTAAACCAGAAATAAGTAAAATAAAAATGGTGCGTAAAAAACATTACACACATGGTAAGTGATGTAACCGATGGAATTTGGGTAAAAAAATGATTTTGCACTGCAAGACCAATTTATATTGTGTAATTTGATACGAGGTTCGATTTGATATATTATAATAGTCGTTTCGATACCCGTGTCAAAAGTTATCTTCGTTGAAAGTTGCAACTCATATTTAACAAATGTTTTTTTGTTTTTGAAAATGTTAACAACATCTCATTTATTTTTCTCTTCTCTTTTTTTTACTATGAATAGAGACTGATAAAAAATATATATAAATAACCCTAAGTCAGCACCAATATCTTCTTTATTTCTCTATTGAATTAAACCAGAAAAAAGTAAAATAAATATGGTGCGTAAAAAACATTAAACCCATGGTAAGTGATGTAAACGATGGAATTTGGTTACAAAAATGATTTTCCATAGCAAGACCAAATTATATTGTGTAATTTGGTACGAGTTTCAATTTGATATATTATAGTAGTCGTTTCCATACCCGAGTTAAAAGTTATCTTCTTTGAAAGTTGCAACTCATATTTAACAAATGTTTTTTTTTGTTTTTGAAAATGTTAACAACATCCTATTTATTTTTCTCTTCTCTTATTTTTTTTATGAATAGAGATTGATAGAAAATATATATAAATAACCCTAAGTCCGCACCAATATCTTTTTTTATATATCTATTGAATTAAACCAGAAATAATTAAAATGAAAATAGTGCGTCAAAAACTATAAATCCTCAATAAGTGATGTTAACGATGGAATTTGTTTACAAAAATGATAATCCATAGTGAGGCAAAATTATATTGTAAAATTTTATACGAGCTTCGATTTGATATATTATAATAGTCGTTTCGATACCCGAGTCCAAAATTATCTTCGTTGAAATTGTCAACTCATATTTAACAAATATTATTTTTGTTTTTGAAAATGTTAACAACATTCAATTTATTTTTCTCTTCTCTTAGTTTTTTTATGAATAGAGACTGATTGAAAATATATATAAATAACCCTAAGTCCGCACCAATATCTTCTTTATTCCTCAATTGAATTAAACGAGAAATAAGTAAAATGATAATAGTGCGTCAAAAACTGTAAACCCTCGGTAAGTGCTGTAAACGATGGAATTTGGGTACAAAAATTATTTTCTATAGCAAGACCAAGTTATATTGTGTAATTTGATACGAGCTTCGATTTGATATATTATAATAGTCGTTTCGATACCCGAGTCAAAAGTTATCTTCGTTGAAAGTTGCAACTCATATTTAACAAATATTTTTTTGTTTTTGAAAATGTTAACAACATTTATTTATTTTTTTTCTTCTCTTAGTTTTTTTATGAATAGAGACTGATTGAAAATATATATAAATAACCCTAATTCAGCAACAATATCTTCTTTATTCCTCAATTGAATTAAACCAGAAATAAGTAAAATGAAAATAGTGCGTCAAAAATTGTAAAAAACCCTCGGTAAGTGATGTAAACGATGGAAATTGGGTACAAAAATGATTTTGCAAAGTGAAACCTAATCATATTGTGTAATTTCATACGAGCTTCGATTTAATATATTATAATAGTCGTTTCGATACCTGAGTCAAAAGTTATCTTCGTTGAATGTTGCAACTCATATTTAACAAATGTTTTTTTGTTTTCGAAAATGTTAACAACATCCAATTTATTTTTCTATTCTCTTAGTTTTTTTATGAATAGAGACAGATTGAAAATATATATAAATAACCCTAAGTCCGCACCCATATCTTCTTTATTCCACAATTGAATTAAACCAGAAATAAGTAAAATGAAAATAGTGCGTCAAAAACTGTAAACCCTCGGTAAGTGATGTAAACGATGGAATTTGGGTACAAAAAAGATTTTCCATAGCAAGAACAAATCATATTGTGTAATTTGATATGAGCTTCGATTTGATATTTTATAATAGTCGTTTCGATACCCGAGTCAAAAGTTATCTTCGTTGAAAGTTACAACTCATATTTAACAAATGTTTTTTTGTTTTTGATTATGTTAACAACATTCAATTTATTTTTCTCTTCTCTTAGTTTTTTTATGAATAGAGACTGATTGAAAATATATATAAATAACCCTAAGTCAGCACCAATATCTTTTTTATTCCTCAATTGAATTAAACCAGAAATAAGTAAAATGAAAATAGTGCGTCAAAAACTGTAAAAAAACCCTCGGTAAGTGATGTAAACAATGGAAATTGGGTACAAAAATGAATTTCCATAGCTAGACCAAATTATGTTGTGTAATTTGATACGAGCTTTGATTTGATATATTATAATAGTCGTTTCGATACCCGAGTCAAAAGTTATCTTCGTTGAAAGTTACAACTCATATTTAACAAATGTTTTTTTGTGTTTGAAAATGTTAACAACATTCAATTTATTTTTCTCTTCTCTTAGTTTTTTTATGAATAGAGACTGATTGCAAATATATATAAATAACCCTAAGTCAGCACCAATATCTTTTTTATTCCTCAATTGAATTAAACCAGAAATAAGTAAAATGAAAATAGGGCGTCAAAAACTGTAAAAAAACCCTCGGTAAGTGATGTAAACAATGGAAATTGGGTACAAAAATGATTTTCCATAGCTAGACCAAATTATGTTGTGTAATTTGATACGAGCTTTGATTTGATATATTATAATATTTGTTTCGATACCCGAGTCAAAAGTTATCTTCGTAGAAAGTTGCAACTAATATTTAACAAATGTTTTTTTGTTTTTAAAAATGTTAACAACATTCAATTTATTTTTCTCTTCTCTTAGTTTTTTATGAATAGAGACTGATTGGAAATATATATAAATAACCCTAAGTCAGCACCAATATCTTCTTTATTCCTCTATTGAATTAAACCAGAAATAAGTAAAATAAAAATGGTGCGTAAAAAACATTACACACATGGTAAGTGATGTAACCGATGGAATTTGGGTAAAAAAATGATTTTGCACTGCAAGACCAATTTATATTGTGTAATTTGATACGAGGTTCGATTTGATATATTATAATAGTCGTTTCGATACCCGTGTCAAAAGTTATCTTCGTTGAAAGTTGCAACTCATATTTAACAAATGTTTTTTTGTTTTTGAAAATGTTAACAACATCTCATTTATTTTTCTCTTCTCTTTTTTTTACTATGAATAGAGACTGATAAAAAATATATATAAATAACCCTAAGTCAGCACCAATATCTTCTTTATTTCTCTATTGAATTAAACCAGAAAAAAGTAAAATAAATATGGTGCGTAAAAAACATTAAACCCATGGTAAGTGATGTAAACGATGGAATTTGGTTACAAAAATGATTTTCCATAGCAAGACCAAATTATATTGTGTAATTTGGTACGAGTTTCAATTTGATATATTATAGTAGTCGTTTCCATACCCGAGTTAAAAGTTATCTTCTTTGAAAGTTGCAACTCTTATTTAACAAATGTTTTTTTTTGTTTTTGAAAATGTTAACAACATCCTATTTATTTTTCTCTTCTCTTATTTTTTTTATGAATAGAGATTGATAGAAAATATATATAAATAACCCTAAGTCCGCACCAATATCTTTTTTTATATATCTATTGAATTAAACCAGAAATAATTAAAATGAAAATAGTGCGTCAAAAACTATAAATCCTCAATAAGTGATGTTAACGATGGAATTTGTTTACAAAAATGATAATCCATAGTGAGGCAAAATTATATTGTAAAATTTTATACGAGCTTCGATTTGATATATTATAATAGTCGTTTCGATACCCGAGTCCAAAATTATCTTCGTTGAAATTGTCAACTCATATTTAACAAATATTATTTTTGTTTTTGAAAATGTTAACAACATTCAATTTATTTTTCTCTTCTCTTAGTTTTTTTATGAATAGAGACTGATTGAAAATATATATAAATAACCCTAAGTCCGCACCAATATCTTCTTTATTCCTCAATTGAATTAAACGAGAAATAAGTAAAATGATAATAGTGCGTCAAAAACTGTAAACCCTCGGTAAGTGCTGTAAACGATGGAATTTGGGTACAAAAATTATTTTCTATAGCAAGACCAAGTTATATTGTGTAATTTGATACGAGCTTCGATTTGATATATTATAATAGTCGTTTCGATACCCGAGTCAAAAGTTATCTTCGTTGAAAGTTGCAACTCATATTTAACAAATATTTTTTTGTTTTTGAAAATGTTAACAACATTTATTTATTTTTTTCTTCTCTTAGTTTTTTTATGAATAGAGACTGATTGAAAATATATATAAATAACCCTAATTCAGCAACAATATCTTCTTTATTCCTCAATTGAATTAAACCAGAAATAAGTAAAATGAAAATAGTGCGTCAAAAATTGTAAAAAACCCTCGGTAAGTGATGTAAACGATGGAAATTGGGTACAAAAATGATTTTGCAAAGTGAAACCTAATCATATTGTGTAATTTCATACGAGCTTCGATTTAATATATTATAATAGTCGTTTCGATACCTGAGTCAAAAGTTATCTTCGTTGAATGTTGCAACTCATATTTAACAAATGTTTTTTTGTTTTCGAAAATGTTAACAACATCCAATTTATTTTTCTATTCTCTTAGTTTTTTTATGAATAGAGACAGATTGAAAATATATATAAATAACCCTAAGTCCGCACCCATATCTTCTTTATTCCACAATTGAATTAAACCAGAAATAAGTAAAATGAAAATAGTGCGTCAAAAACTGTAAACCCTCGGTAAGTGATGTAAACGATGGAATTTGGGTACAAAAAAGATTTTCCATAGCAAGAACAAATCATATTGTGTAATTTGATATGAGCTTCGATTTGATATTTTATAATAGTCGTTTCGATACCCGAGTCAAAAGTTATCTTCGTTGAAAGTTACAACTCATATTTAACAAATGTTTTTTTGTTTTTGATTATGTTAACAACATTCAATTTATTTTTCTCTTCTCTTAGTTTTTTTATGAATAGAGACTGATTGAAAATATATATAAATAACCCTAAGTCAGCACCAATATCTTTTTTATTCCTCAATTGAATTAAACCAGAAATAAGTAAAATGAAAATAGTGCGTCAAAAACTGTAAAAAAACCCTCGGTAAGTGATGTAAACAATGGAAATTGGGTACAAAAATGAATTTCTATAGCTAGACCAAATTATGTTGTGTAATTTGATACGAGCTTTGATTTGATATATTATAATAGTCGTTTCGATACCCGAGTCAAAAGTTATCTTCGTTGAAAGTTACAACTCATATTTAACAAATGTTTTTTTGTGTTTGAAAATGTTAACAACATTCAATTTATTTTTCTCTTCTCTTAGTTTTTTTATGAATAGAGACTGATTGCAAATATATATAAATAACCCTAAGTCAGCACCAATATCTTTTTTATTCCTCAATTGAATTAAACCAGAAATAAGTAAAATGAAAATAGGGCGTCAAAAACTGTAAAAAAACCCTCGGTAAGTGATGTAAACAATGGAAATTGGGTACAAAAATGATTTTCCATAGCTAGACCAAATTATGTTGTGTAATTTGATACGAGCTTTGATTTGATATATTATAATATTTGTTTCGATACCCGAGTCAAAAGTTATCTTCGTAGAAAGTTGCAACTAATATTTAACAAATGTTTTTTTGTTTTTAAAAATGTTAACAACATTCAATTTATTTTTCTCTTCTCTTAGTTTTTTATGAATAGAGACTGATTGGAAATATATATAAATAACCCTAAGTCAGCACCAATATCTTCTTTATTCCTCTATTGAATTAAACCAGAAATAAGTAAAATAAAAATGGTGCGTAAAAAACATTACACACATGGTAAGTGATGTAACCGATGGAATTTGGGTAAAAAAATGATTTTGCACTGCAAGACCAATTTATATTGTGTAATTTGATACGAGGTTCGATTTGATATATTATAATAGTCGTTTCGATACCCGTGTCAAAAGTTATCTTCGTTGAAAGTTGCAACTCATATTTAACAAATGTTTTTTTGTTTTTGAAAATGTTAACAACATCTCATTTATTTTTCTCTTCTCTTTTTTTTACTATGAATAGAGACTGATAAAAAATATATATAAATAACCCTAAGTCAGCACCAATATCTTCTTTATTTCTCTATTGAATTAAACCAGAAAAAAGTAAAATAAATATGGTGCGTAAAAAACATTAAACCCATGGTAAGTGATGTAAACGATGGAATTTGGTTACAAAAATGATTTTCCATAGCAAGACCAAATTATATTGTGTAATTTGGTACGAGTTTCAATTTGATATATTATAGTAGTCGTTTCCATACCCGAGTTAAAAGTTATCTTCTTTGAAAGTTGCAACTCATATTTAACAAATGTTTTTTTTTGTTTTTGAAAATGTTAACAACATCCTATTTATTTTTCTCTTCTCTTATTTTTTTTATGAATAGAGATTGATAGAAAATATATATAAATAACCCTAAGTCCGCACCAATATCTTTTTTTATATATCTATTGAATTAAACCAGAAATAATTAAAATGAAAATAGTGCGTCAAAAACTATAAATCCTCAATAAGTGATGTTAACGATGGAATTTGTTTACAAAAATGATAATCCATAGTGAGGCAAAATTATATTGTAAAATTTTATACGAGCTTCGATTTGATATATTATAATAGTCGTTTCGATACCCGAGTCCAAAATTATCTTCGTTGAAATTGTCAACTCATATTTAACAAATATTATTTTTGTTTTTGAAAATGTTAACAACATTCAATTTATTTTTCTCTTCTCTTAGTTTTTTTATGAATAGAGACTGATTGAAAATATATATAAATAACCCTAAGTCCGCACCAATATCTTCTTTATTCCTCAATTGAATTAAACGAGAAATAAGTAAAATGATAATAGTGCGTCAAAAACTGTAAACCCTCGGTAAGTGCTGTAAACGATGGAATTTGGGTACAAAAATTATTTTCTATAGCAAGACCAAGTTATATTGTGTAATTTGATACGAGCTTCGATTTGATATATTATAATAGTCGTTTCGATACCCGAGTCAAAAGTTATCTTCGTTGAAAGTTGCAACTCATATTTAACAAATATTTTTTTGTTTTTGAAAATGTTAACAACATTTATTTATTTTTTTCTTCTCTTAGTTTTTTTATGAATAGAGACTGATTGAAAATATATATAAATAACCCTAATTCAGCAACAATATCTTCTTTATTCCTCAATTGAATTAAACCAGAAATAAGTAAAATGAAAATAGTGCGTCAAAAATTGTAAAAAACCCTCGGTAAGTGATGTAAACGATGGAAATTGGGTACAAAAATGATTTTGCAAAGTGAAACCTAATCATATTGTGTAATTTCATACGAGCTTCGATTTAATATATTATAATAGTCGTTTCGATACCTGAGTCAAAAGTTATCTTCGTTGAATGTTGCAACTCATATTTAACAAATGTTTTTTTGTTTTCGAAAATGTTAACAACATCCAATTTATTTTTCTATTCTCTTAGTTTTTTTATGAATAGAGACAGATTGAAAATATATATAAATAACCCTAAGTCCGCACCCATATCTTCTTTATTCCACAATTGAATTAAACCAGAAATAAGTAAAATGAAAATAGTGCGTCAAAAACTGTAAACCCTCGGTAAGTGATGTAAACGATGGAATTTGGGTACAAAAAAGATTTTCCATAGCAAGAACAAATCATATTGTGTAATTTGATATGAGCTTCGATTTGATATTTTATAATAGTCGTTTCGATACCCGAGTCAAAAGTTATCTTCGTTGAAAGTTACAACTCATATTTAACAAATGTTTTTTTGTTTTTGATTATGTTAACAACATTCAATTTATTTTTCTCTTCTCTTAGTTTTTTTATGAATAGAGACTGATTGAAAATATATATAAATAACCCTAAGTCAGCACCAATATCTTTTTTATTCCTCAATTGAATTAAACCAGAAATAAGTAAAATGAAAATAGTGCGTCAAAAACTGTAAAAAAACCCTCGGTAAGTGATGTAAACAATGGAAATTGGGTACAAAAATGAATTTCCATAGCTAGACCAAATTATGTTGTGTAATTTGATACGAGCTTTGATTTGATATATTATAATAGTCGTTTCGATACCCGAGTCAAAAGTTATCTTCGTTGAAAGTTACAACTCATATTTAACAAATGTTTTTTTGTGTTTGAAAATGTTAACAACATTCAATTTATTTTTCTCTTCTCTTAGTTTTTTTATGAATAGAGACTGATTGCAAATATATATAAATAACCCTAAGTCAGCACCAATATCTTTTTTATTCCTCAATTGAATTAAACCAGAAATAAGTAAAATGAAAATAGGGCGTCAAAAACTGTAAAAAAAACCCTCGGTAAGTTATGTAAACAATGGAAATTGGGTACAAAAATGATTTTCCATAGCTAGACCAAATTATGTTGTGTAATTTGATACGAGCTTTGATTTGATATATTATAATAGTCGTTTCGATACCCGAGTCAAAAGTTATCTTCGTTGAAAGTTACAACTCATATTTAACAAATGTTTTTTTGTTTTTGATTATGTTAACAACATTCAATTTATTTTTCTCTTCTCTTAGTTTTTTTATGAATAGAGACTGATTGCAAATATATATAAATAACCCTAAGTCAGCACCAATATCTTTTTTATTCCTCAATTGAATTAAACCAGAAATAAGTAAAATAAAAATAGTGCGTCAAAAACTGTAAAAAAACCCTCGGTAAGTGATGTAAACAAAGGAAATTGGGTACAAAAATGATTTTCCATAGCTAGACCAAATTATGTTGTGTAATTTGATACGAGCTTTGATTTGATATTTTATAATAGTCGTTTCGATACCCGAGTCAAAAGTTATCTTCGTTGAAAGTTACAACTCATATTTAACAAATGTTTTTTTGTGTTTGAAAATGTTAACAACATTCAATTTATTTTTCTCTTCTCTTAGATTTTTTATGAATAGAGACTGATTGCAAATATATATAAATAACCCTAAGTCAGCACCAATATCTTTTTTATTCCTCAATTGAATTAAACCAGAAATAAGTAAAATGAAAATAGGGCGTCAAAAACTGTAAAAAAAACCCTCGGTAAGTGATGTAAACAATGGAAATTGGGTACAAAAATGATTTTCCATAGCTAGACCAAATTATGTTGTGTAATTTGATACGAGCTTTGATTTGATATATTATAATAGTCGTTTCGATACCCGAGTCAAAAGTTATCTTCGTTGAAAGTTACAACTCATATTTAACAAATGTTTTTTTGTTTTTGATTATGTTAACAACATTCAATTTATTTTTCTCTTCTCTTAGTTTTTTTATGAATAGAGACTGATTGCAAATATATATAAATAACCCTAAGTCAGCACCAATATCTTTTTTATTCCTCAATTGAATTAAACCAGAAATAAGTAAAATAAAAATAGTGCGTCAAAAACTGTAAA
The DNA here is from genome assembly GCA_037013495.1 of Hippophae tibetana. Lineage (NCBI taxonomy): Eukaryota > Viridiplantae > Streptophyta > Magnoliopsida > Rosales > Elaeagnaceae > Hippophae > Hippophae tibetana. The sequence continues at coordinate 40,961,246 of CM072809.1, read as the reverse complement.
AAAACCCTCGGTAAGTGATGTAAACAAAGGAAATTGGGTACAAAAATGATTTTCCATAGCTAGACCAAATTATGTTGTGTAATTTGATACGAGCTTTGATTTGATATTTTATAATAGTCGTTTCGATACCCGAGTCAAAAGTTATCTTCGTTGAAAGTTACAACTCATATTTAACAAATGTTTTTTTGTTTTTGATTATGTTAACAACATTCAATTTATTTTTCTCTTCTCTTAGTTTTTTTATGAATAGAGACTGATTGAAAATATATATAAATAACCCTAAGTCAGCACCAATATCTTTTTTATTCCTCAATTGAATTAAACCAGAAATAAGTAAAATGAAAATAGTGCGTCAAAAACTGTAAAAAAAACCCTCGGTAAGTGATGTAAACAATGGAAATTGGGTACAAAAATGATTTTCCATAGCTAGACCAAATTATGTTGTGTAATTTGATACGAGCTTTGATTTGATATATTATAATAGTCGTTTCGATACCCGAGTCAAAAGTTATCTTCGTTGAAAGTTACAACTCATATTTAACAAATGTTTTTTTGTTTTTGAAAATGTTAACAACATTTATTTATTTTTCTCTTCTCTTAGTTTTTTATGAATAGAGACTGATTGAAAATATATATAAATAACCCTAATTCAGCAACAATATCTTCTTTATTCCTCAATTGAATTAAACCAGAAATAAGTAAAATGAAAATAGTGCGTCAAAAACTGTAAAAACCCTCGGTAAGTGATGTAAACGATGGAATTTGGGTACAAAAAAGATTTTCCAGAGCAAGAACAAATCATATTGTGTAATTTGATATGAGCTTCGATTTGATATTTTATAATAGTCGTTTCGATACCCGAGTCAAAAGTTATCTTCGTTGAAAGTTACAACTCATATTTAACAAATGTTTTTTTGTTTTTGATTATGTTAACAACATTCAATTTATTTTTCTCTTCTCTTAGTTTTTTTATGAATAGAGACTGATTGAAAATATATATAAATAACCTTAAGTCAGCACCAATATCTTTTTTATTCCTCAATTGAATTAAACAAGAAATAAGTAAAATGAAAATAGTGCGTCAAAAACTGTAAAAAAACACTCGGTAAGTGATGTAAACAATGGAAATTGGGTACAAAAATGATTTTCCATAGCTAGACCAAATTATGTTGTGTAATTTGATACGAGCTTTGATTTGATATATTATAATAGTCGTTTCGATACCCGAGTCAAAAGTTATCTTCGTTGAAAGTTACAACTCATATTTAACAAATGTTTTTTTGTTTTTGATTATGTTAACAACATTCAATTTATTTTTCTCTTCTCTTAGTTTTTTTATGAATAGAGACTGATTGCAAATATATATAAATAACCCTAAGTCAGCACCAATATCTTTTTTATTCCTCAATTGAATTAAACCAGAAATAAGTAAAATAAAAATAGTGCGTCAAAAACTGTAAAAAAACCCTCGGTAAGTGATGTAAACAAAGGAAATTGGGTACAAAAATGATTTTCCATAGCTAGACCAAATTATGTTGTGTAATTTGATACGAGCTTTGATTTGATATTTTATAATAGTCGTTTCGATACCCGAGTCAAAAGTTATCTTCGTTGAAAGTTACAACTCATATTTAACAAATGTTTTTTTGTGTTTGAAAATGTTAACAACATTCAATTTATTTTTCTCTTCTCTTAGTTTTTTTATGAATAGAGACTGATTGTAAATATATATAAATAACCCTAAGTCAGCACCAATATCTTTTTTATTCCTCAATTGAATTAAACCAAAAATAAGTAAAATGAAAATAAGGCGTCAAAAACTGTAAAAAAACCCTCGGTAAGTGATGTAAACAATGGAAATTGGGTACAAAAATGATTTTCCATAGCTAGACCAAATTATGTTGTGTAATTTGATACGAGCTTTGATTTGATATATTATAATAGTCGTTTCGATACCCGAGTCAAAAGTTATCTTCGTTGAAAGTTACAACTCATATTTAACAAATGTTTTTTTGCTTTTGATTATGTTAACAACATTCAATTTATTTTTCTCTTCTCTTAGTTTTTTTATGAATAGAGACTGATTGCAAATATATATAAATAACCCTAAGTCAGCACCAATATCTTTTTTATTCCTCAATTGAATTAAACCAGAAATAAGTAAAATAAAAATAGTGCGTCAAAAACTGTAAAAAAACCCTCGGTAAGTGATGTAAACAAAGGAAATTGGGTACAAAAATGATTTTCCATAGCTAGACCAAATTATGTTGTGTAATTTGATACGAGCTTTGATTTGATATTTTATAATAGTCGTTTCGATACCCGAGTCAAAAGTTATCTTCGTTGAAAGTTACAACTCATATTTAACAAATGTTTTTTTGTTTTTGATTATGTTAACAACATTCAATTTATTTTTCTCTTCTCTTAGTTTTTTTATGAATAGAGACTGATTGAAAATATATATAAATAACCCTAAGTCAGCACCAATATCTTTTTTATTCCTCAATTGAATTAAACCAGAAATAAGTAAAATGAAAATAGTGCGTCAAAAACTGTAAAAAAACCCTCGGTAAGTGATGTAAACAATGGAAATTGGGTACAAAAATGATTTTCCATAGCTAGACCAAATTATGTTGTGTAATTTGATACGAGCTTTGATTTGATATATTATAATAGTCGTTTCGATACCCGAGTCAAAAGTTATCTTCGTTGAAAGTTACAACTCATATTTAACAAATGTTTTTTTGTTTTTGAAAATGTTAACAACATTTATTTATTTTTCTCTTCTCTTAGTTTTTTTATGAATAGAGACTGATTGAAAATATATATAAATAACCCTAATTCAGCAACAATATCTTCTTTATTCCTCAATTGAATTAAACCAGAAATAAGTAAAATGAAAATAGTGCGTCAAAAACTGTAAAAACCCTCGGTAAGTGATGTAAACGATGGAATTTGGGTACAAAAAAGATTTTCCATAGCAAGAACAAATCATATTGTGTAATTTGATATGAGCTTCGATTTGATATTTTATAATAGTCGTTTCGATACCCGAGTCAAAAGTTATCTTCGTTGAAAGTTACAACTCATATTTAACAAATGTTTTTTTGTTTTTGATTATGTTAACAACATTCAATTTATTTTTCTCTTCTCTTAGTTTTTTTATGAATAGAGACTGATTGAAAATATATATAAATAACCCTAAGTCAGCACCAATATCTTTTTTATTCCTCAATTGAATTAAACCAGAAATAAGTAAAATGAAAATAGTGCGTCAAAAACTGTAAAAAAACCCTCGGTAAGTGATGTAAACAATGGAAATTGGGTACAAAAATGATTTTCCATAGCTAGACCAAATTATGTTGTGTAATTTGATACGAGCTTTGATTTGATATATTATAATAGTCGTTTCGATACCCGAGTCAAAAGTTATCTTCGTTGAAAGTTACAACTCATATTTAACAAATGTTTTTTTGTTTTTGATTATGTTAACAACATTCAATTTATTTTTCTCTTCTCTTAGTTTTTTTATGAATAGAGACTGATTGCAAATATATATAAATAACCCTAAGTCAGCACCAATATCTTTTTTATTCCTCAATTGAATTAAACCAGAAATAAGTAAAATGAAAATAGTGCGTCAAAAACTGTAAACCCTCGGTAAGTGATGTAAACGATGGAATTTGGGTACAAAAATGATTTTGCAAAGTGAAACCTAATCATATAGTGTAATTTCATACGAGCTTCGATTTAATATATTATAATAGTCGTTTCGATACCTGAGTCAAAAGTTATCTTCGTTGAATGTTGCAACTCATATTTAACAAATGTTTTTTTGTTTTCGAAAATGTTAACAACATCCAATTTATTTTTCTATTCTCTTAGTTTTTTTATGAATAGAGACAGATTGAAAATATATATAAATAACCCTAAGTCCGCACCCATATCTTCTTTATTCCTCAATTGAATTAAACCAGAAATAAGTAAAATGAAAATAGTGCGTCAAAAACTGTAAACCCTCGGTAAGTGATGTAAACGATGGAATTTGGGTATAAAAAAGATTTTCCATAGCAAGAACAAATCATATTGTGTAATTTGATATGAGCTTCGATTTGATATTTTATAATAGTCGTTTCGAAACCCGAGTCAAAAGTTATCTTCGTTGAAAGTTACAACTCATATTAAACAAATGTTTTTTTGTTTTTGATTATGTTAACAACATCCAATTTATTTTTCTCTTCTCTTAGTTTTTTTATGAATAGAGACTGATTGAAAATATATATAAATAACCCTAAGTCAGCTCCAATATCTTCTTTATTCCTCAATTGAATTAAACCAGAAATGAGTAAAATGAAAATAGTGCGTCAAAAACTTTAAACCCTCGGTAAGTGATGTAAACGATGGAAATTGGGTACAAAAATGATTTTCCATAGCAAGACCAAATTATATTGTGTAATTTGATACGAGCTTCGATTTGATATATTATAATATTCGTTTCGATACCCGAGTCAAAAGTTATCTTCGTTGAAAGTTGCAACTCATATTTAACAAATGTTTTTTTGTTTTTGAAAATGTTAACAACATCCCATTTATTTTTCTCTTCTCTTTTTTTTTTATTATGAATAGAGACTGATAGAAAATATATATAAATAACCCTAAGTCAGCACCAATATCTTCTTTATTTCTCTATTGAATTAAACCAGAAAAAAGTAAAATAAAAATGATGCGTAAAAAACATTAAACCCATGGTAAGTGATGTAAACGATGGAATTTGGTTACAAAAATGATTTTCCATAGCAAGACCAAATTATATTGTGTAATTTGGTACGAGCTTCAATTTGATATATTATAGTAGTCGTTTCGATACCCGAGTTAAATGTTATCTTCGTTTAAAGTTGCAACTCATATTTAACAAATGTTTTTTTTTTTGTTTTTGAAAATGTTAACAACATCCTATTTATTTTTCTCTTCTCTTATTTTTTTTATGAATAGAGATTGATAGAAAATATATATAAATAACCCTAAGTCCGCACCAATATCTTGTTTATATATCTATTGAATTAAACCAGAAATAATTAAAATGAAAATAGTGCGTCAAAAAATAAAAATCCTCAATAAGTGATGTAAACGATGGAATTTGTTTAAAAAAATGATAATCCATAGTGAGACAAAATTATATTGTAAAATTTTATACGAGCTTCGAATTGATATATTATAATAGTCGTTTCGATACCCGAGTCAAAAATTATATTCGTTGAAATTGTCAACTCATATTTAACAAATATTATTTTTGTTTTTGAAAATGTTAACAACATTCAATTTATTTTTCTCTTCTCTTAGTTTTTTTATGAATAGAGACTGATTGAAAATATATATAAATAACCCTAAGTCCGCACCAATATCTTCTTTATTCCTCAATTGAATTAAACGAGAAATAAGTAAAATGATAATAGTGCGTCAAAAACTGTAAACCCTCGGTAAGTGCTGTAAACGATGGAATTTGGGTACAAAAATGATTTTCTATAGCAAGACCAAGTTATATTGTGTAATTTGATACGAGCTTCGATTTGATATATTATAATAGTCGTTTAGATACCCGAGTCAAAAGTTATCTTCATTGAAAGTTGCAACTCATATTTAACAAATGTTTTTTTGTTTTTGAAAATGTTAACAACATTTATTTATTTTTCTCTTCTCTTAGTTTTTTTATGAATAGAGACTGATTGAAAATATATATAAATAACCCTAATTCAGCAACAATATCTTCTTTATTCCTCAATTGAATTAAACCAGAAATAAGTAAAATGAAAATAGTGCGTCAAAAACTGTAAAAACCCTCGGTAAGTGATGTAAACGATGGAATTTGGGTACAAAAAAGATTTTCCATAGCAAGAACAAATCATATTGTGTAATTTGATATGAGCTTCGATTTGATATTTTATAATAGTCGTTTCGATACCCGAGTCAAAAGTTATCTTCGTTGAAAGTTGCAACTCATATTTAACAAATGTTTTTTTGTTTTTGAAAATGTTAACAACATCCCATTTATTTTTCTCTTCTCTTTTTTTTTATTATGAATAGAGATTGATAGAAAATATATATAAATAACCCTAAGTCAGCACCAATATCTTCTTTATTTCTCTATTGAATTAAACCAGAAAAAAGTAAAATAAAAATGATGCGTAAAAAACATTAAACCCATGGTAAGTGATGTAAACGATGGAATTTGGTTACAAAAATGATTTTCCATAGTAAGACCAAATTATATTGTGTAATTTGGTACGAGCTTCAATTTGATATATTATAGTAGTCGTTTCGATACCCGAGTTAAAAGTTATCTTCGTTTAAAGTTGCAACTCATATTTAACAAATGTTTTTTTTTGTTTTTGAAAATGTTAACAACATCCTATTTATTTTTCTCTTCTATTATTTTTTTTATGAATAGAGATTGATAGAAAATATATATAAATAACCCTAAGTCCGCACCAATATCTTGTTTATATATCTATTGAATTAAACCAGAAATAATTAAAATGAAAATAGTGCGTCAAAAACTATAAATCCTCAATAAGTGATGTTAACGATGGAATTTGTTTATAAAAATGATAATCCATAGTGAGACAAAATTATATGGTAAAATTTTATATGAGCTTCGATTTGATATATTATAATAGTCGTTTCGATACCCGAGTCAAAAATTATATTCGTTGAAATTGTCAACTCATATTTAACAAATATTATTTTTGTTTTTGAAAATGTTAACAACATTCAATTTATTTTTCTCTTCTCTTAGTTTTTTTATGAATAGAGACTGATTGAAAATATATATAAATAACCCTAAGTCCGCACCAATATCTTCTTTATTCCTCAATTGAATTAAACGAGAAATAAGTAAAATGATAATAGTGCGTCAAAAACTGTAAACCCTCGGTAAGTGCTGTAAACGATGGAATTTGGGTACAAAAATGATTTTCCATAGCAAGAACAAATCATATTGTGTAATTTGATATGAGCTTCGATTTGATATTTTATAATAGTCGTTTCGATACCCGAGTCAAAAGTTATCTTCGTTGAAAGTTACAACTCATATATAACAAATGTTTTTTTGTTTTTGATTATGTTAACAACATCCAATTTATTTTTTCTCTTCTCTTAGTTTTTTTATGAATAGAGACTGATTGAAAATATATATAAATAACCCTAAGTCAGCTCCAATATCTTCTTTATTCCTCAATTGAATTAAACCAGAAATGAGTAAAATGAAAATAGTGCGTCAAAAACTTTAACCCTCGGTAAGTGATGTAAACGATGGAAATTGGGTACAAAAATGATTTTCCATAGCAAGAGCAAATTATATTGTGTAATTTGATACGAGCTTCGATTTGATATATTATAATAGTCGTTTCGATACCCGAGTCAAAAGTTATCTTCGTTGAAAGTGACAACTCATATTTCACAAATGTTTTTTTGTTTTTGAAAATGTTAACGACATCCAATTTATTTTTCTCTTATCTTAGTTTTTTTATGAATAGAGACAGACTGAAAATATATATAAATAACCCTAAGTCAGCACCAATATCTTCTTTATTCCTCTGTTGAATTAAACCAGAAATAAGTAAAATAAAAATGGTGCGTAAAAAACATTACACACATGGTATGTGATGTAACCGATGGAATTTGGGTAAAAAAAATGATTTTGCACTGCAAGACCAATTTATATTGTGTAATTTGATACGAGGTTCGATTTGATATATTATAATAGTCGTTTCGATACCCGTGTCAAAAGTTATCTTCGTTGAAAGTTGCAACTCATATTTAACAAATGTTTTTTTGTTTTCGAAATGTTAACATCCCATTTATTTTTCTCTTCTCTTTTTTTTTATTATGAATAGAGACTGATAGAAAATATATAAAAATAACCCTAAGTCAGCACCAATATCTTCTTTGTTTCTCTATTGAATTAAACCAGAAAAAAGTAAAATAAAAATGGTGCGTAAAAAACATTAAACCCATGGTAAGTGATGTAAACGATGGAATTTGGTTAAAAAAATGATTTTCCATAGCAAGACCAAATTATATTGTGTAATTTGGTACGAGCTTCAATTTTGATATATTATAGTAGTCGTTTCGATACCCGAGTTAAAAGTTATCTTCGTTTAAAGTTGCAACTCATATTTAACAAATGTTTTTTTTTTGTTTTTGAAAATGTTAACAACATCCTATTTATTTTTCTCTTCTCTTATTTTTTTTATGAATAGAGATTGATAGAAAATATATATAAATAACCCTAAGTCCGCACCAATATCTTGTTTATATATCTATTGAATTAAACCAGAAATAATTAAAATGAAAATAGTGCGTCAAAAACTATAAATCCTCAATAAGTGATGTTAACGATGGAATTTGTTTACAAAAATGATAATCCATAGTGAGACAAAATTATATTGTAAAATTTTATAAGAGCTTCGATTTGATATATTATAATAGTCGTTTCGATACCCGAGTCAAAAGTTATCTTCGTTGAAAGTTGCAACTCATATTTAACAAATATTATTTTTGTTTTTGAAAATGTTAACAACATTCAATTTATTTTTCTCTTCTCTTAGTTTTTTTATGAATAGAGACTGATTGAAAATATATATAAAATAACCCTAAGTCAGCACCAATATCTTTTTTATTCCTCAATTGAATTAAACCAGAAATAAGTAAAATGAAAATAGTGCGTCAAAAACTGTAAAAAACCCTCGGTAAGTGATGTAAACGATGGAAATTGGGTACAAAAATGATTTTCCATAGCAAGACCAAATTATATTGTGTAATTTGATACGAGCTTTGATTTGATATATTATAATAGTCGTTTCGATACCCGAGTCAAAAGTTATCTTTGTTGAAAGTTGCAACTCATATTTAACAAATGTTTTTTTGTTTTTGAAAATATTAACAACATTCAATTTATTTTTCTCTTCTCTTAGTTTTTTTATGAATAGAGACTGATTGAAAAATATATAAAAATAACCCAAAGTCAGCACTAATATCTTCTTTATTCCTCTATTGAATTAGACCATAAATAAGTAAAATGAAAATAGTGCGTCAAAAAATGTAAACCCTCGGTAAGTGATGTAAACGATGAAATTTGGGTACAAAAATGATTTTGCAAAGTGAAACCTAATCATATTGTGTAATTTGATACGAGCATCGATTTAATATATTATAATAGTCATTTCGATACCTGAGTCAAAAGTTATCTTCGTTGAATGTTGCAACTCATATTTAACAAATGTTTTTTTGTTTTCGAAAATGTTAACAACATCCAATTTATTTTTATATTCTCTTAGATTTTTTATGAATAGAGACTGATTGAAAATATATAAAAATAACCCTAAGTCAGCACTAATATCTTCTTTATTCCTCAATTGAATTAAACCAGAAATAAGTAAAATGAAAATAGTGCGTCAAAAACTGTAAAAAACCCTGGGTAAGTGATGTAAACGATGGAAATTGGGTACAAAAATGATTTTCCATAGCAAGAACAAATCATATTGTGTAATTTGATATGAGCTTCGATTTGATATTTTATAATAGTCGTTTCCATACCCGAGTCAAAAGTTATCTTCGTTGAAAGTTACAACTCATATATAACAAATGTTTTTTTGTTTTTGATTATGTTAACAACATCCAATTTATTTTTCTCTTCTCTTAGTTTTTTTATGAATAGAGACTGATTGAAAATATATATAAATAACCCTAAGTCAGCTCCAATATCTTCTTTATTCCTCAATTGAATTAAACCAGAAATAAGTAAAATGAAAATAGTGCGTCAAAAACTGTAAACCCTCGGTAAGTGATGTAAACGAGGTAATTTGGGTACAAAAAAGATTTTCCATAGCTAGAAAAATCATATTGTGTAATTTGATACGAGCTTCGATTTGATATTTTATAATAGTCGTTTCGATACCCGAGTCATAAATTATCTTCGTTGAAAGTTGCAACTAATATTTAACAAATGTTTTTTTGTTTTTGAAAATGTTAACAACATTCAATTTATTTTTCTCTCCTCTTTGTTTTTTTATGAATAGAGACTGATTGGAAATATATATAAATAACCCTAAGTCAGCACCAATATCTTCTTTATTCCTCTATTGAATTAAACCAGAAATAAGTAAAATAAAAATGGTGCGTAAAAAACATTACCCCCACGGTAAGTGATGTAACCGATTGAATTTGGGTAAAAAAATGATTTTCCACTGCAAGAGCAAATTATATTGTGTAATTTGATACGAGCTTCGATTTGATATATTATAATAGTCGTTTCGATACCCGAGTCAAAAGTTATCTTCGTTGAAAGTTGCAACTCATATTTAACAAATGTTTTTTTGTTTTAGAAAATGTTAACAACATTAAATTTATTTTTCTCTTCTCTTAGTTTTTTTATGAATAGAGACTGATTGAAAATATATAAAAATAACCCAAAGTCAGCACTAATATCTTCTTTATTCCTCTATTGAATTAGACCATAAATAAGTAAAATGAAAATAGTGCGTCAAAAACTGTAAACCCTCGGTAAGTGATGTAAACGATGAAATTTGGGTACAAAAATGATTTTGCAAAGTGAAACCTAATCATATTTTGTAATTTGATACGAGCTTCGATTTAATATATTATAATAGTCGTTTCGATACCTAAGTCAAAAGTTATCTTCCTTGAATGTTGCAACTCATATTTAACAAATGTTTTTTTGTTTTCGAAAATGTTAACAACATCCAATTTATTTTTCTATTCTCTTAGTTTTTTTATGAATAGAGACTAATTGAAAATATATATAAATAACCCTAAGTCAGCACTAATATCTTCTTTCTTCCTCTATTGAATTAGACCATAAATAAGTAAAATGAAAACAGTGCGTCAAAAACTTTAATTCCTCGGTAAGTGATGTAAACGATGGAATTTGGGTACAAAAATGATTTTGCAAAGTGAAACCTAATCATATTGTGTAATTTGATACGAGCTTCAATTTAATATATTATAATAGTCGTTTCGATACCTCAGTCAAAAGTTATCTTCGTTGAATGTTGCAACTCATATTTAACAAATGTTTTTTTGTTTTTGAAAATGTTAACAACATTCAATTTATTTTTCTCTTCTCTTAGTTTTTTTATGAATAGAGACTGATTGAAAATATATATAAATAACCCTAAGTCCGCACCAATATCTTCTTTATTCCTCTATTGAATTAAACGAGAAATAATTAAAATGAAAATAGTGCGTGAAAAACTTTAAAACCTCGGTAAGTGATGTAAACGATGGAAATTGGGTACAAAAATGATTTTCCATAGCAAGACCAAATTATATTGTGTAATTTGATACGAGCTTCGATTTGATATATTATAATAGTCGTTTCGATACCCGAGTCAAAAGTTATCTTCGTTGAAAGTTGCAACTCATATTTAACAAATGTTTTTTTGTTTTTGAAAATGTTAACAACATTAAATTTATTTTTCTCTTCTCTTAGTTTTTTTATGAATAGAGACTGATTGAAAATATATAAAAATAACCCAAAGTCAGCACTAATATCTTCTTTATTCCTCTATTGAATTAGACCATAAATAAGTAAAATGAAAACAGTGCGTCAAAAACTTTAATTCCTCGGTAAGTGATGTAAACGATGGAATTTGGGTACAAAAATGATTTTGCAAAGTGAAACCTAATCATATTGTGTAATTTGATACGAGCTTCAATTTAATATATTATAATAGTGGTTTCGATACCTGAGTCAAAAGTTATCTTCGTTGAATGTTGCAACTCATATTTAACAAATGTTTTTTTGTTTTTGAAAATGTTAACAACATTCAATTTATTTTTCTCTTCTCTTAGTTTTTTTATGAATAGAGACTGATTGAAAATATATAAAAATAACCCAAAGTCAGCACTAATATCTTCTTTATTCCTCTATTGAATTAGACCATAAATAAGTAAAATGAAAATAGTGCGTCAAAAACTGTAAACCCTCGGTAAGTGATGTAAACGATGAAATTTGGGTACAAAAATGATTTTGCAAAGTGAAAACTAATCATATTGTGTAATTTTATACGAGCTTCGATTTAATATATTATAATAGTCGTTTCGATACCTGAGTCAAAAGTTATCTTCGTTGAATGTTGCAACTCATATTTAACAAATGTTTTTTTGTTTTCAAAAATGTTAACAACATCCAATTTATTTTTCTATTCTCTTAGTTTTTTTATGAATAGAGACTGATTGAAAATATATATAAATAACCCTAAGTCCGCACCAATATCTTCTTTATTCCTCAATTGAATTAAACCAGAAATAAGTAAAATGAAAATATTGCGTCAAAAACTGTAAACCCTCGGTAAGTGATGTAAACGATGGAATTTGGGTACAAAAAAGATTTTCCATAGCTAGAACAAATCATATTGTGTAATTTGATATGAGCTTCGATTTGATATTTTATAATAGTCATTTCGATACCCGAGTCAAAATTTATCTTCGTTAAAAGTTACAACTCATATTTAACAAATGTGTTTTTTGTTTTTGATTATGTTAACAACATCCAATTTATTTTTTTCTTCTCTTAGTTTTTTTATGAATAGAGACTAATTGAAAATATACATAAATAACCCTAAGTCAGCTCCAATATCTTCTTTATTCCTCAATTGAATTAAACCAGAAATGAGTAAAATGAAAATAGTGCGTTAAAAACTATAAACCCTCGGTAAGTGATGTAAATGATGGAAATTGGGTACAAAAATGATTTTCCATAGCAAGACCAAATTATATTGTGTAATTTGATACCAGCTTCGATTTGATATATTATAATATTCGTTTCGATACCCGAGTCATAAATTATCTTCGTTGAAAGTTGCAACTAATATTTAACAAATGTTTTTTTGTTTTTGAAAATGTTAACAACATTCAATTTATTTTTCTCTCCTATTTGTTTTTTTATGAATAGAGACTGATTGGAAATATATATAAATAACCCTAAGTCAGCACCAATATCTTCTTTATTCCTCTATTGACTTAAACCAGAAATAAGTAAAATAAAAATGGTGCGTAAAAAACATTACACCCACGGTAAGTGATGTAACCGATGAAATTTGGGTAAAAAAATGATTTTCCACTGCAAGACCAAATTATATTGTGTAATTTGATACGAGCTTCGATTTGATATATTATAATAGTCGTTTCGATACCTGAGTCAAAAGGTATCTTCGTTGAAAGTTGCAACTCATATTTAACAAATGTTTTTTTGTTTTTGAAAATGTTAACAACATTCAATTTATTTTTCTCTTCTCTTAGTTTTTTTATGAATAGAGACTAATTGAAAATATATATAAATAAACCTAAGTCAGCACTAATATCTTCTTTATTCCTCTATTGAATTAGACCATAAATAAGTAAAATGAAAAGAGTGCGTCAAAAACTTTAATTCCTCGGTAAGTGATGTAAACGATGGAATTTGGGTACAAAAATGATTTTGCAAAGTGAAACCTAATCATATTGTGTAATTTGATACGAGCTTCGATTTAATATATTATAATAGTCGTTTCGATACCTGAGTCAAAAGTTATCTTCGTTGAATGTTGCAACTCATATTTAACAAATGTTTTTTTGTTTTCAAAAATGTTAACAACATCTAATTTATTTTTCTATTCTCTTAGTTTTTTTATGAATAGAGACTGATTGAAAATATATATAAATAACCCTAAGTCCGCACCAATATCTTCTTTATTCCTCAATTGAATTAAACCAGAAATAAGTAAAATGAAAATAGTGCGTCAAATATTGTAAACCCTCGGTAAGTGATGTAAACGATGGAATTTGGGTACAAAAAATATTTTCCATAGCAAGAACAAATCATATTGTGTAATTTGATATGAGCTTCGATTTGATATTTTATAATAGTCGTTTCGATACCCGAGTCAAAAGTTATCTTCGTTGAAAGTTACAACTCATATTTAACAAATGTTATTTTGTTTTTGATTATGTTAACAACATCCAATTTATTTTTCTATTCTCTTAGTTTTTTTATGAATAGAGACTGATTGAAAATATATATAAATAACCCTAAGTCCGCACCAATATCTTCTTTATTCCTCAATTGAATTAAACCAGAAATATGTAAAATGAAAATATTGCGTCAAAAACTGTAAACCCTCGGTAAGTGATGTAAACGATGGAATTTGGGTACAAAAAAGATTTTCCATAGCAAGAACAAATCATATTGTGTAATTTGATATGAGCTTCGATTTGATATTTTATAATAGTCGTTTCGATACCCGAGTCAAAAGTTATCTTCGTTGAAAGTTACAACTCATATTTAACAAATGTTTTTTTGTTTTTGAAAATGTTAACAACATTCAATTTATTTTTCTCTCCTCTTAGTTTTTTTATGAATTGAGACTGATTGGAAATATATATAAATAACCCTAAGTCAGCACCAATATCTTCTTTATTCCTCAATTGAATTAAACCAGAAATGAGTAAAATGAAAATAGTGCGTCAAAAACTTTAAACCCTCGGTAAGTTATGTAAACGATGGAAATTGTGTACAAAAATGATTTTCCATAGCAAGACCAAATTATATTGTGTAATTTGATACGAGTTTCGATTTGATATATTTAATATTCGTTTCGATACACGAGTCAAAAGTTATCTTCGTTGAAAGTTGCAACTCATATTTAACAAATGTTTTTTTGTTTTTGAAAATGTTAACAACATCAATTTATTTTTCTCTTCTCTTAGTTTTTTTATGAATAGAGACTGATTGAAAATATATATATAAATAACCCTAAGTCAGCACCAATATCTTTTTTATTCCTCAATTGAATTAAACCAGAAATAAGAAAAATGAAAATAGTGCGTCAAAAACTGTAAAAAACCCTCGGTAAGTGATGTAAACGATGGAAATGGGGTACAAAAATGATTTTCCATAGCAAGAACAAATCATATTGTGTAATTTGATATGAGCTTCGATTTGATATTTTATAATAGTCGTTTCGATACCCGAGTCAAAAGTTATCTTCGTTGAAAGTTACAACTCATATTTAACAAATGTTTTTTTGTTTTTGAAAATGTTAACAACATTCAATTTATTTTTCTCTTCTCTTAGTTTTTTTATGAATAGAGACTGATTGAAAATATATATAAATAACCCTAAGTCAGCACTAATATCTTCTTTATTCCTCTAATTAATTAGACCATAAATAAGTAAAATGAAAATAGTGCGTCAAAAACTGTAAACCCTCGGTAAGTGATGTAAACGATGGAATTTGGGTACAAAAATGATTTTGCAAAGTGAAACCTAATCTTATTGTGTAATTTGATACGAGCTACGATTTAATATATTATAATAGTTGTTTCGATACCTGAGTCAAAAGTTATCTTCGTTGAATGTTGCAACTCATATTTAACAAATGTTTTTTTGTTTTCAAAAATGTTAACAACATCCAATTTATTTTTCTATTCTCTTAGTTTTTTTATGAATAGAGACTGATTGAAAATATATATAAATAACCCTAAGTCCGCACCCATATCTTCTTTATTCCTCAATTGAATTAAACCAGAAATAAGTAAAATGAAAATAGTGCGTCAAAAATTGTAAACCCTCGGTAAGTGATGTAAACGATGGAATTTGGGTACAAAAAATATTTTCCATAGCAAGAACTAATCATATTGTGTAATTTGATATGAGCTTCGATTTGATATTTTATAATAGTCGTTTCGATACCCGAGTCAAAAGTTATCTTCGTTGAAAGTTACAACTCATATTTAACAAATGTTATTTTGTTTTTGATTATGTTAACAACATCCAATTTATTTTTCTCTTCTCTTAATTTTTTTATGAATAGAGACTGATTGAAAATATATATAAATAACCCTAAGTCAGCTCCAATATCTTCTTTATTCCTCAATTGAATTAAACCAGAAATGAGTAAAATGAAAATAGTGCATCAAAAACTGTAAACCCTCGGTAAGTGATGTAAACGATGGAAATTGGGTACAAAAATGATTTTCCAGAGCAAGACCAAATTATATTGTGTAATTTGATACGAGCTTCGATTTGATATATTATAATATTCGTTTCGATACCCGAGTCAAAAGTTATGTTCGTTGAAAGTTGCAACTAATATTTAACAAATGTTTTTTTGTTTTTGAAAATGTTAACAATATTCAATTTATTTTTCTCTCCTCTTTGTTTTTTTATGAATTGAGACTGATTGGAAATATATATAAATAACCCTAAGTCAGCACCAATATCTTCTTTATTCCTCTATTGAATTAAACCAGAAATAAGTAAAATAAAAATGGTGCGTAAAAAACATTACACCCACGGTAAATGATGTAACCGATGGAATTTGGGTAAAAAAATGATTTTCCACTGCAAGACCAAATTATATTGTGTAATTTGATACGAGCTTTGATTTGATATATTATAATAGTCCTTTCGATACCCGAGTCAAAAGTTATCTTCGTTGAAAGTTGCAACTCATATTTAACAAATGTTTTTTGGTTTTTGAAAATGTTAACAACATTCAATTTATTTTTCTCTTCTCTTTGTTTTTTTATGAATAGAGACTCATTGAAAATATATATAAATAACCCAAAGTCAGCACTAATATCTTCTTTATTCCTCTATTGAATTAGACCATAAATAAGTAAAATGAAAACAGTGCGTCAAAAACTTTAATTCCTCGGTAAGTGATGTAAACGATGGAATTTGGGTACAAAAATGATTTTGCAAAGTGAAACCTAATCATATTGTGTAATTTGATACGAGCTTCGATTTAATATATTATAATAGTCGTTTCGATACCTGAGTCAAAAGTTATCTTCGTTGAATGTTGCAACTCATATTTAACAAATGTTTTTTTGTTTTCAAAAATGTTAACAACATCCAATTTATTTTTCTATTCTCTTAGTTTTTTTATGAATAGAGACTGATTGAAAATATATATAAATAACCCTAAGTCCGCACCAATATCTTCTTTATTCCTCAATTGAATTAAACCAGAAATATGTAAAATGAAAATATTGCGTCAAAAACTGTAAACCCTCGGTAAGTGATGTAAACGATGGAATTTGGGTACAAAAAAGATTTTCCATAGCAAGAACAAATCATATTGTGTAATTTGATATGAGCTTCGATTTGATATTTTATAATAGTCGTTTCGATACCCGAGTCAAAAGTTATCTTCGTTGAAAGTTACAACTCATATTTAACAAATGTTTTTTTGTTTTTGAAAATGTTAACAACATTCAATTTATTTTTCTCTC
Source organism: Hippophae tibetana (assembly GCA_037013495.1). NCBI lineage: Eukaryota > Viridiplantae > Streptophyta > Magnoliopsida > Rosales > Elaeagnaceae > Hippophae > Hippophae tibetana. Next base: position 40,943,948 of record CM072809.1, on the reverse strand, counting down.
CTCTTAGTTTTTTTATGAATTGAGACTGATTGGAAATATATATAAATAACCCTAAGTCAGCACCAATATCTTCTTTATTCCTCAATTGAATTAAACCAGAAATGAGTAAAATGAAAATAGTGCGTCAAAAACTTTAAACCCTCGGTAAGTTATGTAAACGATGGAAATTGTGTACAAAAATGATTTTCCATAGCAAGACCAAATTATATTGTGTAATTTGATACGAGTTTCGATTTGATATATTTAATATTCGTTTCGATACACGAGTCAAAAGTTATCTTCGTTGAAAGTTGCAACTCATATTTAACAAATGTTTTTTTGTTTTTGAAAATGTTAACAACATCAATTTATTTTTCTCTTCTCTTAGTTTTTTTATGAATAGAGACTGATTGAAAATATATATATAAATAACCCTAAGTCAGCACCAATATCTTTTTTATTCCTCAATTGAATTAAACCAGAAATAAGAAAAATGAAAATAGTGCGTCAAAAACTGTAAAAAACCCTCGGTAAGTGATGTAAACGATGGAAATGGGGTACAAAAATGATTTTCCATAGCAAGAACAAATCATATTGTGTAATTTGATATGAGCTTCGATTTGATATTTTATAATAGTCGTTTCGATACCCGAGTCAAAAGTTATCTTCGTTGAAAGTTACAACTCATATTTAACAAATGTTTTTTTGTTTTTGAAAATGTTAACAACATTCAATTTATTTTTCTCTTCTCTTAGTTTTTTTATGAATAGAGACTGATTGAAAATATATATAAATAACCCTAAGTCAGCACTAATATCTTCTTTATTCCTCTAATTAATTAGACCATAAATAAGTAAAATGAAAATAGTGCGTCAAAAACTGTAAACCCTCGGTAAGTGATGTAAACGATGGAATTTGGGTACAAAAATGATTTTGCAAAGTGAAACCTAATCTTATTGTGTAATTTGATACGAGCTACGATTTAATATATTATAATAGTTGTTTCGATACCTGAGTCAAAAGTTATCTTCGTTGAATGTTGCAACTCATATTTAACAAATGTTTTTTTGTTTTCGAAAATGTTAACAACATCCAATTTATTTTTATATTCTCTTAGATTTTTTATGAATAGAGACTGATTGAAAATATATAAAAATAACCCTAAGTCAGCACTAATATCTTCTTTATTCCTCAATTGAATTAAACCAGAAATAAGTAAAATGAAAATAGTGCGTCAAAAACTGTAAAAAACCCTCGGTAAGTGATGTAAACGATGGAAATTGGGTACAAAAATGATTTTCCATAGCAAGAACAAATCATATTGTGTAATTTGATATGAGCTTCGATTTGATATTTTATAATAGTCGTTTCCATACCCGAGTCAAAAGTTATCTTCGTTGAAAGTTACAACTCATATATAACAAATGTTTTTTTGTTTTTGATTATGTTAACAACATCCAATTTATTTTTCTCTTCTCTTAGTTTTTTTATGAATAGAGACTGATTGAAAATATATATAAATAACCCTAAGTCAGCTCCAATATCTTCTTTATTCCTCAATTGAATTAAACCAGAAATAAGTAAAATGAAAATAGTGCGTCAAAAACTGTAAACCCTCGGTAAGTGATGTAAACGAGGTAATTTGGGTACAAAAAAGATTTTCCATAGCTAGAAAAATCATATTGTGTAATTTGATACGAGCTTCGATTTGATATTTTATAATAGTCGTTTCGATACCCGAGTCATAAATTATCTTCGTTGAAAGTTGCAACTAATATTTAACAAATGTTTTTTTGTTTTTGAAAATGTTAACAACATTCAATTTATTTTTCTCTCCTCTTTGTTTTTTTATGAATAGAGACTGATTGGAAATATATATAAATAACCCTAAGTCAGCACCAATATCTTCTTTATTCCTCTATTGAATTAAACCAGAAATAAGTAAAATAAAAATGGTGCGTAAAAAACATTACCCCCACGGTAAGTGATGTAACCGATTGAATTTGGGTAAAAAAATGATTTTCCACTGCAAGAGCAAATTATATTGTGTAATTTGATACGAGCTTCGATTTGATATATTATAATAGTCGTTTCGATACCCGAGTCAAAAGTTATCTTCGTTGAAAGTTGCAACTCATATTTAACAAATGTTTTTTTGTTTTAGAAAATGTTAACAACATTAAATTTATTTTTCTCTTCTCTTAGTTTTTTTATGAATAGAGACTGATTGAAAATATATAAAAATAACCCAAAGTCAGCACTAATATCTTCTTTATTCCTCTATTGAATTAGACCATAAATAAGTAAAATGAAAATAGTGCGTCAAAAACTGTAAACCCTCGGTAAGTGATGTAAACGATGAAATTTGGGTACAAAAATGATTTTGCAAAGTGAAACCTAATCATATTTTGTAATTTGATACGAGCTTCGATTTAATATATTATAATAGTCGTTTCGATACCTAAGTCAAAAGTTATCTTCCTTGAATGTTGCAACTCATATTTAACAAATGTTTTTTTGTTTTCGAAAATGTTAACAACATCCAATTTATTTTTCTATTCTCTTAGTTTTTTTATGAATAGAGACTAATTGAAAATATATATAAATAACCCTAAGTCAGCACTAATATCTTCTTTCTTCCTCTATTGAATTAGACCATAAATAAGTAAAATGAAAACAGTGCGTCAAAAACTTTAATTCCTCGGTAAGTGATGTAAACGATGGAATTTGGGTACAAAAATGATTTTGCAAAGTGAAACCTAATCATATTGTGTAATTTGATACGAGCTTCAATTTAATATATTATAATAGTCGTTTCGATACCTCAGTCAAAAGTTATCTTCGTTGAATGTTGCAACTCATATTTAACAAATGTTTTTTTGTTTTTGAAAATGTTAACAACATTCAATTTATTTTTCTCTTCTCTTAGTTTTTTTATGAATAGAGACTGATTGAAAATATATATAAATAACCCTAAGTCCGCACCAATATCTTCTTTATTCCTCTATTGAATTAAACGAGAAATAATTAAAATGAAAATAGTGCGTGAAAAACTTTAAAACCTCGGTAAGTGATGTAAACGATGGAAATTGGGTACAAAAATGATTTTCCATAGCAAGACCAAATTATATTGTGTAATTTGATACGAGCTTCGATTTGATATATTATAATAGTCGTTTCGATACCCGAGTCAAAAGTTATCTTCGTTGAAAGTTGCAACTCATATTTAACAAATGTTTTTTTGTTTTTGAAAATGTTAACAACATTAAATTTATTTTTCTCTTCTCTTAGTTTTTTTATGAATAGAGACTGATTGAAAATATATAAAAATAACCCAAAGTCAGCACTAATATCTTCTTTATTCCTCTATTGAATTAGACCATAAATAAGTAAAATGAAAACAGTGCGTCAAAAACTTTAATTCCTCGGTAAGTGATGTAAACGATGGAATTTGGGTACAAAAATGATTTTGCAAAGTGAAACCTAATCATATTGTGTAATTTGATACGAGCTTCAATTTAATATATTATAATAGTGGTTTCGATACCTGAGTCAAAAGTTATCTTCGTTGAATGTTGCAACTCATATTTAACAAATGTTTTTTTGTTTTTGAAAATGTTAACAACATTCAATTTATTTTTCTCTTCTCTTAGTTTTTTTATGAATAGAGACTGATTGAAAATATATAAAAATAACCCAAAGTCAGCACTAATATCTTCTTTATTCCTCTATTGAATTAGACCATAAATAAGTAAAATGAAAATAGTGCGTCAAAAACTGTAAACCCTCGGTAAGTGATGTAAACGATGAAATTTGGGTACAAAAATGATTTTGCAAAGTGAAACCTAATCATATTGTGTAATTTTATACGAGCTTCGATTTAATATATTATAATAGTCGTTTCGATACCTGAGTCAAAAGTTATCTTCGTTGAATGTTGCAACTCATATTTAACAAATGTTTTTTTGTTTTCAAAAATGTTAACAACATCCAATTTATTTTTCTATTCTCTTAGTTTTTTTATGAATAGAGACTGATTGAAAATATATATAAATAACCCTAAGTCCGCACCAATATCTTCTTTATTCCTCAATTGAATTAAACCAGAAATAAGTAAAATGAAAATATTGCGTCAAAAACTGTAAACCCTCGGTAAGTGATGTAAACGATGGAATTTGGGTACAAAAAAGATTTTCCATAGCTAGAACAAATCATATTGTGTAATTTGATATGAGCTTCGATTTGATATTTTATAATAGTCGTTTCGATACCCGAGTCAAAATTTATCTTCGTTAAAAGTTACAACTCATATTTAACAAATGTGTTTTTTGTTTTTGATTATGTTAACAACATCCAATTTATTTTTTTCTTCTCTTAGTTTTTTTATGAATAGAGACTAATTGAAAATATACATAAATAACCCTAAGTCAGCTCCAATATCTTCTTTATTCCTCAATTGAATTAAACCAGAAATGAGTAAAATGAAAATAGTGCGTTAAAAACTATAAACCCTCGGTAAGTGATGTAAATGATGGAAATTGGGTACAAAAATGATTTTCCATAGCAAGACCAAATTATATTGTGTAATTTGATACCAGCTTCGATTTGATATATTATAATATTCGTTTCGATACCCGAGTCATAAATTATCTTCGTTGAAAGTTGCAACTAATATTTAACAAATGTTTTTTTGTTTTTGAAAATGTTAACAACATTCAATTTATTTTTCTCTCCTATTTGTTTTTTTATGAATAGAGACTGATTGGAAATATATATAAATAACCCTAAGTCAGCACCAATATCTTCTTTATTCCTCTATTGACTTAAACCAGAAATAAGTAAAATAAAAATGGTGCGTAAAAAACATTACACCCACGGTAAGTGATGTAACCGATGAAATTTGGGTAAAAAAATGATTTTCCACTGCAAGACCAAATTATATTGTGTAATTTGATACGAGCTTCGATTTGATATATTATAATAGTCGTTTCGATACCTGAGTCAAAAGGTATCTTCGTTGAAAGTTGCAACTCATATTTAACAAATGTTTTTTTGTTTTTGAAAATGTTAACAACATTCAATTTATTTTTCTCTTCTCTTAGTTTTTTTATGAATAGAGACTAATTGAAAATATATATAAATAAACCTAAGTCAGCACTAATATCTTCTTTATTCCTCTATTGAATTAGACCATAAATAAGTAAAATGAAAAGAGTGCGTCAAAAACTTTAATTCCTCGGTAAGTGATGTAAACGATGGAATTTGGGTACAAAAATGATTTTGCAAAGTGAAACCTAATCATATTGTGTAATTTGATACGAGCTTCGATTTAATATATTATAATAGTCGTTTCGATACCTGAGTCAAAAGTTATCTTCGTTGAATGTTGCAACTCATATTTAACAAATGTTTTTTTGTTTTCAAAAATGTTAACAACATCTAATTTATTTTTCTATTCTCTTAGTTTTTTTATGAATAGAGACTGATTGAAAATATATATAAATAACCCTATGTCCGCACCAATATCTTCTTTATTCCTCAATTGAATTAAACCAGAAATAAGTAAAATGAAAATAGTGCGTCAAATATTGTAAACCCTCGGTAAGTGATGTAAACGATGGAATTTGGGTACAAAAAATATTTTCCATAGCAAGAACAAATCATATTGTGTAATTTGATATGAGCTTCGATTTGATATTTTATAATAGTCGTTTCGATACCCGAGTCAAAAGTTATCTTCGTTGAAAGTTACAACTCATATTTAACAAATGTTATTTTGTTTTTGATTATGTTAACAACATCCAATTTATTTTTCTATTCTCTTAGTTTTTTTATGAATAGAGACTGATTGAAAATATATATAAATAACCCTAAGTCCGCACCAATATCTTCTTTATTCCTCAATTGAATTAAACCAGAAATATGTAAAATGAAAATATTGCGTCAAAAACTGTAAACCCTTGGTAAGTGATGTAAACGATGGAATTTGGGTACAAAAAAGATTTTCCATAGCAAGAACAAATCATATTGTGTAATTTGATATGAGCTTCGATTTGATATTTTATAATAGTCATTTCGATACCCGAGTCAAAAGTTATCTTCGTTGAAAGTTACAACTCATATTTAACAAATGTTTTTTTGTTTTTGAAAATGTTAACAACATTCAATTTATTTTTCTCTCCTCTTAGTTTTTTTATGAATTGAGACTGATTGGAAATATATATAAATAACCCTAAGTCAGCACCAATATCTTCTTTATTCCTCAATTGAATTAAACCAGAAATGAGTAAAATGAAAATAGTGCGTCAAAAACTTTAAACCCTCGGTAAGTTATGTAAACGATGGAAATTGTGTACAAAAATGATTTTCCATAGCAAGACCAAATTATATTGTGTAATTTGATACGAGTTTCGATTTGATATATTTAATATTCGTTTCGATACACGAGTCAAAAGTTATCTTCGTTGAAAGTTGCAACTCATATTTAACAAATGTTTTTTTGTTTTTGAAAATGTTAACAACATCAATTTATTTTTCTCTTCTCTTAGTTTTTTTATGAATAGAGACTGATTGAAAATATATATATAAATAACCCTAAGTCAGCACCAATATCTTTTTTATTCCTCTAATTAATTAGACCATAAATAAGTAAAATGAAAATAGTGCGTCAAAAACTGTAAACCCTCGGTAAGTGATGTAAACGATGGAATTTGGGTACAAAAATGATTTTGCAAAGTGAAACCTAATCTTATTGTGTAATTTGATACGAGCTACGATTTAATATATTATAATAGTTGTTTCGATACCTGAGTCAAAAGTTATCTTCGTTGAATGTTGCAACTCATATTTAACAAATGTTTTTTTGTTTTTGAAAATGTTAACAACATTCAATTTATTTTTCTCTTCTCTTAGTTTTTTTATGAATAGAGACTGATTGAAAATATATATAAATAACCCTAAGTCAGCACTAATATCTTCTTTATTCCTCTAATTAATTAGACCATAAATAAGTAAAATGAAAATAGTGCGTCAAAAACTGTAAACCCTCGGTAAGTGATGTAAACGATGGAATTTGGGTACAAAAATGATTTTGCAAAGTGAAACCTAATCTTATTGTGTAATTTGATACGAGCTACGATTTAATATATTATAATAGTTGTTTCGATACCTGAGTCAAAAGTTATCTTCGTTGAAAGTTACAACTCATATTTAACAAATGTTTTTTTGTTTTTGAAAATGTTAACAACATTCAATTTATTTTTCTCTTCTCTTAGTTTTTTTATGAATAGAGACTGATTGAAAATATATATAAATAACCCTAAGTCAGCACTAATATCTTCTTTATTCCTCTAATTAATTAGACCATAAATAAGTAAAATGAAAATAGTGCGTCAAAAACTGTAAACCCTCGGTAAGTGATGTAAACGATGGAATTTGGGTACAAAAATGATTTTGCAAAGTGAAACCTAATCTTATTGTGTAATTTGATACGAGCTACGATTTAATATATTATAATAGTTGTTTCGATACCTGAGTCAAAAGTTATCTTCGTTGAATGTTGCAACTCATATTTAACAAATGTTTTTTTGTTTTCAAAAATGTTAACAACATCCAATTTATTTTTCTATTCTCTTAGTTTTTTTATGAATAGAGACTGATTGAAAATATATATAAATAACCCTAAGTCCGCACCCATATCTTCTTTATTCCTCAATTGAATTAAACCAGAAATAAGTAAAATGAAAATAGTGCGTCAAAAATTGTAAACCCTCGGTAAGTGATGTAAACGATGGAATTTGGGTACAAAAAATATTTTCCATAGCAAGAACTAATCATATTGTGTAATTTGATATGAGCTTCGATTTGATATTTTATAATAGTCGTTTCGATACCCGAGTCAAAAGTTATCTTCGTTGAAAGTTACAACTCATATTTAACAAATGTTATTTTGTTTTTGATTATGTTAACAACATCCAATTTATTTTTCTCTTCTCTTAATTTTTTTATGAATAGAGACTGATTGAAAATATATATAAATAACCCTAAGTCAGCTCCAATATCTTCTTTATTCCTCAATTGAATTAAACCAGAAATGAGTAAAATGAAAATAGTGCATCAAAAACTGTAAACCCTCGGTAAGTGATGTAAACGATGGAAATTGGGTACAAAAATGATTTTCCATAGCAAGACCAAATTATATTGTGTAATTTGATACGAGCTTCGATTTGATATATTATAATATTCGTTTCGATACCCGAGTCAAAAGTTATGTTCGTTGAAAGTTGCAACTAATATTTAACAAATGTTTTTTTGTTTTTGAAAATGTTAACAATATTCAATTTATTTTTCTCTCCTCTTTGTTTTTTTATGAATTGAGACTGATTGGAAATATATATAAATAACCCTAAGTCAGCACCAATATCTTCTTTATTCCTCTATTGAATTAAACCAGAAATAAGTAAAATAAAAATGGTGCGTAAAAAACATTACACCCACGGTAAATGATGTAACCGATGGAATTTGGGTAAAAAAATGATTTTCCACTGCAAGACCAAATTATATTGTGTAATTTGATACGAGCTTTGATTTGATATATTATAATAGTCCTTTCGATACCCGAGTCAAAAGTTATCTTCGTTGAAAGTTGCAACTCATATTTAACAAATGTTTTTTGGTTTTTGAAAATGTTAACAACATTCAATTTATTTTTCTCTTCTCTTTGTTTTTTTATGAATAGAGACTCATTGAAAATATATATAAATAACCCAAAGTCAGCACTAATATCTTCTTTATTCCTCTATTGAATTAGACCATAAATAAGTAAAATGAAAACAGTGCGTCAAAAACTTTAATTCCTCGGTAAGTGATGTAAACGATGGAATTTGGGTACAAAAATGATTTTGCAAAGTGAAACCTAATCATATTGTGTAATTTGATACGAGCTTCGATTTAATATATTATAATAGTCGTTTCGATACCTGAGTCAAAAGTTATCTTCGTTGAATGTTGCAACTCATATTTAACAAATGTTTTTTTGTTTTCAAAAATGTTAACAACATCCAATTTATTTTTCTATTCTCTTAGTTTTTTTATGAATAGAGACTGATTGAAAATATATATAAATAACCCTAAGTCCGCACCAATATCTTCTTTATTCCTCAATTGAATTAAACCAGAAATATGTAAAATGAAAATATTGCGTCAAAAACTGTAAACCCTCGGTAAGTGATGTAAACGATGGAATTTGGTTACAAAAAAGATTTTCCATAGCAAGAACAAATCATATTGTGTAATTTGATATGAGCTTCGATTTGATATTTTATAATAGTCGTTTCGATACCCGAGTCAAAAGTTATCTTCGTTGAAAGTTACAACTCATATTTAACAAATGTTTTTTTGTTTTTGATTATGTTAACAACATCCAATTTATTTTTCTCTTCTCTTAGTTTTTTTATGAATAGACACTGATTGAAAATATATATAAATAACCCTAAGTCAGCTCCAATATCTTCTTTATTCCTCAATTGAATTAAACCAGAAATGAGTAAAATGAAAATAGTGCGTCAAAAACTTTAAACCCTCGGTAAGTGATGTAAACGATGGAAATGGGGTACAAAAATGATTTTCCATAGCAAGACCAAATTATATTGTATAATTTGATACGAGCTTCGATTTGATATATTATAATATTCGTTTCGATACCTGAGTCAAAAGTTATCTTCGTTGAAAGTTGCAACTCATATTTAACAAATGTTTTTTTGTTTTTGAAAATGTTAACAACATCAATTTATTTTTCTCTTCTCTTAGTTTTTTTATGAATAGAGACTGATTGAAAATATATATAAATAACCCTAAGTCAGCACCAATATCTTTTTTATTCCTCAATTTAATTAAACCATAAATAAGTAAAATGAAAATAGTGCGTCAAAAACTGTAAAAAACCCTCGGTAAGTGATGTAAACGATGGAAATTTAGTACAAAAATGATTTTCCATAGCAAGAAGAAATCATATTGTGTAATTTGATATGAGCTTCGATTTGATATTTTATAATAGTCGTTTCGATACCCGAGTCAAAAGTTATCTTCGTTGAAATTTACAACTCATATTTAACAAATGTTTTTTTTGTTTTTGAAAATGTTAACAACATTCAATTTATTTTTCTCTTCTCTTAGATTTTTTATGAATAGAGACTGATTGAAAATATATAAAAATAACCCTAAGTCAGCACTAATATCTTCTTTATTCCTCTAATTAATTAGACCATAAATAAGTAAAATGAAAATAGTGCGTCAAAAACTGTAAACCCTCGGTAAGTGATGTAAACGATGGAATTTGGGTACAAAAATGATTTTGCAAAGTGAAACCTAATCATATTGTGTAATTTGATACGAGCTTCGATTTAATATATTATAATAGTTGTTTCGATACCTGAGTCAAAAGTTATCTTCGTTGAATGTTGCAACTCATATTTAACAAATGTTTTTTTGTTTTCGAAAATGTTAACAAAATCCAATTTATTTTTCTATTCTCTTAGTTTTTTTATGAATAGAGACTGATTGAAAATATATATAAATAACCCTAAGTCCGCACCAATATCTTCTTTATTCCTCAATTGAATTAAACCAGAAATATGTAAAATGAAAATATTGCGTCAAAAACTGTAAACCCTCGGTAAGTGATGTAAACGATGGAATTTGGGTACAAAAAAGATTTTCCATAGCAAGAACAAATCATATTGTGTAATTTGATATGAGCTTCGATTTGATATTTTATAATAGTCGTTTCGATACCCGAGTCAAAAGTTATCTTCGTTGAAAGTTACAACTCATATTTAACAAATGTTTTTTTGTTTTTGAAAATGTTAACAACATTCAATTTATTTTTCTCTCCTCTTAGTTTTTTTATGAATTGAGACTGATTGGAAATATATATAAATAACCCTAAGTCAGCACCAATATCTTCTTTATTCCTCAATTGAATTAAACCAGAAATGAGTAAAATGAAAATAGTGCGTCAAAAACTTTAAACCCTCGGTAAGTTATGTAAACGATGGAAATTGTGTACAAAAATGATTTTCCATAGCAAGACCAAATTTTATTGTGTAATTTGATACGAGTTTCGATTTGATATATTTAATATTCGTTTCGATACACGAGTCAAAAGTTATCTTCGTTGAAAGTTGCAACTCATATTTAACAAATGTTTTTTTGTTTTTGAAAATGTTAACAACATCAATTTATTTTTCTCTTCTCTTAGTTTTTTTATGAATAGAGACTGATTGAAAATATATATATAAATAACCCTAAGTCAGCACCAATATCTTTTTTATTCCTCAATTGAATTAAACCAGAAATAAGTAAAATGAAAATAGTGCGTCAAAAACTGTAAAAAACCCTCGGTAAGTGATGTAAACGATGGAAATGGGGTACAAAAATGATTTTCCATAGCAAGAACAAATCATATTGTGTAATTTGATATGAGCTTCGATTTGATATTTTATAATAGTCGTTTCGATACCCGAGTCAAAAGTTATCTTCGTTGAAAGTTACAACTCATATTTAACAAATGTTTTTTTGTTTTTGAAAATGTTAACAACATTCAATTTATTTTTCTCTTCTCTTAGTTTTTTTATGAATAGAGACTGATTGAAAATATATATAAATAACCCTAAGTCAGCACTAATATCTTCTTTATTCCTCTAATTAATTAGACCATAAATAAGTAAAATGAAAATAGTGCGTCAAAAACTGTAAACCCTCGGTAAGTGATGTAAACGATGGAATTTGGGTACAAAAATGATTTTGCAAAGTGAAACCTAATCTTATTGTGTAATTTGATACGAGCTACGATTTAATATATTATAATAGTTGTTTCGATACCTGAGTCAAAAGTTATCTTCGTTGAATGTTGCAACTCATATTTAACAAATGTTTTTTTGTTTTCAAAAATGTTAACAACATCCAATTTATTTTTCTATTCTCTTAGTTTTTTTATGAATAGAGACTGATTGAAAATATATATAAATAACCCTAAGTCCGCACCCATATCTTCTTTATTCCTCAATTGAATTAAACCAGAAATAAGTAAAATGAAAATAGTGCGTCAAAAATTGTAAACCCTCGGTAAGTGATGTAAACGATGGAATTTGGGTACAAAAAATATTTTCCATAGCAAGAACTAATCATATTGTGTAATTTGATATGAGCTTCGATTTGATATTTTATAATAGTCGTTTCGATACCCGAGTCAAAAGTTATCTTCGTTGAAAGTTACAACTCATATTTAACAAATGTTATTTTGTTTTTGATTATGTTAACAACATCCAATTTATTTTTCTCTTCTCTTAATTTTTTTATGAATAGAGACTGATTGAAAATATATATAAATAACCCTAAGTCAGCTCCAATATCTTCTTTATTCCTCAATTGAATTAAACCAGAAATGAGTAAAATGAAAATAGTGCATCAAAAACTGTAAACCCTCGGTAAGTGATGTAAACGATGGAAATTGGGTACAAAAATGATTTTCCATAGCAAGACCAAATTATATTGTGTAATTTGATACGAGCTTCGATTTGATATATTATAATATTCGTTTCGATACCCGAGTCAAAAGTTATGTTCGTTGAAAGTTGCAACTAATATTTAACAAATGTTTTTTTGTTTTTGAAAATGTTAACAATATTCAATTTATTTTTCTCTCCTCTTTGTTTTTTTATGAATTGAGACTGATTGGAAATATATATAAATAACCCTAAGTCAGCACCAATATCTTCTTTATTCCTCTATTGAATTAAACCAGAAATAAGTAAAATAAAAATGGTGCGTAAAAAACATTACACCCACGGTAAATGATGTAACCGATGGAATTTGGGTAAAAAAATGATTTTCCACTGCAAGACCAAATTATATTGTGTAATTTGATACGAGCTTTGATTTGATATATTATAATAGTCCTTTCGATACCCGAGTCAAAAGTTATCTTCGTTGAAAGTTGCAACTCATATTTAACAAATGTTTTTTGGTTTTTGAAAATGTTAACAACATTCAATTTATTTTTCTCTTCTCTTTGTTTTTTTATGAATAGAGACTCATTGAAAATATATATAAATAACCCAAAGTCAGCACTAATATCTTCTTTATTCCTCTATTGAATTAGACCATAAATAAGTAAAATGAAAACAGTGCGTCAAAAACTTTAATTCCTCGGTAAGTGATGTAAACGATGGAATTTGGGTACAAAAATGATTTTGCAAAGTGAAACCTAATCATATTGTGTAATTTGATACGAGCTTCGATTTAATATATTATAATAGTCGTTTCGATACCTGAGTCAAAAGTTATCTTCGTTGAATGTTGCAACTCATATTTAACAAATGTTTTTTTGTTTTCAAAAATGTTAACAACATCCAATTTATTTTTCTATTCTCTTAGTTTTTTTATGAATAGAGACTGATTGAAAATATATATAAATAACCCTAAGTCCGCACCAATATCTTCTTTATTCCTCAATTGAATTAAACCAGAAATATGTAAAATGAAAATATTGCGTCAAAAACTGTAAACCCTCGGTAAGTGATGTAAACGATGGAATTTGGTTACAAAAAAGATTTTCCATAGCAAGAACAAATCATATTGTGTAATTTGATATGAGCTTCGATTTGATATTTTATAATAGTCGTTTCGATACCCGAGTCAAAAGTTATCTTCGTTGAAAGTTACAACTCATATTTAACAAATGTTTTTTTGTTTTTGATTATGTTAACAACATCCAATTTATTTTTCTCTTCTCTTAGTTTTTTTATGAATAGACACTGATTGAAAATATATATAAATAACCCTAAGTCAGCTCCAATATCTTCTTTATTCCTCAATTGAATTAAACCAGAAATGAGTAAAATGAAAATAGTGCGTCAAAAACTTTAAACCCTCGGTAAGTGATGTAAACGATGGAAATGGGGTACAAAAATGATTTTCCATAGCAAGACCAAATTATATTGTATAATTTGATACGAGCTTCGATTTGATATATTATAATATTCGTTTCGATACCTGAGTCAAAAGTTATCTTCGTTGAAAGTTGCAACTCATATTTAACAAATGTTTTTTTGTTTTTGAAAATGTTAACAACATCAATTTATTTTTCTCTTCTCTTAGTTTTTTTATGAATAGAGACTGATTGAAAATATATATAAATAACCCTAAGTCAGCACCAATATCTTTTTTATTCCTCAATTTAATTAAACCATAAATAAGTAAAATGAAAATAGTGCGTCAAAAACTGTAAAAAACCCTCGGTAAGTGATGTAAACGATGGAAATTTAGTACAAAAATGATTTTCCATAGCAAGAAGAAATCATATTGTGTAATTTGATATGAGCTTCGATTTGATATTTTATAATAGTCGTTTCGATACCCGAGTCAAAAGTTATCTTCGTTGAAATTTACAACTCATATTTAACAAATGTTTTTTTTGTTTTTGAAAATGTTAACAACATTCAATTTATTTTTCTCTTCTCTTAGATTTTTTATGAATAGAGACTGATTGAAAATATATAAAAATAACCCTAAGTCAGCACTAATATCTTCTTTATTCCTCTAATTAATTAGACCATAAATAAGTAAAATGAAAATAGTGCGTCAAAAACTGTAAACCCTCGGTAAGTGATGTAAACGATGGAATTTGGGTACAAAAATGATTTTGCAAAGTGAAACCTAATCATATTGTGTAATTTGATACGAGCTTCGATTTAATATATTATAATAGTTGTTTCGATACCTGAGTCAAAAGTTATCTTCGTTGAATGTTGCAACTCATATTTAACAAATGTTTTTTTGTTTTCGAAAATGTTAACAAAATCCAATTTATTTTTCTATTCTCTTAGTTTTTTTATGAATAGAGACTGATTGAAAATATATATAAATAACCCTAAGTCTGCACCCATATCTTCTTTATTCCTCAATTGAATTAAACCAGAAATAAGTAAAATGAAAATAGTACGTCAAAAACTGTAAACCCTCGGTAAGTGATGTAAACGATGGAAAAATTGGGTACAAAAATGATTTTCCATAGTAAGAACAAATCATATTGTGTAATTTGATATGAGCTTCGATTTGATATTTTATAATAGTTGTTTCGATACCCGAGTCAAAAGTTATCTTCGTTAAAAGTTACAACTCATATTTAACAAATGTGTTTTTTGTTTTTGATTATGTTAACAACATCCAATTTATTTTTTTCTTCTCTTAGTTTTTTTATGAATAGAGTCTGATTGAAAATATATATAAATAACCCTAAGTCCGCACCCATATCTTCTTTATTCCTCAATTGAATTAAACCAGAAAAAAGTAAAATGAAAATAGTGCGTCAAAAACTGTAAACCCTCGGTAAGTGATGTAAACGATGGAATTTGGGTACAAAAAAGATTTTCCATAGTAAGAACAAATAATATTGTGTAATTTGATATGAGCTTCGATTTGATATTTTATAATAGTCATTTTGATACCCGAGTCAAAAGTTATCTTCGTTGAAAGTTACAACTCATATTTAACAAATGTTATTTTGTTTTTGATTATGTTAACAACATCCAATTTATTTTTCTCTTCTCTTAGTTTTTTTATGAATAGAGACTGATTGAAAATATATATAAATAACCCTAAGTCAGCTCCAATATCTTCTTTATTCCTCAATTGAATTAAACCAGAAATGAGTAAAATGAAAATAGTACGTCAAAAACTGTAAGCCCTCGGTAAGTGATGTAAACGATGGAAAAATTGGGTACAAAAATGATTTTCCATAGCAAGACCAAATTATATTGTGTAATTTGATACGAGCTTCAATTTGATATATTATAATATTCGTTTCGATACCCGAGTCAAAAGTTATATTCGTTGAAAGTTGCAACTAATATTTAACAAATGTTTTTTTGTTTTTGAAAATGTTAACAACATTCAATTTATTTTTCTCTCCTCTTTGTTTTTTTATGAATTGAGACTGATTGGAAATATATATAAATAACCCTAAGTCAGCACCAATATCTTCTTTATTCCTCTATTGAATTAAACCAGAAATAAGTAAAATAAAAATGGTGCGTAAAAAACATTACACCCACGGTAAGTGATGTAACCGATGGAATTTGGGTAAAAAAATGATTTTCCACTACAAGACCAAATTATATTGTGTAATTTGATACGAGCTTCGATTTGATATATTATAATATTCGTTTCGATACCCGAGTCAAAAGTTATGTTCGTTGAAAGTTGCAACTAATATTTAACAAATGTTTTTTGGTTTTTGAAAATGTTAACAACATTCAATTTATTTTTCTCTTCTCTTAGTTTTTTTATGAATTGAGACTGATTGGAAATATATATAAATAACCCTAAGTCAGCACCAATATCTTCTTTATTCCTCTATTGAATTAAACCAGAAATAAGTAAAATAAAAATGGTGCGTAAAAAACATTACACCCACGGTAAGTGATGTAACCGATGGAATTTGGGTAAAAAAATGATTTTCCACTACAAGACCAAATTATATTGTGTAATTTGATACGAGCTTCGATTTGATATATTATAATAGTCCTTTCGATACCCGAGTCAAAAGTTATCTTCGTTGAAAGTTGCAACTCATATTTAACAAATGTTTTTTGGTTTTTGAAAATGTTAACAACATTCAATTTATTTTTCTCTTCTCTTAGTTTTTTTATGAATAGGGACTCATTGAAAATATATATAAATAACCCAAAGTCAGCACTAATATCTTCTTTATTCCTCTATTGAATTAGACCATAAATAAGTAAAATGAAAACAGTGCGTCAAAAACTTTAATTCCTCGGTCAGTGATGTAAACGATGGAATTTGGGTACAAAAATGATTTTGCAAACTGAAACCTAATCATATTGTGTAATTTGATACGAGCTTCGATTTAATATATTATAATAGTCGTTTCGATACCTGAGTCAAAAGTTATCTTCGTTGAATGTTGCAACTCATATTTAACAAATGTTTTTTTGTTTTCAAAAATGTTAACAACATCCAATTTATTTTTCTATTCTCTTAGTTTTTTTATGAATAGAGACTGATTGAAAATATATATAAATAACCCTAAGTCCGCACCAATATCTTCTTTATTCCTCAATTGAATTAAACCAGAAATATGTAAAATGAAAATATTGCATCAAAAATTGTAAACCCTCGGTAAGTGATGTAAACGATGGAATTTGGGTACAAAAACGATTTTCCATAGCAAGAACAAATCATATTGTGTAATTTGATATGAGCTTCGATTTGATATTTTATAATAGTCGTTTCGATACCTGAGTCAAAAGTTATCTTCGTTGAAAGTTACAACTCATATTTAACAAATGTTTTTTTGTTTTTGATTATGTTAACAACATCCAATTTATTTTTCTCTTCTCTTAGTTTTTTTATGAATAGAGACTGATTGAAAATATATATAAATAACCCTAAGTCAGCTCCAATATCTTCTTTATTCCTCAATTGAATTAAACCAGAAATGTGTAAAATGAAAATAGCGCGTCAAAAACTTTAAACCCTCGGTAAGTGATGTAAATGATGGAAATTGGGTACAAAAATGATTTTCCATAGCAAGACCAAATTATATTGTGTAATTTGATACGAGCTTCGATTTGATATATTATAATATTCGTTTCGATACCCGAGTCAAAAGTTATCTTCGTTGAAAGTTGCAACTCATATTTAACAAATGTTTTTTTGTTTTTGAAAATGTTAACAACATCAATTTATTTTTCTCTTCTCTTAGTTTTTTTATGAATAGAGACTGATTGAAAATATATATAAATAACCCTAAGTCAGCACCAATATCTTTTTTATTCCTCAATTGAATTAAACCAGAAATAAGTAAAATGAAAATAGTGCGTCAAAAACTTTAAAAACCCTCGGTAAGTGATGTAAACGATGGAAATTGGGTACAAAAATGATTTTCCATAGCAAGAACAAATCATATTGTGTAATTTGATATGAGCTTCGATTTGATATTTTATAATAGTCGTTTCGATACCCGAGTCAAAAGTTATCTTCGTTGAAAGTTACAACTCATATTTAACAAATGTTTTTTTGTTTTTGAAAATGTTAACAACATTCAATTTATTTTTCTCTTCTCTTAGTTTTTTTATGAATAGAGACTGATTGAAAATATATATAAATAACCCTAAGTCAGCACCAATATCTTTTTTATTCCTCTATTGAATTAGACCATAAATAAGTAAAATGAAAATAGTGCGTCAAAAACTGTAAACCCTCGGTAAGTGATGTAAACGATGGAATTTGGGTACAAAAATGATTTTGCAAAGTGAAACTTAATCATATTGTGTAATTTGATACGAGCTTCGATTTAATATATTATAATAGTTGTTTCGATACCTGAGTCAACAGTTATCTTCGTTGAATGTTGCAACTCATATTTAACAAATGTTTTTTTGTTTTCGAAAATGTTAACAACATCCAATTTATTTTTCTATTCTCTTAGTTTTTTTATGAATAGAGACTGATTGAAAATATATATAAATAACCCTAAGTCCGCACCCATATCTTCTTTATTCCTCAATTGAATTAAACCAGAAATAAGTAAAATGAAAATAGTGCGTCAAAAACTGTAAACCCTCGGTAGGTGATGTAAACGATGGAATTTGGGTACAAAAAATATTTTCCATAGCAAGAACAAATCATATTGTGTAATTTGATATGAGCTTCGATTTGATATTTTATAATAATCGTTTCGATACCCGAGTCAAAAGTTATCTTCGTTGAAAGTTACAACTCATATTTAACAAATGTTTTTTTGTTTTTGATTATGTTAACAACATCCAATTTATTTTTCTCTTCTCTTAGTTTTTTTATGAATAAAGACTGATTGAAAATATATATAAATAACCCTAATTCAGCAACAATATCTTCTTTATTCCTCAATTGAATTAAACTAGAAATAAGTAAAATGAAAATAGTGCGTCAAAAATTGTAAAAAACCCTCGGTAAGTGATGTAAACGATGGAAATTGGGTACAAAAATGATTTTCCATAGCAAGAACAAATTATATTGTATAATTTGATATGAACTTCAATTTGATATATTATAATAGTCGTTTCGATACCCGAGTCAAAAGTTATCTTCGTTGAAACTTGCAACTCATATTTAACAAATGTTTTTTTGTTTTTGAAAATGTTAACAACGTTCAATTTATTTTTCTCTTCTCTTAGTTTTTTTATGAATAGAGCTGATTGAAAAAATATATAAATAAACCTAAGTCAGCACCAATATCTTTTTTATTCCTCAATTGAATTAAACCAGAAATAAGTAAAATGAAAATAGTGCGTCAAAAACTGTAAAAAACCCTCGGTAAGTGATGTAACCGATGTAATTTGGGTACAAAAATGATTTTCCACTGCAAGACCAAATTATATTGTGTAATTTGATACGAGCTTCGATTTGATATATTATAATAGTCGTTTCGATACCCGAGTCAAAAGTTATCTGCGTTGAAATTTGCAACTCATATTTTACAAATGTTTTTTTGTTTTTGAAAATGTTAACAAATTCAATTTATTTTTCTCTTCTCTTAGTTTTTTTATGAATAGAGACTGATTGAAAATATATACAAATAACCCTAAGTCAGCACTAATATGTTCTTTATTCCTCTATTGAATTAGACCATAAATAAGTAAAATGAAAATAGTGCGTCAAAAACTTTAAAAACCCTCGGTAAGTGATGTAAACGATGGAAATTGGGTACAAAAATGATTTTCCATAGCAAGAACAAATTATATTGTATAATTTGATATGAACTTCAATTTGATATATTATAATAGTCGTTTCGATACCCGAGTCAAAAGTTATCTTCGTTGAAACTTGCAACTCATATTTAACAAATGTTTTTTTGTTTTTGAAAATGTTAACAACGTTCAATTTATTTTTCTCTTCTCTTAGTTTTTTTATGAATAGAGCTGATTGAAAAAATATATAAATAAACCTAAGTCAGCACCAATATCTTTTTTATTCCTCAATTGAATTAAACCAGAAATAAGTAAAATGAAAATAGTGCGTCAAAAACTGTAAAAAACCCTCGGTAAGTGATGTAACCGATGTAATTTGGGTACAAAAATGATTTTCCACTGCAAGACCAAATTATATTGTGTAATTTGATACGAGCTTCGATTTGATATATTATAATAGTCGTTTCGATACCCGAGTCAAAAGTTATCTGCGTTGAAATTTGCAACTCATATTTTACAAATGTTTTTTTGTTTTTGAAAATGTTAACAACATCAATTTATTTTTCTCTTCTCTTAGTTTTTTTATGAATAGAGACTGATTGAAAATATATATAAATAACCCTAAGTCAGCACCAATATCTTTTTTATTCCTCAATTGAATTAAACCAGAAATAAGTAAAATGAAAATAGTGCGTCAAAAACTTTAAAAACCCTCGGTAAGTGATGTAAACGATGGAAATTGGGTACAAAAATGATTTTCCATAGCAAGAACAAATCATATTGTGTAATTTGATATGAGCTTCGATTTGATATTTTATAATAGTCGTTTCGATACCCGAGTCAAAAGTTATCTTCGTTGAAAGTTACAACTCATATTTAACAAATGTTTTTTTGTTTTTGAAAATGTTAACAACATTCAATTTATTTTTCTCTTCTCTTAGTTTTTTTATGAATAGAGACTGATTGAAAATATATATAAATAACCCTAAGTCAGCACCAATATCTTTTTTATTCCTCTATTGAATTAGACCATAAATAAGTAAAATGAAAATAGTGCGTCAAAAACTGTAAACCCTCGGTAAGTGATGTAAACGATGGAATTTGGGTACAAAAATGATTTTGCAAAGTGAAACTTAATCATATTGTGTAATTTGATACGAGCTTCGATTTAATATATTATAATAGTTGTTTCGATACCTGAGTCAACAGTTATCTTCGTTGAATGTTGCAACTCATATTTAACAAATGTTTTTTTGTTTTCGAAAATGTTAACAACATCCAATTTATTTTTCTATTCTCTTAGTTTTTTTATGAATAGAGACTGATTGAAAATATATATAAATAACCCTAAGTCCGCACCCATATCTTCTTTATTCCTCAATTGAATTAAACCAGAAATAAGTAAAATGAAAATAGTGCGTCAAAAACTGTAAACCCTCGGTAGGTGATGTAAACGATGGAATTTGGGTACAAAAAATATTTTCCATTGCAAGAACAAATCATATTGTGTAATTTGATATGAGCTTCGATTTGATATTTTATAATAATCGTTTCGATACCCGAGTCAAAAGTTATCTTCGTTGAAAGTTACAACTCATATTTAACAAATGTTTTTTTGTTTTTGATTATGTTAACAACATCCAATTTATTTTTCTCTTCTCTTAGTTTTTTTATGAATAAAGACTGATTGAAAATATATATAAATAACCCTAATTCAGCAACAATATCTTCTTTATTCCTCAATTGAATTAAACTAGAAATAAGTAAAATGAAAATAGTGCGTCAAAAATTGTAAAAAACCCTCGGTAAGTGATGTAAACGATGGAAATTGGGTACAAAAATGATTTTCCATAGCAAGAACAAATTATATTGTATAATTTGATATGAACTTCAATTTGATATATTATAATAGTCGTTTCGATACCCGAGTCAAAAGTTATCTTCGTTGAAACTTGCAACTCATATTTAACAAATGTTTTTTTGTTTTTGAAAATGTTAACAACGTTCAATTTATTTTTCTCTTCTCTTAGTTTTTTTATGAATAGAGCTGATTGAAAAAATATATAAATAAACCTAAGTCAGCACCAATATCTTTTTTATTCCTCAATTGAATTAAACCAGAAATAAGTAAAATGAAAATAGTGCGTCAAAAACTGTAAAAAACCCTCGGTAAGTGATGTAACCGATGTAATTTGGGTACAAAAATGATTTTCCACTGCAAGACCAAATTATATTGTGTAATTTGATACGAGCTTCGATTTGATATATTATAATAGTCGTTTCGATACCCGAGTCAAAAGTTATCTGCGTTGAAATTTGCAACTCATATTTTACAAATGTTTTTTGTTTTTGAAAATGTTAACAAATTCAATTTATTTTTCTCTTCTCTTAGTTTTTTTATGAATAGAGACTGATTGAAAATATATACAAATAACCCTAAGTCAGCACTAATATGTTCTTTATTCCTATATTGAATTAGACCATAAATAAGTAAAATGAAAACAGTGCGTCAAAAACTGTAATTCCTCGGTAAGTGATTTAAACGATGGAATTTGGGTACAAAAATGATTTTGCAAAGCGAAACCTAATCATATTGTGTAATTTGATACGAGCTTCGATTTAATATATTATAATAGTCGTTTCGATACCTGAGTGAAAAGTTATCTTCGTTGAATGTTGCAACTCATATTTAACAAATGTTTTTTTGTTTTTGAAAATGTTAACAACATTTAATTTATTTTTCTCTCCTCTTTGTTTTTTTATGAGTAGAGACTGATTTAAAATATATATAAATAACCCTAAGTCAGCACCAATATCTTCTTTATTCCTCTATTGAATTAGACCATAAATAAGTAAAATGAAAATAGTGCGTCAAAAACTATAAAAACCCCTCGGTAAGTGATGTAAACGATGGAAATTGGGTACAAAAATGATTTTCCATAGCAAGACCAAATTATATTGTGTAATTTGATACGAGCTTTGATTTGATATATTATAATAGTCGTTTCGATACCCGAGTCAAAAGTTATCTTCGTTGAAAGTTGCAACTCATATTTAACAAATGTTTTTTTGTTTTTGAAAATGTTAACAACATTCAATTTATTTTTCTCTTCTCTTAGTTTTTTTATGAATAGAGACTGATTGAAAATATATAAAAATAACCCTAAGTCAGCACTAATATCTTCTTTATTCCTCTATTGAATTAGACCATAAATAAGTAAAATGAAAATAGTGCGTCAAAAACTGTAAACCCTCGGTAAGTGATTTAAACGATGGAATTTGGGTACAAAAATGATTTTGCAAAGTGAAACCTAATCATATTGTGTAATTTGATACGAGCTTCGATTTAATATATTATAATAGTCGTTTCGATACCTGAGTCAAAAGTTATCTTCGTTGAATGTTGCAACTCATATTTAACAAATGTTTTTTTGTTTTCGAAAATGTTAACAACATCCAATTTATTTTTCTATTCTCTTAGTTTTTTTATGAGTAGAGACTGATTTAAAATATATATAAATAACCCTAAGTCCGCTCCCATATCTTCTTTATTCCTCAATTGAATTAAACCAGAAATAAGTAAAATGAAAATAGTGCGTCAAAAACTGTAAACCCTCGGTAAGTGATGTAAACGATGGAAATTGGGTACAAAAATGATTTTCCATAGCAAGACCAAATTATATTGTTTAATTTGATACGAGCTTCGATTTGATATATTATAATATTCGTTTCGATACCCGAGTCAAAAGTTATCTTCGTTGAAAGTTGCAACTCATATTTAACAAATGTTTTTTTGTTTTTGAAAATGTTAACAACATTCAATTTATTTTTCTCTCCTCTTTGTTTTTTTATGAATTGAGACTGATTGGAAATATATATAAATAACCCTAAGTCAGCACCAATATCTTTTTTATTCCTCAATTGAATTAAACTAGAAATAAGTAAAATGAAAATAGTGCGTCAAAAACTGTAAAAAACCCTCGGTAAGTGATGTAAACGATGGAAATTGGCTACAAAAATGATTTTCCATAGCAAGACCAAATTATATTGTGTAATTTGATACGAGCTTTGATTTGATATATTATAATAGTCGTTTCGATACCCGAGTCAAAAGTTATCTTCGTTGAAAGTTGCAACTCATATTTAACAAATGTTTTTTTGTTTTTGAAAATGTTAACAACATTCAATTTATTTTTCTCTTCTCTTAGTTTTTTTATGAATAGAGACTGATTGAAAATATATAAAAATAACCCTAAGTAAGCACTAATATCTTCTTTATTCCTCTATTGAATTAGACCATAAATAAGTAAAATGAAAATAGTGCGTCAAAAACTGTAAACCCTCGGTAAGTGATGTAAACGATGGAATTTGGGTACAAAAATGATTTTGCAAAGTGAAACCTAATCATATTGTGTAATTTGATACGAGCTTCGATTTAATATATTATAATAGTCGTTTCGATACCTGAGTCAAAAGTTATCTTCGTTGAATGTTGCAACTCATATTTAACAAATGTTTTTTTTGTTTTCGAAAATGTTAACAACATCCAATTTATTTTTCTATTCTCTTAGTTTTTTTATGAGTAGAGACTGATTGAAAATATATATAAATAACCCTAAGTCCGCACCCATATCTTCTTTATTCCTCAATTGAATTAAACCAGAAATAAGTAAAATGAAAATAGTGCGTCAAAAACTGTAAACCCTCGGTAAGTGATGTAAACGATGGAATTTGGATACAAAAAAGATTTTCCATAGCAAGAACAAATCATATTGTGTAATTTGATATGAGCTTCGATTTGATATTTTATAATAGTCGTTTCGATACCCGAGTCAAAAGTTATCTTCGTTGAAAGTTACAACTCATATTTAACAAATGTTTTTTTGTTTTTGATTATGTTAACAACATCCAATTTATTTTTCTCTTCTCTTAGTTTTTTTATGAATAGAGACTGATTGAAAATATATATAAATAACCCTAAGTCAGCTCCAATATCTTCTTTATTCCTCAATTGAATTAAAACAGAAATGAGTAAAATGAAAATAGTGCGTCAAAAACTTTAAACCCGCGGTAAGTGATGTAAACGATGGAAATTGGGTACAAAAATGATTTTCCATAGCAAGACCAAATTATATTGTGTAATTTGATACGAGCTTCGATTTGATATATTATAATATTCGTTTCGATACCCGAGTCAAACGTTATCTTCGTTGAAAGTTGCAACTAATATTTAACAAATGTTTTTTTGTTTTTGAAAACGTTAACAACATCCCATTTATTTTTCTCTTCTCTTTTTTTTTATTATGAATAGAGACTCATAGAAAATATATATAAATAACCCTAAGTCAGCACCAATATCTTCTTTATTTCTCTATTAAATTAAACCAGAAATAAGTAAAATAAAAATGGTGCGTAAAAAACATTAAAAACATGGTAAGTGATGTAAACGATGGAATTTGGGTACAAAAATGATTTTCCATAGCGAGACCAAATTATATTGTGTAATTTGATAAGAGCTTCGATTTGATATATTATAATAGTCATTTCGATACCCGAGCCAAAAGTTATCTTCGTTGAAAGTTGCAACTCATATTTAACAAATGTTTTTTTTTGTTTTTGAAAATGTTAACAACATCCTATTTATTTTTCTCTTTTCTTATTTTTTTTATTAATAGAGATTGATAGAAAATATATATAAATAACCCTAAGTCCGCACCAATATCTTGTTTATTTATCTATTGAATTAAAGCAAAAAATAATTAAAATGAAAATAGTGCGTTAAAAACTATAAATCCTCAATAAGTGAAATTAACGATGGAATTTGTTTACAAAAATGATAATCCATAGCGAGACAAAATTATATTGTAAAATTTTATACGAGCTTCGATTTGATATATTATAATAGTCGTTTCGATACCCTAGTCAAAAATTATCTTCGTTGAAATTGTCAACTCATATTTAACAAATATTATTTTTGTTTTTGAAAATGTTAACAACATTCAATTTATTTTTCTCTTCTCTTAGTTTTTTTATGAATAGAGACTGATTGAAAATATATATAAATAACCCTAAGTCCGCACCAATATCTTCTTTATTCCTCAATTGAATTAAACCAGAAATGAGTAAAATGAAAATAGTGCGTCAAAAACTTTAAACCCTCGGTAAGTGATGTAAACGATGGAAATTGGGTACAAAAATGATTTTCCAAAGCAAGAACAAATCATATTGTGTAATTTGATACGAGCTTTGATTTGATATATTATAATAGTCGTTTCGATACCCGAGTCAAAAGTTATCTTCGTTGAAAGTTGCAACTTATATTTAACAAATGTTTTTTTGTTTTTGAAAATGTTAACAACATTCAATTTATTTTTCTCTTCTCTTAGTTTTTTTATGAATAGAGACTGATTGAAAATATATAAAAATAACCCTAAGTCAGCACTAATATCTTCTTTATTCCTCTATTGAATTAGACCATAAATAAGTAAAATGAAAATAGTGCGTCAAAAACTGTAAACCCTCGGTAAGTGATGTAAACGATGGAATTTGGGTACAAAAATGATTTTTCAAAGTGAAACCTAATCATATTGTGTAATTTGATACGAGCTTCGATTTAATATATTATAATGGTCGTTTCGATACCAGAGTCAAAAGTTATCTTCGTTGAAAGTTGCAACTATTATTTAACAAATGTTTTTTTGTTTTTGAAAATGTTAACAACATTCAATTTATTTTTCTCTCCTCTTTGTTTTTTTATGAATAGAGACTGATTGGAAATATATATAAATAACCCTAAGTCAGCACCAATATCATCTTTATTCCTCTATTGAATTAAACCAGAAATAAGTAAAATAAAAATGGTGTGTAAAAAACATTACACCCACGGTAAGTGATGTAACCGATGGAATTTGGGTAAAAAAATGATTTTCCACTGCAAGACCAAATTATATTGTGTAATTTGATACGAGCTTCGATTTGATATATTATAATAGTCGTTTCGATACCCGAGTCAAAAGTTATCTGCGTTGAAAGTTGCAACTCATATTTTACAAATGTTTTTTTGTTTTTGAAAATGTTAACAAATTCAATTTATTTTTCTCTTCTCTTAGTTTTTTTTATGAATAGAGACTAATTGAAAATATATATAAATAACCCTAAGTCAGCACTAATATCTTCTTTATTCCTCAATTGAATTAAACCAAAAATAAGTAAAATGAAAATAGTGCGTCAAAAACTGTAAACCCTCGGTAAGTGATGTAAACGATGGAATTTGGGTACAAAAAAGATTTTCCATAGCAAGAACAAATCATATTGTGTATTTGATATGAGCTTCGATTTGATATTTTATAATAGTCGTTTCGATACCCAAGTCAAAAGTTATCTTCGTTGAAAGTTACAACTCATATTTAACAAATGTTTTTTTTTATTATGTTAACAACATCCAATTTATTTTTCTCTTCTCTTAGTTTTTTTATGAATAGAGACTGATTGAAAATATATATAAATAACCCTAAGTCAGCTCCAATATCTTCTTTATTCCTCAATTGAATTAAACTAGAAATGAGTATAATGAAAATAGTGCGTCAAAAACTGTAAACCCTCGGTAAGTGATGTAAACGATGGAAATTGGGTACAAAAATGATTTTCCATAGCAAGACCAAATTATATTGTGTAATTTGATACGAGCTTTGATGTGATATATTATAATATTCGTTTCGATACCCGAGTCAAAAGTTATCTTCGTTGAAAGTTGCAACTAATATTTAAGAAATGTTTTTTTTGTTTTTGAAAATGTTAACAACATTCAATTTATTTTTCTCTCCTTTTTGTTTTTTTATGAATAGAGACTGATTGGAAATATATATAAATAACCCTAAGTCAGCACCAATATCTTCTTTATTCCTCTATTGAATTAAACCAGAAATAAGTAAAATAAAAATGGTGCGTAAAAAACATTACACCCACGGTAAGTGATGTAACCGATGGAATTTGGGTAAAAAAATGATTTTCCACTGCAAGACCAAATTATATTGTGTAATTTGATACGAGCTTCGATTTGATATATTATAAAAGTCGTTTCGATACCCGAGTCAAAAGTTATCTGCGTTGAAAGTTGCAACTCATATTTAACAAATGTTTTTTTGTTTTTGAAAATGTTAACAAATTCAATTTATTTTTCTCTTCTCTTAGTTTTTTTATGAATAGAGACTAATTGAAAATATATATAAATAACCCTAAGTCAGCACTAATATCTTCTTTATTCCTCTATTGAATTAGACCATAAATAAGTAAAATGAAAACAGTGCGTCAAAAACTGTAATTCCTCGGTAAGTGATGTAAAAGATGGAATTTGGGTACAAAAATGATTTTGCAAAGTGAAACCTAATCATATTGTGTAATTTGATACGAACTTCGATTTAATATATTATAATAGTCGTTTCGATACCTGAGTCAGAAGTTATCTTCGTTGAATGTTGCAACTCATATTTAAGAAATGTTTTTTTGTTTTCGAAAATGTTAACAACATCCAATTTATTTTTCTATTCTCTTAGTTTTTTTATGAGTAGAGACTGATTGAAAAAATATATATAAATAACCCTAAGTCCGCACCCATATCTTCTTTA
Source organism: Hippophae tibetana (assembly GCA_037013495.1). Lineage (NCBI taxonomy): Eukaryota > Viridiplantae > Streptophyta > Magnoliopsida > Rosales > Elaeagnaceae > Hippophae > Hippophae tibetana. Next base: position 40,915,594 of record CM072809.1, on the reverse strand, counting down.
TTCCTCAATTGAATTAAACTAGAAATAAGTAAAATGAAAATAGTGCGTCAAAAACTGTAAACACTCGGTAAGTGATGTAAACGATGGAATTTATGTACAAAAAACATTTTCCATAGCAAGAACAAATCATACTATGTAATTTGATATGAGCTTCGATTTGATATTTTATAATAGTCGTTTCGATACCCGAGTCAAACGTTATCTTCGTTGAAAGTTACAACTCATATTTAACAAATGTTTTTTTTTGTTTTTGATTATGTTAACAACATCCAATTTATTTTTCTCTTCTCTTAGTTTTTTTATGAATAGAGACTGATTGAAAATATATATAAATAACCCTAAGTCAGCTCCAATATCTTCTTTATTCCTCATTTGAATTAAACCAGAAATGAGTAAAATGAAAATAGTGCGTCAAAAACTGTAAACCCTCGGTAAGTGATGTAAACGATGGAAATTGGGAACAAAAATGATTTTCCATTGCAAGACCAAATTATATTGTGTAATTTGATACGAGCTTCGATTTGATATATTATAATATTCGTTTCGATACCCGAGTCAAAAGTTATATTCGTTGAAAGTTGCAACTAATATTTAACAAATGTTTTTTTGTTTTTGAAAATGTTAACAACATTCAATTTATTTTTCTCTTCTCTTAGTTTTTTTATGAATAGAGATAATTGAAAATATATATAAATAACCCTAAGTCCGCACCAATATCTTCTTTATTCCTCAATTGAATTAAACGAGAAATAAGTAAAATGATAATAGTGCGTCAAAAACTGTAAACCCTCGGTAAGTGCTGTAAATGATGGAATTTGGGTACAAAAATGATTTTATATAGCAAGACCAAGTTATATTGTGTAATTTGATACGAGCTTCGATTTGATATATTATAATAGTCGTTTCGATACCCGAGTCAAAAGTTATCTTTGTAGAAAGTTGCAACTCATATTTTACAAATGTTTTTTTGTTTTTGAAAATGTTAACAACATTTATTTATTTTTCTCTTCTCTTAGTTTTTTTATGAATAGAGACTGATTGAAAATATATATAAATAACCCGAATTCAGCAACAATATCTTCTTTATTCCTCAATTGAATTAAACTAGAAATAAGTAAAATGAAAATATTGCGTCAAAAATTGTAAAAAACCCTCGGTAAGTGATGTAAACGATGGAAATTGGGTACAAAAATGATTTTCCATAGCAACACCAAATTATATTGTATAATTTGATATGAACTTCGATTTGATATATTATAATAGTCGTTTCGATACCCGAGTCAAAAGTTATCTTCGTTGAAACTTGCAACTCATATTTAACAAATGTTTTTTTGTTTTTGAAAATGTTAACAACGTTCAATTTATTTTTCTCTTCTCTTAGTTTTTTTATGAATAGAGCTGATTGAAAATATATATAAATAACCCTAAGTCAGCACCAATATCTTTTTTATTCCTCAATTGAATTAAACCAGAAATAAGTAAAATGAAAATAGTGCGTCAAAAACTGTAAAAACCCCTCGGTAAGTGATGTAAACGATGGAAATTGGGTACAAAAATGATTTTCCATAGCAAGACCAAATTATATTGTGTAATTTGATACGAGCTTTGATTTGATATATTATAATAGTCGTTTCGATACCCGAGTCAAAAGTTATCTTCGTTTAAAGTTGCAACTCATATTTAACAAATGTTTTTTTTGTTTTTGAAAATGTTAACAACATTCAATTTATTTTTCTCTTCTCTTAGTTTTTTTTATGAATAGAGACTGATTGAAAATATATAAAAATAACCCTAAGTCAGCACTAATATCTTCTTTATTCCTCTATTGAATTAGGCCATAAATAAGTAAAATGAAAATAGTGCGTCAAAAACTGTAAACCCTCGGTAAGTTATGTAAACGATGGAATTTGGGTACAAAAATAATTTTGCAAAGTGAAACCTAATCATATTGTGTAATTTGATACGAGCTTCGATTTAATATATTATAATAGTCGTTTCGATACCTGAGTCAAAAGTTATCTTCGTTGAATGTTGCAACTCATATTTAACAAATGTTTTTTTGTTTTCGAAAATGTTAACAACATCCAATTTATTTTTCTATTCTCTTAGTTTTTTTATGAGTAGACACTGATGGAAAATATATATAAATAACCCAAAGTCCGCACCCATATCTTCTTTATTCCTCAATTGAATTAAACCAAAAATAAGTAAAATGAAAATAGTGCGTCAAAAACTGTAAACCCTCGGTAAGTGATGTAAACGATGGAATTTGGGTACAAAAAAGATTTTCCATAGCAAGAACAAATCATATTGTGTAATTTGATATGAGCTTCGATTTGATATTTTATAATAGTCGTTTCGATACCCGAGTCAAAAGTTATCTTCGTTGAAAGTTACAACTCATATTTAACAAATGTTTTTTTGTTTTTGATTATGTTAACAACATCCAATTTATTTTTCTCTTCTCTTAGTTTTTTTATGAATAGAGACTGATTGAAAATATATATAAATAACCCTAAGTCAGCTCCAATATCTTCTTTATTCCTCAATTGAATTAAACTAGAAATGAGTAAAATGAAAATATTGCGTCAAAACACTGTAAACCCTCGGTAAGTGATGTAAATGATGGAAATTGGGTACAAAAATGATTTTCCATAGCAAGACCAAATTATATTGTGTAATTTGATACGAGCTTTCATTTGATATATTATAATATTCGTTTCGATACCCGAGTCAAAAGTTATCTTCGTTGAAAGTTGCAACTAATATTTAACAAATGTTTTTTTGTTTTTGAAAATGTTAACAACATTCAATTTATTTTTCTCTCCTCTTTGTTTTTTTATGAATAGAGACTGATGGAAATATATATAAATAACCATAAGTCAGCACCAATATCTTCTTTATTCCTCTATTGAATTAAACCAGAAATAAGTAAAATAAAAATGGTGCGTAAAAAACATTACACCCACGGTAAGTGATGTAACCGATGGAATTTGGGTAAAAAAATGATTTTCCACTGCAAGACCAAATTATATTGTGTAATTTGATACGAGCTTCGATTTGATATATTATAATAGTCGTTTCGATACGCGAGTCAAAAGTTATCTGCGTTGAAATTTGCAACTCATATTTTACAAATGTTTTTTTGTTTTTGAAAATGTTAAAAAATTCAATTTATTTTTCTCTTCTCTTAGTTTTTTTATGAATAGAGACTAATTGAAAATATATATAAATAACCCTAAGTCAGCACTAATATCTTCTTTATTCCTCTATTGAATTAGACCATAATTAAGTAAAATGAAAACAGTGCGTCAAAAACTGTAATTCCTCGGTAAGTGATGTAAAGGATGGAATTTGGGTACAAAAATGATTTTGCAAAGTGAAACCTAATCATATTGTGTAATTTGATACGAGCTTCGATTTAATATATTATAATAGTCGTTTCGATACCTGAGTCAAAAGTTATCTTCGTTGAATGTTGCAACTCATATTTAACAAATGTTTTTTTGTTTTCGAAAATGTTAACAACATCCAATTTATTTTTCTATTCTCTTAGTTTTTTTATGAATAGAGACTGATTGAAAATATATATAAATAACCCTAAGTCCGCACCAATATCTTCTTTATTCCTCAATTGAATTAAACTAGAAATAAGTAAAATGAAAATAGTGCGTCAAAAACTGTAAACACTCGGTAAGTGATGTAAACGATCGAATTTATGTACAAAAAAGATTTTCCATAGCAAGAACAAATCATATTATGTAATTTGATATGAGCTTCGATTTGATATTTTATAATAGTCGTTTCGATACCCGAGTCAAACGTTATCTTCGTTGAAAGTTTCAACTCATATTTAACAAATGTTTTTTTGTTTTTGATTATGTTAACAACATCCAATTTTTTTTTCTCTTCTCTTAGTTTTTTTATGAATAGAGACTGATTGAAAATATATATAAATAAGCCTAAGTCAGCTCCAATATCTTCTTTATTCCTCAATTGAATTAAACCATAAATGAGTAAAATGAAAATAGTGCGTCAAACACTGTAAACCCTCGGTAAGTGATGTAAACGATGGAAATTGGGTACAAAAATGATTTTCCATAGCAAGACCAAATTATATTGTGTAATTTGATACGAGCTTCGATTTGATATATTATAATAGTCGTTTCGATACCCGAGTCAAAAGTTATCTTTGTAGAAAGTTGCAACTCATATTTTACAAATGTTTTTTTGTTTTTGAAAATGTTAACAACATTTATTTATTTTTCTCTTCTCTTAGTTTTTTTATGAATAGAGACTGATTGAAAATATATATAAATAACCCGAATTCAGCAACAATATCTTCTTTATTCCTCAATTGAATTAAACTAGAAATAAGTAAAATGAAAATATTGCGTCAAAAATTGTAAAAAACCCTCGGTAAGTGATGTAAACGATGGAAATTGGGTACAAAAATGATTTTCCATAGCAACACCAAATTATATTGTATAATTTGATATGAACTTCGATTTGATATATTATAATAGTCGTTTCGATACCCGAGTCAAAAGTTATCTTCGTTGAAACTTGCAACTCATATTTAACAAATGTTTTTTTGTTTTTGAAAATGTTAACAACGTTCAATTTATTTTTCTCTTCTCTTAGTTTTTTTATGAATAGAGCTGATTGAAAATATATATAAATAACCCTAAGTCAGCACCAATATCTTTTTTATTCCTCAATTGAATTAAACCAGAAATAAGTAAAATGAAAATAGTGCGTCAAAAACTGTAAAAACCCCTCGGTAAGTGATGTAAACGATGGAAATTGGGTACAAAAATGATTTTTCATAGCAAGACCAAATTATATTGTGTAATTTGATACGAGCTTTGATTTGATATATTATAATAGTCGTTTCGATACCCGAGTCAAAAGTTATCTTCGTTTAAAGTTGCAACTCATATTTAACAAATGTTTTTTTTGTTTTTGAAAATGTTAACAACATTCAATTTATTTTTCTCTTCTCTTAGTTTTTTTTATGAATAGAGACTGATTGAAAATATATAAAAATAACCCTAAGTCAGCACTAATATCTTCTTTATTCCTCTATTGAATTAGGCCATAAATAAGTAAAATGAAAATAGTGCGTCAAAAACTGTAAACCCTCGGTAAGTTATGTAAACGATGGAATTTGGGTACAAAAATAATTTTGCAAAGTGAAACCTAATCATATTGTGTAATTTGATACGAGCTTCGATTTAATATATTATAATAGTCGTTTCGATACCTGAGTCAAAAGTTATCTTCGTTGAATGTTGCAACTCATATTTAACAAATGTTTTTTTGTTTTCGAAAATGTTAACAACATCCAATTTATTTTTCTATTCTCTTAGTTTTTTTATGAGTAGACACTGATGGAAAATATATATAAATAACCCTAAGTCCGCACCCATATCTTCTTTATTCCTCAATTGAATTAAACCAAAAATAAGTAAAATGAAAATAGTGCGTCAAAAACTGTAAACCCTCGGTAAGTGATGTAAACGATGGAATTTGGGTACAAAAAAGATTTTCCATAGCAAGAACAAATCATATTGTGTAATTTGATATGAGCTTCGATTTGATATTTTATAATAGTCGTTTCGATACCCGAGTCAAAAGTTATCTTCGTTGAAAGTTACAACTCATATTTAACAAATGTTTTTTTGTTTTTGATTATGTTAACAACATCCAATTTATTTTTCTCTTCTCTTAGTTTTTTTATGAATAGAGACTGATTGAAAATATATATAAATAACCCTAAGTCAGCTCCAATATCTTCTTTATTCCTCAATTGAATTAAACTAGAAATGAGTAAAATGAAAATATTGCGTCAAAACACTGTAAACCCTCGGTAAGTGATGTAAATGATGGAAATTGGGTACAAAAATGATTTTCCATAGCAAGACCAAATTATATTGTGTAATTTGATACGAGCTTTCATTTGATATATTATAATATTCGTTTCGATACCCGAGTCAAAAGTTATCTTCGTTGAAAGTTGCAACTAATATTTAACAAATGTTTTTTTGTTTTTGAAAATGTTAACAACATTCAATTTATTTTTCTCTCCTCTTTGTTTTTTTATGAATAGAGACTGATGGAAATATATATAAATAACCATAAGTCAGCACCAATATCTTCTTTATTCCTCTATTGAATTAAACCAGAAATAAGTAAAATAAAAATGGTGCGTAAAAAACATTACACCCACGGTAAGTGATGTAACCGATGGAATTTGGGTAAAAAAATGATTTTCCACTGCAAGACCAAATTATATTGTGTAATTTGATACGAGCTTCGATTTGATATATTATAATAGTCGTTTCGATACGCGAGTCAAAAGTTATCTGCGTTGAAATTTGCAACTCATATTTTACAAATGTTTTTTTGTTTTTGAAAATGTTAAAAAATTCAATTTATTTTTCTCTTCTCTTAGTTTTTTTATGAATAGAGACTAATTGAAAATATATATAAATAACCCTAAGTCAGCACTAATATCTTCTTTATTCCTCTATTGAATTAGACCATAATTAAGTAAAATGAAAACAGTGCGTCAAAAACTGTAATTCCTCGGTAAGTGATGTAAAGGATGGAATTTGGGTACAAAAATGATTTTGCAAAGTGAAACCTAATCATATTGTGTAATTTGATACGAGCTTCGATTTAATATATTATAATAGTCGTTTCGATACCTGAGTCAAAAGTTATCTTCGTTGAATGTTGCAACTCATATTTAACAAATGTTTTTTTGTTTTCGAAAATGTTAACAACATCCAATTTATTTTTCTATTCTCTTAGTTTTTTTATGAATAGAGACTGATTGAAAATATATATAAATAACCCTAAGTCCGCACCAATATCTTCTTTATTCCTCAATTGAATTAAACTAGAAATAAGTAAAATGAAAATAGTGCGTCAAAAACTGTAAACACTCGGTAAGTGATGTAAACGATCGAATTTATGTACAAAAAAGATTTTCCATAGCAAGAACAAATCATATTATGTAATTTGATATGAGCTTCGATTTGATATTTTATAATAGTCGTTTCGATACCCGAGTCAAACGTTATCTTCGTTGAAAGTTTCAACTCATATTTAACAAATGTTTTTTTGTTTTTGATTATGTTAACAACATCCAATTTTTTTTTCTCTTCTCTTAGTTTTTTTATGAATAGAGACTGATTGAAAATATATATAAATAAGCCTAAGTCAGCTCCAATATCTTCTTTATTCCTCAATTGAATTAAACCATAAATGAGTAAAATGAAAATAGTGCGTCAAACACTGTAAACCCTCGGTAAGTGATGTAAACGATGGAAATTGGGTACAAAAATGATTTTCCATAGCAAGACCAAATTATATTGTGTAATTTGATACGAGCTTCGATTTGATATATTATAATAGTCGTTTCGATACCCGAGTCAAAAGTTATCTTTGTAGAAAGTTGCAACTCATATTTTACAAATGTTTTTTTGTTTTTGAAAATGTTAACAACATTTATTTATTTTTCTCTTCTCTTAGTTTTTTTATGAATAGAGACTGATTGAAAATATATATAAATAACCCGAATTCAGCAACAATATCTTCTTTATTCCTCAATTGAATTAAACTAGAAATAAGTAAAATGAAAATATTGCGTCAAAAATTGTAAAAAACCCTCGGTAAGTGATGTAAACGATGGAAATTGGGTACAAAAATGATTTTCCATAGCAACACCAAATTATATTGTATAATTTGATATGAACTTCGATTTGATATATTATAATAGTCGTTTCGATACCCGAGTCAAAAGTTATCTTCGTTGAAACTTGCAACTCATATTTAACAAATGTTTTTTTGTTTTTGAAAATGTTAACAACGTTCAATTTATTTTTCTCTTCTCTTAGTTTTTTTATGAATAGAGCTGATTGAAAATATATATAAATAACCCTAAGTCAGCACCAATATCTTTTTTATTCCTCAATTGAATTAAACCAGAAATAAGTAAAATGAAAATAGTGCGTCAAAAACTGTAAAAACCCCTCGGTAAGTGATGTAAACGATGGAAATTGGGTACAAAAATGATTTTCCATAGCAAGACCAAATTATATTGTGTAATTTGATACGAGCTTTGATTTGATATATTATAATAGTCGTTTCGATACCCGAGTCAAAAGTTATCTTCGTTTAAAGTTGCAACTCATATTTAACAAATGTTTTTTTTGTTTTTGAAAATGTTAACAACATTCAATTTATTTTGCTCTTCTCTTAGTTTTTTTTATGAATAGAGACTGATTGAAAATATATAAAAATAACCCTAAGCCAGCACTAATATCTTCTTTATTCCTCTATTGAATTAGGCCATAAATAAGTAAAATGAAAATAGTGCGTCAAAAACTGTAAACCCTCGGTAAGTTATGTAAACGATGGAATTTGGGTACAAAAATAATTTTGCAAAGTGAAACCTAATCATATTGTGTAATTTGATACGAGCTTCGATTTAATATATTATAATAGTCGTTTCGATACCTGAGTCAAAAGTTATCTTCGTTGAATGTTGCAACTCATATTTAACAAATGTTTTTTTGTTTTCGAAAATGTTAACAACATCCAATTTATTTTTCTATTCTCTTAGTTTTTTTATGAGTAGACACTGATGGAAAATATATATAAATAACCCTAAGTCCGCACCCATATCTTCTTTATTCCTCAATTGAATTAAACCAAAAATAAGTAAAATGAAAATAGTGCGTCAAAAACTGTAAACCCTCGGTAAGTGATGTAAACGATGGAATTTGGGTACAAAAAAGATTTTCCATAGCAAGAACAAATCATATTGTGTAATTTGATATGAGCTTCGATTTGATATTTTATAATAGTCGTTTCGATACCCGAGTCAAAAGTTATCTTCGTTGAAAGTTACAACTCATATTTAACAAATGTTTTTTTGTTTTTGATTATGTTAACAACATCCAATTTATTTTTCTCTTCTCTTAGTTTTTTTATGAATAGAGACTGATTGAAAATATATATAAATAACCCTAAGTCAGCTCCAATATCTTCTTTATTCCTCAATTGAATTAAACTAGAAATGAGTAAAATGAAAATATTGCGTCAAAACACTGTAAACCCTCGGTAAGTGATGTAAATGATGGAAATTGGGTACAAAAATGATTTTCCATAGCAAGACCAAATTATATTGTGTAATTTGATACGAGCTTTCATTTGATATATTATAATATTCGTTTCGATACCCGAGTCAAAAGTTATCTTCGTTGAAAGTTGCAACTAATATTTAACAAATGTTTTTTTGTTTTTGAAAATGTTAACAACATTCAATTAATTTTTCTCTCCTCTTTGTTTTTTTATGAATAGAGACTGATGGAAATATATATAAATAACCATAAGTCAGCACCAATATCTTCTTTATTCCTCTATTGAATTAAACCAGAAATAAGTAAAATAAAAATGGTGCGTAAAAAACATTACACCCACGGTAAGTGATGTAACCGATGGAATTTGGGTAAAAAAATGATTTTCCACTGCAAGACCAAATTATATTGTGTAATTTGATACGAGCTTCGATTTGATATATTATAATAGTCGTTTCGATACGCGAGTCAAAAGTTATCTGCGTTGAAATTTGCAACTCATATTTTACAAATGTTTTTTTGTTTTTGAAAATGTTAAAAAATTCAATTTATTTTTCTCTTCTCTTAGTTTTTTTATGAATAGAGACTAATTGAAAATATATATAAATAACCCTAAGTCAGCACTAATATCTTCTTTATTCCTCTATTGAATTAGACCATAATTAAGTAAAATGAAAACAGTGCGTCAAAAACTGTAATTCCTCGGTAAGTGATGTAAAGGATGCAATTTGGGTACAAAAATGATTTTGCAAAGTGAAACCTAATCATATTGTGTAATTTGATACGAGCTTCGATTTAATATATTATAATAGTCGTTTCGATACCTGAGTCAAAAGTTATCTTCGTTGAATGTTGCAACTCATATTTAACAAATGTTTTTTTGTTTTCGAAAATGTTAACAACATCCAATTTATTTTTCTATTCTCTTAGTTTTTTTATGAATAGAGACTGATTGAAAATATATATAAATAACCCTAAGTCCGCACCAATATCTTCTTTATTCCTCAATTGAATTAAACTAGAAATAAGTAAAATGAAAATAGTGCGTCAAAAACTGTAAACACTCGGTAAGTGATGTAAACGATCGAATTTATGTACAAAAAAGATTTTCCATAGCAAGAACAAATCATATTATGTAATTTGATATGAGCTTCGATTTGATATTTTATAATAGTCGTTTCGATACCCGAGTCAAACGTTATCTTCGTTGAAAGTTTCAACTCATATTTAACAAATGTTTTTTTGTTTTTGATTATGTTAACAACATCCAATTTTTTTTTCTCTTCTCTTAGTTTTTTTATGAATAGAGACTGATTGAAAATATATATAAATAAGCCTAAGTCAGCTCCAATATCTTCTTTATTCCTCAATTGAATTAAACCATAAATGAGTAAAATGAAAATAGTGCGTCAAACACTGTAAACCCTCGGTAAGTGATGTAAACGATGGAAATTGGGTACAAAAATGATTTTCCATAGCAAGACCAAATTATATTGTGTAATTTGATACGAGCTTCGATTTGATATATTATAATAGTCGTTTCGATACCCGAGTCAAAAGTTATCTTTGTAGAAAGTTGCAACTCATATTTTACAAATGTTTTTTTGTTTTTGAAAATGTTAACAACATTTATTTATTTTTCTCTTCTCTTAGTTGTTTTATGAATAGAGACTGATTGAAAATATATATAAATAACCCGAATTCAGCAACAATATCTTCTTTATTCCTCAATTGAATTAAACTAGAAATAAGTAAAATGAAAATATTGCGTCAAAAATTGTAAAAAACCCTCGGTAAGTGATGTAAACGATGGAAATTGGGTACAAAAATGATTTTCCATAGCAACACCAAATTATATTGTATAATTTGATATGAACTTCGATTTGATATATTATAATAGTCGTTTCGATACCCGAGTCAAAAGTTATCTTCGTTGAAACTTGCAACTCATATTTAACAAATGTTTTTTTGTTTTTGAAAATGTTAACAACGTTCAATTTATTTTTCTCTTCTCTTAGTTTTTTTATGAATAGAGCTGATTGAAAATATATATAAATAACCCTAAGTCAGCACCAATATCTTTTTTATTCCTCAATTGAATTAAACCAGAAATAAGTAAAATGAAAATAGTGCGTCAAAAACTGTAAAAACCCCTCGGTAAGTGATGTAAACGATGGAAATTGGGTACAAAAATGATTTTCCATAGCAAGACCAAATTATATTGTGTAATTTGATACGAGCTTTGATTTGATATATTATAATAGTCGTTTCGATACCCGAGTCAAAAGTTATCTTCGTTTAAAGTTGCTACTCATATTTAACAAATGTTTTTTTTTGTTTTTGAAAATGTTAACAACATTCAATTTATTTTTCTCTTCTCTTAGTTTTTTTTATGAATAGAGACTGATTGAAAATATATAAAAATAACCCTAAGTCAGCACTAATATCTTCTTTATTCCTCTATTGAATTAGGCCATAAATAAGTAAAATGAAAATAGTGCGTCAAAAACTGTAAACCCTCGGTAAGTTATGTAAACGATGGAATTTGGGTACAAAAATAATTTTGCAAAGTGAAACCTAATCATATTGTGTAATTTGATACGAGCTTCGATTTAATATATTATAATAGTCGTTTCGATACCTGAGTCAAAAGTTATCTTCGTTGAAAGTTACAACTCATATTTAACAAATGTTTTTTTGTTTTTGATTATGTTAACAACATCCAATTTATTTTTCTCTTCTCTTAGTTTTTTTATGAATAGAGACTGATTGAAAATATATATAAATAACCCTAAGTCAGCTCCAATATCTTCTTTATTCCTCAATTGAATTAAACTAGAAATGAGTAAAATGAAAATATTGCGTCAAAACACTGTAAACCCTCGGTAAGTGATGTAAATGATGGAAATTGGGTACAAAAATGATTTTCCATAGCAAGACCAAATTATATTGTGTAATTTGATACGAGCTTTCATTTGATATATTATAATATTCGTTTCGATACCCGAGTCAAAAGTTATCTTCGTTGAAAGTTGCAACTAATATTTAACAAATGTTTTTTTGTTTTTGAAAATGTTAACAACATTCAATTTATTTTTCTCTCCTCTTTGTTTTTTTATGAATAGAGACTGATGGAAATATATATAAATAACCATAAGTCAGCACCAATATCTTCTTTATTCCTCTATTGAATTAAACCAGAAATAAGTAAAATAAAAATGGTGCGTAAAAAACATTACACCCACGGTAAGTGATGTAACCGATGGAATTTGGGTAAAAAAATGATTTTCCACTGCAAGACCAAATTATATTGTGTAATTTGATACGAGCTTCGATTTGATATATTATAATAGTCGTTTCGATACGCGAGTCAAAAGTTATCTGCGTTGAAATTTGCAACTCATATTTTACAAATGTTTTTTTGTTTTTGAAAATGTTAAAAAATTCAATTTATTTTTCTCTTCTCTTAGTTTTTTTATGAATAGAGACTAATTGAAAATATATATAAATAACCCTAAGTCAGCACTAATATCTTCTTTATTCCTCTATTGAATTAGACCATAATTAAGTAAAATGAAAACAGTGCGTCAAAAACTGTAATTCCTCGGTAAGTGATGTAAAGGATGGAATTTGGGTACAAAAATGATTTTGCAAAGTGAAACCTAATCATATTGTGTAATTTGATACGAGCTTCGATTTAATATATTATAATAGTCGTTTCGATACCTGAGTCAAAAGTTATCTTCGTTGAATGTTGCAACTCATATTTAACAAATGTTTTTTTGTTTTCGAAAATGTTAACAACATCCAATTTATTTTTCTATTCTCTTAGTTTTTTTATGAATAGAGACTGATTGAAAATATATATAAATAACCCTAAGTCCGCACCAATATCTTCTTTATTCCTCAATTGAATTAAACTAGAAATAAGTAAAATGAAAATAGTGCGTCAAAAACTGTAAACACTCGGTAAGTGATGTAAACGATCGAATTTATGTACAAAAAAGATTTTCCATAGCAAGAACAAATCATATTATGTAATTTGATATGAGCTTCGATTTGATATTTTATAATAGTCGTTTCGATACCCGAGTCAAACGTTATCTTCGTTGAAAGTTTCAACTCATATTTAACAAATGTTTTTTTTGTTTTTGATTATGTTAACAACATCCAATTTTTTTTTCTCTTCTCTTAGTTTTTTTATGAATAGAGACTGATTGAAAATATATATAAATAACCCTAAGTCAGCTCCAATATCTTCTTTATTCCTCAATTGAATTAAACCATAAATGAGTAAAATGAAAATAGTGCGTCAAACACTGTAAACCCTCGGTAAGTGATGTAAACGATGGAAATTGGGTACAAAAATGATTTTCCATAGCAAGACCAAATTATATTGTGTAATTTGATACGAGCTTCGATTTGATATATTATAATAGTCGTTTCGATACCCGAGTCAAAAGTTATCTTTGTAGAAAGTTGCAACTCATATTTTACAAATGTTTTTTTGTTTTTGAAAATGTTAACAACATTTATTTATTTTTCTCTTCTCTTAGTTTTTTTATGAATAGAGACTGATTGAAAATATATATAAATAACCCGAATTCAGCAACAATATCTTCTTTATTCCTCAATTGAATTAAACTAGAAATAAGTAAAATGAAAATATTGCGTCAAAAATTGTAAAAAACCCTCGGTAAGTGATGTAAACGATGGAAATTGGGTACAAAAATGATTTTCCATAGCAACACCAAATTATATTGTATAATTTGATATGAACTTCGATTTGATATATTATAATAGTCGTTTCGATACCCGAGTCAAAAGTTATCTTCGTTGAAACTTGCAACTCATATTTAACAAATGTTTTTTTGTTTTTGAAAATGTTAACAACGTTCAATTTATTTTTCTCTTCTCTTAGTTTTTTTATGAATAGAGCTGATTGAAAATATATATAAATAACCCTAAGTCAGCACCAATATCTTTTTTATTCCTCAATTGAATTAAACCAGAAATAAGTAAAATGAAAATAGTGCGTCAAAAACTGTAAAAACCCCTCGGTAAGTGATGTAAACGATGGAAATTGGGTACAAAAATGATTTTCCATAGCAAGACCAAATTATATTGTGTAATTTGATACGAGCTTTGATTTGATATATTATAATAGTCGTTTCGATACCCGAGTCAAAAGTTATCTTCGTTTAAAGTTGCTACTCATATTTAACAAATGTTTTTTTTGTTTTTGAAAATGTTAACAACATTCAATTTATTTTTCTCTTCTCTTAGTTTTTTTTATGAATAGAGACTGATTGAAAATATATAAAAATAATCCTAAGTCAGCACTAATATCTTCTTTATTCCTCTATTGAATTAGGCCATAAATAAGTAAAATGAAAATAGTGCGTCAAAAACTGTAAACCCTCGGTAAGTTATGTAAACGATGGAATTTGGGTACAAAAATAATTTTGCAAAGTGAAACCTAATCATATTGTGTAATTTGATACGAGCTTCGATTTAATATATTATAATTGTCGTTTCGATACCTGAGTCAAAAGTTATCTTCGTTGAATGTTGCAACTCATATTTAACAAATGTTTTTTTGTTTTCGAAAATGTTAACAACATCCAATTTATTTTTCTATTCTCTTAGTTTTTTTATGAGTAGACACTGATGGAAAATATATATAAATAACCCTAAGTCCGCACCCATATCTTCTTTATTCCTCAATTGAATTAAACCAAAAATAAGTAAAATGAAAATAGTGCGTCAAAAACTGTAAACCCTCGGTAAGTGATGTAAACGATGGAATTTGGGTACAAAAAAGATTTTCCATAGCAAGAACAAATCATATTGTGTAATTTGATATGAGCTTCGATTTGATATTTTATAATAGTCGTTTCGATACCCGAGTCAAAAGTTATCTTCGTTGAAAGTTACAACTCATATTTAACAAATGTTTTTTTGTTTTTGATTATGTTAACAACATCCAATTTATTTTTCTCTTCTCTTAGTTTTTTTATGAATAGAGACTGATTGAAAATATATATAAATAACCCTAAGTCAGCTCCAATATCTTCTTTATTCCTCAATTGAATTAAACTAGAAATGAGTAAAATGAAAATATTGCGTCAAAACACTGTAAACCCTCGGTAAGTGATGTAAATGATGGAAATTGGGTACAAAAATGATTTTCCATAGCAAGACCAAATTATATTGTGTAATTTGATACGAGCTTTCATTTGATATATTATAATATTCGTTTCGATACCCGAGTCAAAAGTTATCTTCGTTGATAGTTGTAACTAATATTTAACAAATGTTTTTTTGTTTTTGAAAATGTTAACAACATTCAATTTAATTTTCTCTCCTCTTTGTTTTTTTATGAATAGAGACTGATGGAAATATATATAAATAACCATAAGTCAGCACCAATATCTTCTTTATTCCTCTATTGAATTAAACCAGAAATAAGTAAAATAAAAATGGTGCGTAAAAAACATTACACCCACGGTAAGTGATGTAACCGATGGAATTTGGGTAAAAAAATGATTTTCCACTGCAAGACCAAATTATATTGTGTAATTTGATACGAGCTTCGATTTGATATATTATAATAGTCGTTTCGATACGCGAGTCAAAAGTTATCTGCGTTGAAATTTGCAACTCATATTTTACAAATGTTTTTTTGTTTTTGAAAATGTTAACAAATTCAATTTATTTTTCTCTTCTCTTAGTTTTTTTATGAATAGAGACTAATTGAAAATATATATAAATAACCCTAAGTCAGCACTAATATCTTCTTTATTCCTCTATTGAATTAGACCATAATTAAGTAAAATGAAAACAGTGCGTCAAAAACTGTAATTCCTCGGTAAGTGATGTAAAGGATGGAATTTGGGTACAAAAATGATTTTGCAAAGTGAAACCTAATCATATTGTGTAATTTGATACGAGCTTCGATTTAATATATTATAATAGTCGTTTCGATACCTGAGTCAAAAGTTATCTTCGTTGAATGTTGCAACTCATATTTAACAAATGTTTTTTTGTTTTCGAAAATGTTAACAACATCCAATTTATTTTTCTATTCTCTTAGTTTTTTTATGAATAGAGACTGATTGAAAATATATATAAATAACCCTAAGTCCGCACCAATATCTTCTTTATTCCTCAATTGAATTAAACTAGAAATAAGTAAAATGAAAATAGTGCGTCAAAAACTGTAAACACTCGGTAAGTGATGTAAACGATCGAATTTATGTACAAAAAAGATTTTCCATAGCAAGAACAAATCATATTATGTAATTTGATATGAGCTTCGATTTGATATTTTATAATAGTCGTTTCGATACCCGAGTCAAACGTTATCTTCGTTGAAAGTTGCAACTAATATTTAACAAATGTTTTTTTGTTTTTGAAAATGTTAACAACATTCAATTTATTTTTCTCTCCTCTTTGTTTTTTTATGAATAGAGACTGATTGGAAATATATATAAATAACCCTAAGTCAGCACCAATATCTTCTTTATTCCTCTATTGAATTAAACCAGAAATAAGTAAAATAAAAATGGTGCGTAAAAAACATTACACCCACGGTAAGTGATGTAACCGATGGAATTTGGGTAAAAAAATGATTTTCCACTGCAAGACCAAATTATATTGTGTAATTTGATACGAGCTTCGATTTGATATATTATAATAGTCGTTTCGATACCCGAGTCAAAAGTTATCTGCGTTGTAAGTTGCAACTCATATTTTACAAATGTTTTTTTGTTTTTGAAAATGTTAACAAATTCAATTTATTTTTCTCTTCTCTTAGTTTTTTTATGAATAGAGACTAATTGAAAATATATATAAATAACCCTAAGTCAGCACTAATATCTTCTTTATTCCTCTATTGAATTAGACCATAAATAAGTAAAATGAAAACAGTGCGTCAAAAACTGTAATTCCTCGGTAAGTGATGTAAAGGATGGAATTTGGGTACAAAAATGATTTTGCAAAGTGAAACCTAATGATATTGTGTAATTTGATACGAGCTTCGATTTAATATATTATAATAGTCGTTTCGATACCTGAGTCAAAAGTTATCTTCGTTGAATGTTGCAACTCATATTTAACAAATGTTTTTTTGTTTTCGAAAATGTTAACAACATCCAATTTATTTTTCTATTCTCTTAGTTTTTTTATGAATAGAGACTGATTGAAAATATATATAAATAACCCTAAGTCCGCACCAATATCTTCTTTATTCCTCAATTGAATTAAACTAGAAATAAGTAAAATGAAAATAGTGCGTCAAAAACTGTAAACACTCGGTAAGTGATGTAAACGATCGAATTTATGTACAAAAAAGATTTTCCATAGCAAGAACAAATCATATTATGTAATTTGATATGAGCTTCGATTTGATATTTTATAATAGTCGTTTCGATACCCGAGTCAAACGTTATCTTCGTTGAAAGTTTCAACTCATATTTAACAAATGTTTTTTTTATTTTTGATTATGTTAACAACATCCAATTTATTTTTCTCTTCTCTTAGTTTTTTTATGAATAGAGACTGATTGAAAATATATATAAATAACCCTAAGTCAGCTCCAATATCTTCTTTATTCCTCAATTGAATTAAACCATAAATGAGTAAAATGAAAATAGTGCGTCAAACACTGTAAACCCTCGGTAAGTGATGTAAACGATGGAAATTGGGTACAAAAATGATTTTCCATAGCAAGACCAAATTATATTGTGTAATTTGATACGAGCTTCGATTTGATATATTATAATATTCGTTTCGATACCCGAGTCAAAAGTTATCTTCGTTGAAAGTTACAACTCATATTTAACAAATGTTTTTTTGTTTTTGATTATGTTAACAACATCCAATTTATTTTTCTCTTCTCTTAGTTTTTTTATGAATAGAGACTGATTGAAAATATATATAAATAACCCTAATTCAGCAACAATATCTTCTTTATTCCTCAATTAAATTAAACTAGAAATAAGTAAAATGAAAATAGTGCGTCAAAAATTGTAAAAAAACCCTCGGTAAGTGATGTAAACGATGGAAATTGGGTACAAAAATGATTTTCCATAGCAAGACCAAATTATATTGTATAATTTGATATGAACTTCGATTTGATATATTATAATAGTCGTTTCGATACCCGAGTCAAAAGTTATCTTCGTTGAAACTTGCAACTCATATTTAACAAATGTTTTTTTGTTTTTGAAAATGTTAACAACGTTCAATTTATTTTTCTCTTCTCTTAGTTCTTTTATGAATAGAGCTGATTAAAAAAATATATAAATAAACCTAAGTCAGCACCAATATCTTTTTTATTCCTCAATTGAATTAAACCAGAAATAAGTAAAATGAAAATAGTGCGTCAAAAACTGTGAAAAACCCTCGGTAAGTGATGTAAACGATGGAAATTGGGTACAAAAATGATTTTCCATAGCAAGACCAAATTATATTGTGTAATTTGACACGAGCTTTGATTTGATATATTATAATAGTCATTTCGATACCCGAGTCAAAAGTTATCTTCGTTGAAAGTTGCAACTCATATTTAACAAATGTTTTTTGTTTTTGAAAATGTTAACAACATTCAATTTATTTTTCTCTTCTCTTAGTTTTTTTATGAATAGAGACTGATTGAAAATATATAAAAATAACCCTAAGTCAGCACTAATATCTTCTTTATACCTCTATTGAATTAGACCATAAATAAGTAAAATGAAAATAGTGCGTCAAAAACTGTAAACCCTCGGTAAGTGATGTAAACGATGGAATTTGGGTACAAAAATGATTTTGCAAAGTGAAACCTAATCAAATTGTGTAATTTGATACGAGCTTCGATTTAATATATTAAAATAGTCGTTTCGATACCTGAATCAAAAGTTATCTTCGTTGAATGTTGCAACTCATATTTAACAAATGTTTTTTTGTTTTCGAAAATGTCAACAACATCCAATTTTATTTTCTATTCTCTTAGTTTTTTTATGAGTAGAGACTGATTGAAAATATATATAAATAACCCTAAGTACGCACCCATATCTTCTTTATTCCTCAATTGAATTAAACCAGAAATAAGTAAAATGAAAATAGTGCGTCAAAAACTGTAAACCCTCGGTAAGTGATGTAAACGATGGAATTTGGGTACAAAAAAGATTTTCCATAGCAAGAACTAATCATATTGTGTAATTTGATATGAGCTTCGATTTGATATTTTATAATAGTCGTTTCGATACCCGAGTCAAAAGTTATCTTCGTTGAAAGTTACAACTCATATTTAACAAATGTTTTTTTGTTTTTGATTATGTTAACAACATCCAATTTATTTTTCTCTTCTCTTAGTTTTTTTATGAATAGAGACTGATTGAAAATATATATAAATAACCCTAAGTCAGCTCCAATATCTTCTTTATTCCTCAATTGAATTAAACTAGAAATGAGTAAAATGAAAATAGTGCGTCAAATACTGTAAACCCTCGGTAAGTGATGTCAATGATGGAAATTGGGTACAAAAATGATTTTCCATAGCAAGACCAACTTATATTGTGTAATTTGATACGAGCTTTGATTTGATATATTATAATATTCGTTTCGATACCCGAGTTAAAAGTTATCTTCGTTTAAAGTTGCAACTAATATTTAACAAATGTTTTTTGTTTTTGAAAATGTTAACAACATTCAATTTATTTTTCTCTCCTCTTTGTTTTTTTATGAATAGAGACTGATTGGAAATATATATAAATAACAGTAAGTCAGCACCAATATCTTCTTTATTCCTCTATTGAATTAAACCAGAAATAAGTAAAATAAAAATGGTGCGTAAAAAACATTACACCCACGGTAAGTGATGTAACCGATGGAATTTGGGTAAAAAAATGATTTTCCACTGCAAGACCAAATTATATTGTGTAATTTGATACGAGCTTCGATTTGATATATTATAATAGTCGTTTCGATACCCGAGTCAAAAGTTATCTGCGTTGAAAGTTGCAACTCATATTTTACAAATGTTTTTTTGTTTTTGAAAATGTTAACAAATTCAATTTATTTTTCTCTACTCTTAGTTTTTTTATGAATAGAGACTAATTGAAAATATATATAAATAACCCTAAGTCAGCACTAATATCTTCTTTATTCCTCTATTGAATTAGACCATAAATAAGTAAAATGAAAACAGTGCGTCAAAAACTGTAATACCTCGGTAAGTGATGTAAAGGATGGAATTTGGGTACAAA
Organism: Hippophae tibetana; assembly: GCA_037013495.1. Classification (NCBI taxonomy): domain Eukaryota; kingdom Viridiplantae; phylum Streptophyta; class Magnoliopsida; order Rosales; family Elaeagnaceae; genus Hippophae; species Hippophae tibetana. Next base: position 40,895,190 of record CM072809.1, on the reverse strand, counting down.
AATGATTTTGCAAAGTGAAACCTAATCATATTGTGTAATTTGATACGAGCTTCGATTTAATATATTATAATAGTCGTTTCGATACCTGATTCAAAAGTTATCTTCGTTGAATGTTGCAACTCATATTTAACAAATGTTTTTTTGTTTTCGAAAATGTTAACAACATCCAATTTATTTTTCTATTCTCTTAGTTTTTTTATGAATAGAGACTGATTGAAAATATATATAAATAACCCTAAGTCCGCACCAATATCTTCTTTATTCCTCAATTGAATTAAACTAGAAATAAGTAAAATGAAAATAGTGCGTCAAAAACTGTAAACACTCGGTAAGTGATGTAAACGATGGAATTTATGTACAAAAAAGATTTTCCATAGCAAGAACAAATCATATTATGTAATTTGATATGAGCTTCGATTTGATATTTTATAATAGTCGTTTCGATACCCGAGTCAAACGTTATCTTCGTTGAAAGTTACAACTCATATTTAACAAATGTTTTTTTTGTTTTTGATTATGTTAACAACATCCAATTTATTTTTCTCTTCTCTTAGTTTTTTTATGAATAGAGACTGATTGAAAATATATATAAATAACCCTAAGTCAGCTCCAATATCTTCTTTATTCCTCATTTGAATTAAACCAGAAATGAGTAAAATGAAAATAGTGCGTCAAAAACTGTAAACCCTCGGTAAGTGATGTAAACGATTGAAATTGGGTACAAAAATGATTTTCCATAGCAAGACCAAATTATATTGTGTAATTTGATACGAGCTTTGATTTGATATATTATAATATTCGTTTCGATACCCGAGTTAAAAGTTATCTTCGTTTAAAGTTGCAACTAATATTTAACAAATGTTTTTTTGTTTTTGAAAATGTTAACAACATTCAATTTATTTTTCTCTCCTCTTTGTTTTTTTATGAATAGAGACTGATTGGAAATATATATAAATAACAGTAAGTCAGCACCAATATCTTCTTTATTCCTCTATTGAATTAAACCAGAAATAAGTAAAATAAAAATGGTGCGTAAAAAACATTACACCCACGGTAAGTGATGTAACCGATGGAATTTGGGTAAAAAAATGATTTTCCACTGCAAGACCAAATTATATTGTGTAATTTGATACGAGCTTCGATTTGATATATTATAATAGTCGTTTCGATACCCGAGTCAAAAGTTATCTTCGTTTAAAGTTGCAACTCATATTTAACAAATGTTTTTTTTGTTTTTGAAAATGTTAACAACATTCAATTTATTTTTCTCTTCTCTTAGTTTTTTTTATGAATAGAGACTGATTGAAAATATATAAAAATAACCCTAAGTCAGCACTAATATCTTCTTTATTCCTCTATTGAATTAGGCCATAAATAAGTAAAATGAAAATAGTGCGTCAAAAACTGTAAACCCTCGGTAAGTGATGTAAACGATGGAATTTGGGTACAAAAATGATTTTGCAAAGTGAAACCTAATCAAATTGTGTAATTTGATACGAGCTTCGATTTAATATATTATAATAGTCGTTTCGATACCTGAATCAAAAGTTATCTTCGTTGAATGTTGCAACTCATATTTAACAAATGTTTTTTTGTTTTCGAAAATGTCAACAACATCCAATTTTATTTTCTATTCTCTTAGTTTTTTTATGAGTAGAGACTGATTGAAAATATATATAAATAACCCTAAGTACGCACCCATATCTTCTTTATTCCTCAATTGAATTAAACCAGAAATAAGTAAAATGAAAATAGTGCGTCAAAAACTGTAAACCCTCGGTAAGTGATGTAAACGATGGAATTTGGGTACAAAAAAGATTTTCCATAGCAAGAACTAATCATATTGTGTAATTTGATATGAGCTTCGATTTGATATTTTATAATAGTCGTTTCGATACCCGAGTCAAAAGTTATCTTCGTTGAAAGTTACAACTCATATTTAACAAATGTTTTTTTGTTTTTGATTATGTTAACAACATCCAATTTATTTTTCTCTTCTCTTAGTTTTTTTATGAATAGAGACTGATTGAAAATATATATAAATAACCCTAAGTCAGCTCCAATATCTTCTTTATTCCTCAATTGAATTAAACTAGAAATGAGTAAAATGAAAATAGTGCGTCAAATACTGTAAACCCTCGGTAAGTGATGTAAATGATGGAAATTGGGTACAAAAATGATTTTCCATAGCAAGACCAAATTATATTGTGTAATTTGATACGAGCTTTGATTTGATATATTATAATATTCGTTTCGATACCCGAGTTAAAAGTTATCTTCGTTTAAAGTTGCAACTAATATTTAACAAATGTTTTTTTGTTTTTGAAAATGTTAACAACATTCAATTTATTTTTCTCTCCTCTTTGTTTTTTTATGAATAGAGACTGATTGGAAATATATATAAATAACAGTAAGTCAGCACCAATATCTTCTTTATTCCTCTATTGAATTAAACCAGAAATAAGTAAAATAAAAATGGTGCGTAAAAAACATTACACCCACGGTAAGTGATGTAACCGATGGAATTTGGGTAAAAAAATGATTTTCCACTGCAAGACCAAATTATATTGTGTAATTTGATACGAGCTTCGATTTGATATATTATAATAGTCGTTTCGATACGCGAGTCAAAAGTTATCTGCGTTGAAATTTGCAACTCATATTTTACAAATGTTTTTTTGTTTTTGAAAATGTTAACAAATTCAATTTATTTTTCTCTTCTCTTAGTTTTTTTATGAATAGAGACTAATTGAAAATATATATAAATAACCCTAAGTCAGCACTAATATCTTCTTTATTCCTCTATTGAATTAGACCATAATTAAGTAAAATGAAAACAGTGCGTCAAAAACTGTAATTCCTCGGTAAGTGATGTAAAGGATGGAATTTGGGTACAAAAATGATTTTGCAAAGTGAAACCTAATCATATTGTGTAATTTGATACGAGTTTCGATTTAATATATTATAATAGTCGTTTCGATACCTGAGTCAAAAGTTATCTTCGTTGAATGTTGCAACTCATATTTAACAAATGTTTTTTTGTTTTCGAAAATGTTAACAACATCCAATTTATTTTTCTATTCTCTTAGTTTTTTTATGAATAGAGACTGATTGAAAATATATATAAATAACCCTAAGTCCGCACCAATATCTTCTTTATTCCTCAATTGAATTAAACTAGAAATAAGTAAAATGAAAATAGTGCGTCAAAAACTGTAAACACTCGGTAAGTGATGTAAACGATCGAATTTATGTACAAAAAAGATTTTCCATAGCAAGAACAAATCATATTATGTAATTTGATATGAGCTTCGATTTGATATTTTATAATAGTCGTTTCGATACCCGAGTCAAACGTTATCTTCGTTGAAAGTTTCAACTCATATTTAACAAATGTTTTTTTTGTTTTTGATTATGTTAACAACATCCAATTTATTTTTCTCTTCTCTTAGTTTTTTTATGAATAGAGACTGATTGAAAATATATATAAATAACCCTAAGTCAGCTCCAATATCTTCTTTATTCCTCAATTGAATTAAACCATAAATGAGTAAAATGAAAATAGTGCGTCAAACACTGTAAACCCTCGGTAAGTGATGTAAACGATGGAAATTGGGTACAAAAATGATTTTCCATAGCAAGACCAAATTATATTGTGTAATTTGATACGAGCTTCGATTTGATATATTATAATATTCGTTTCGATACCCGAGTCAAAAGTTATCTTCGTTGAAAGTTACAACTCATATTTAACAAATGTTTTTTTGTTTTTGATTATGTTAACAACATCCAATTTATTTTTCTCTTCTCTTAGTTTTTTTATGAATAGAGACTGATTGAAAATATATATAAATAACCCTAATTCAGCAACAATATCTTCTTTATTCCTCAATTAAATTAAACTAGAAATAAGTAAAATGAAAATAGTGCGTCAAAAATTGTAAAAAACCCTCGGTAAGTGATGTAAACGATGGAAATTGGGTACAAAAATGATTTTCCATAGCAAGACCAAATTATATTGTATAATTTGATATGAACTTCGATTTGATATATTATAATAGTCGTTTCGATACCCGAGTCAAAAGTTATCTTCGTTGAAACTTGCAACTCATATTTAACAAATGTTTTTTTGTTTTTGAAAATGTTAACAACGTTCAATTTATTTTTCTCTTCTCTGAGTTCTTTTATGAATAGAGCTGATTAAAAAAATATATAAATAAACCTAAGTCAGCACCAATATCTTTTTTATTCCTCAATTGAATTAAACCAGAAATAAGTAAAATGAAAATAGTGCGTCAAAAACTGTGAAAAACCCTCGGTAAGTGATGTAAACGATGGAAATTGGGTACAAAAATGATTTTCCATAGCAAGACCAAATTATATTGTGTAATTTGATACGAGCTTTGATTTGATATATTATAATAGTCATTTCGATACCCGAGTCAAAAGTTATCTTCGTTGAAAGTTGCAACTCACATTTAACAAATGTTTTTTGTTTTTGAAAATGTTAACAACATTCAATTTATTTTTCTCTTCTCTTAGTTTTTTTATGAATAGAGACTGATTGAAAATATATAAAAATAACCCTAAGTCAGCACTAATATCTTCTTTATACCTCTATTGAATTAGACCATAAATAAGTAAAATGAAAATAGTGCGTCAAAAACTGTAAACCCTCGGTAAGTGATGTAAACGATGGAATTTGGGTACAAAAATGATTTTGCAAAGTGAAACCTAATCAAATTGTGTAATTTGATACGAGCTTCGATTTAATATATTATAATAGTCGTTTCGATACCTGAATCAAAAGTTATCTTCGTTGAATGTTGCAACTCATATTTAACAAATGTTTTTTTGTTTTCGAAAATGTCAACAACATCCAATTTTATTTTCTATTCTCTTAGTTTTTTTATGAGTAGAGACTGATTGAAAATATATATAAATAACCCTAAGTACGCACCCATATCTTCTTTATTCCTCAATTGAATTAAACCAGAAATAAGTAAAATGAAAATAGTGCGTCAAAAACTGTAAACCCTCGGTAAGTGATGTAAACGATGGAATTTGGGTACAAAAAAGATTTTCCATAGCAAGAACTAATCATATTGTGTAATTTGATATGAGCTTCGATTTGATATTTTATAATAGTCGTTTCGATACCCGAGTCAAAAGTTATCTTCGTTGAAAGTTACAACTCATATTTAACAAATGTTTTTTTGTTTTTGATTATGTTAACAACATCCAATTTATTTTTCTCTTCTCTTAGTTTTTTTATGAATAGAGACTGATTGAAAATATATATAAATAACCCTAAGTCAGCTCCAATATCTTCTTTATTCCTCAATTGAATTAAACTAGAAATGAGTAAAATGAAAATAGTGCGTCAAATACTGTAAACCCTCGGTAAGTGATGTAAATGATGGAAATTGGGTACAAAAATGATTTTCCAAATTATATTGTGTAATTTGATACGAGCTTTGATTTGATATATTATAATATTCGTTTCGATACCCGAGTTAAAAGTTATCTTCGTTTAAAGTTGCAACTAATATTTAACAAATGTTTTTTTGTTTTTGAAAATGTTAACAACATTCAATTTATTTTTCTCTCCTCTTTGTTTTTTTATGAATAGAGACTGATTGGAAATATATATAAATAACAGTAAGTCAGCACCAATATCTTCTTTATTCCTCTATTGAATTAAACCAGAAATAAGTAAAATAAAAATGGTGCGTAAAAAACATTACACCCACGGTAAGTGATGTAACCGATGGAATTTGGGTAAAAAAATGATTTTCCACTGCAAGACCAAATTATATTGTGTAATTTGATACGAGCTTCGATTTGATATATTATAATAGTCGTTTCGATACCCGAGTCAAAAGTTATCTGCGTTGAAAGTTGCAACTCATATTTTACAAATGTTTTTTTGTTTTTGAAAATGTTAACAAATTCAATTTATTTTTCTCTACTCTTAGTTTTTTTATGAATAGAGACTAATTGAAAATATATATAAATAACCCTAAGTCAGCACTAATATCTTCTTTATTCCTCTATTGAATTAGACCATAAATAAGTAAAATGAAAACAGTGCGTCAAAAACTGTAATACCTCGGTAAGTGATGTAAAGGATGGAATTTGGGTACAAAAATGATTTTGCAAAGTGAAACCTAATCATATTGTGTAATTTGATACGAGCTTCGATTTAATATATTATAATAGTCGTTTCGATACCTGATTCAAAAGTTATCTTCGTTGAATGTTGCAACTCATATTTAACAAATGTTTTTTTGTTTTCGAAAATGTTAACAACATCCAATTTATTTTTCTATTCTCTTAGTTTTTTTATGAATAGAGACTGATTGAAAATATATATAAATAACCCTAAGTCCGCACCAATATCTTCTTTATTCCTCAATTGAATTAAACTAGAAATAAGTAAAATGAAAATAGTGCGTCAAAAACTGTAAACACTCGGTAAGTGATGTAAACGATGGAATTTATGTACAAAAAAGATTTTCCATAGCAAGAACAAATCATATTATGTAATTTGATATGAGCTTCGATTTGATATTTTATAATAGTCGTTTCGATACCCGAGTCAAACGTTATCTTCGTTGAAAGTTACAACTCATATTTAACAAATGTTTTTTTTGTTTTTGATTATGTTAACAACATCCAATTTATTTTTCTCTTCTCTTAGTTTTTTTATGAATAGAGACTGATTGAAAATATATATAAATAACCCTAAGTCAGCTCCAATATCTTCTTTATTCCTCATTTGAATTAAACCAGAAATGAGTAAAATGAAAATAGTGCGTCAAAAACTGTAAACCCTCGGTAAGTGATGTAAACGATTGAAATTGGGTACAAAAATGATTTTCCATAGCAAGACCAAATTATATTGTGTAATTTGATACGAGCTTTGATTTGATATATTATAATATTCGTTTCGATACCCGAGTTAAAAGTTATCTTCGTTTAAAGTTGCAACTAATATTTAACAAATGTTTTTTTGTTTTTGAAAATGTTAACAACATTCAATTTATTTTTCTCTCCTCTTTGTTTTTTTATGAATAGAGACTGATTGGAAATATATATAAATAACAGTAAGTCAGCACCAATATCTTCTTTATTCCTCTATTGAATTAAACCAGAAATAAGTAAAATAAAAATGGTGCGTAAAAAACATTACACCCACGGTAAGTGATGTAACCGATGGAATTTGGGTAAAAAAATGATTTTCCACTGCAAGACCAAATTATATTGTGTAATTTGATACGAGCTTCGATTTGATATATTATAATAGTCGTTTCGATACCCGAGTCAAAAGTTATCTTCGTTTAAAGTTGCAACTCATATTTAACAAATGTTTTTTTTGTTTTTGAAAATGTTAACAACATTCAATTTATTTTTCTCTTCTCTTAGTTTTTTTTATGAATAGAGACTGATTGAAAATATATAAAAATAACCCTAAGTCAGCACTAATATCTTCTTTATTCCTCTATTGAATTAGGCCATAAATAAGTAAAATGAAAATAGTGCGTCAAAAACTGTAAACCCTCGGTAAGTTATGTAAACGATGGAATTTGGGTACAAAAATAATTTTGCAAGGTGAAACCTAATCATATTGTGTAATTTGATACGAGCTTCGATTTAATATATTATAATAGTCGTTTCGATACCTGAGTCAAAAGTTATCTTCGTTGAATGTTGCAACTCATATTTAACAAATGTTTTTTTGTTTTCGAAAATGTTAACAACATCCAATTTATTTTTCTATTCTCTTAGTTTTTTTATGAGTAGACACTGATGGAAAATATATATAAATAACCCTAAGTCCGCACCCATATCTTCTTTATTCCTCAATTGAATTAAACCAAAAATAAGTAAAATGAAAATAGTGCGTCAAAAACTGTAAACCCTCGGTAAGTGATGTAAACGATGGAATTTGGGTACAAAAAAGATTTTCCATAGCAAGAACAAATCATATTGTGTAATTTGATATGAGCTTCGATTTGATATTTTATAATAGTCGTTTCGATACCCGAGTCAAAAGTTATCTTCGTTGAAAGTTACAACTCATATTTAACAAATGTTTTTTTGTTTTTGATTATGTTAACAACATCCAATTTATTTTTCTCTTCTCTTAGTTTTTTTATGAATAGAGACTGATTGAAAATATATATAAATAACCCTAAGTCAGCTCCAATATCTTCTTTATTCCTCAATTGAATTAAACTAGAAATGAGTAAAATGAAAATATTGCGTCAAAACACTGTAAACCCTCGGTAAGTGATGTAAATGATGGAAATTGGGTACAAAAATGATTTTCCATAGCAAGACCAAATTATATTGTGTAATTTGATACGAGCTTTCATTTGATATATTATAATATTCGTTTCGATACCCGAGTCAAAAGTTATCTTCGTTGAAAGTTGCAACTAATATTTAACAAATGTTTTTTTGTTTTTGAAAATGTTAACAACATTCAATTTATTTTTCTCTCCTCTTTGTTTTTTTATGAATAGAGACTGATGGAAATATATATAAATAACCATAAGTCAGCACCAATATCTTCTTTATTCCTCTATTGAATTAAACCAGAAATAAGTAAAATAAAAATGGTGCGTAAAAAACATTACACCCACGGTAAGTGATGTAACCGATGGAATTTGGGTAAAAAAATGATTTTCAACTGCAAGACCAAATTATATTGTGTAATTTGATACGAGCTTCGATTTGATATATTATAATAGTCGTTTCGATACGCGAGTCAAAAGTTATCTGCGTTGAAATTTGCAACTCATATTTTACAAATGTTTTTTTGTTTTTGAAAATGTTAACAAATTCAATTTATTTTTCTCTTCTCTTAGTTTTTTTATGAATAGAGACTAATTGAAAATATATATAAATAACCCTAAGTCAGCACTAATATCTTCTTTATTCCTCTATTGAATTAGACCATAATTAAGTAAAATGAAAACAGTGCGTCAAAAACTGTAATTCCTCGGTAAGTGATGTAAAGGATGGAATTTGGGTACAAAAATGATTTTGCAAAGTGAAACCTAATCATATTGTGTAATTTGATACGAGCTTCGATTTAATATATTATAATAGTCGTTTCGATACCTGAGTCAAAAGTTATCTTCGTTGAATGTTGCAACTCATATTTAACAAATGTTTTTTTGTTTTCGAAAATGTTAACAACATCCAATTTATTTTTCTATTCTCTTAGTTTTTTTATGAATAGAGACTGATTGAAAATATATATAAATAACCCTAAGTCCGCACCAATATCTTCTTTATTCCTCAATTGAATTAAACTAGAAATAAGTAAAATGAAAATAGTGCGTCAAAAACTGTAAACACTCGGTAAGTGATGTAAACGATCGAATATATGTACAAAAAAGATTTTCCATAGCAAGAACAAATCATATTATGTAATTTGATATGAGCTTCGATTTGATATTTTATAATAGTCGTTTCGATACCCGAGTCAAACGTTATCTTCGTTGAAAGTTTCAACTCATATTTAACAAATGTTTTTTTTGTTTTTGATTATGTTAACAACATCCAATTTATTTTTCTCTTCTCTTAGTTTTTTTATGAATAGAGACTGATTGAAAATATATATAAATAACCCTAAGTCAGCTCCAATATCTTCTTTATTCCTCAATTGAATTAAACCATAAATGAGTAAAATGAAAATAGTGCGTCAAACACTGTAAACCCTCGGTAAGTGATGTAAACGATGGAAATTGGGTACAAAAATGATTTTCCATAGCAAGACCAAATTATATTGTGTAATTTGATACGAGCTTCGATTTGATATATTATAATATTCGTTTCGATACCCGAGTCAAAAGTTATCTTCGTTGAAAGTTACAACTCATATTTAACAAATGTTTTTTTGTTTTTGATTATATTAACAACATCCAATTTATTTTTCTCTTCTCTTAGTTTTTTTATGAATAGAGACTGATTGAAAATATATATAAATAACCCTAATTCAGCAACAATATCTTCTTTATTCCTCAATTAAATTAAACTAGAAATAAGTAAAATGAAAATAGTGCGTCAAAATTGTAAAAAACCCTCGGTAAGTGATGTAAACGATGGAAATTGGGTACAAAAATGATTTTCCATAGCAAGACCAAATTATATTGTATAATTTGATATGAACTTCGATTTGATATATTATAATAGTCGTTTCGATACCCGAGTCAAAAGTTATCTTCGTTGAAACTTGCAACTCATATTTAACAAATGTTTTTTTGTTTTTGAAAATGTTAACAACGTTCAATTTATTTTTCTCTTCTCTTAGTTCTTTTATGAATAGAGCTGATTAAAAAAATATATAAATAAACCTAAGTCAGCACCAATATCTTTTTTATTCCTCAATTGAATTAAACCAGAAATAAGTAAAATGAAAATAGTGCGTCAAAAACTGTGAAAAACCCTCGGTAAGTGATGTAAACGATGGAAATTGGGTACAAAAATGATTTTCCATAGCAAGACCAAATTATATTGTGTAATTTGATACGAGCTTTGATTTGATATATTATAATAGTCATTTCGATACCCGAGTCAAAAGTTATCTTCGTTGAAAGTTGCAACTCATATTTAACAAATGTTTTTTGTTTTTGAAAATGTTAACAACATTCAATTTATTTTTCTCTTCTCTTAGTTTTTTTATGAATAGAGACTGATTGAAAATATATAAAAATAACCCTAAGTCAGCACTAATATCTTCTTTATACCTCAATTAAATTAAACTAGAAATAAGTAAAATGAAAATAGTGCGTCAAAATTGTAAAAAACCCTCGGTAAGTGATGTAAACGATGGAAATTGGGTACAAAAATGATTTTCCATAGCAAGACCAAATTATATTGTATAATTTGATATGAACTTCGATTTGATATATTATAATAGTCGTTTCGATACCCGAGTCAAAAGTTATCTTCGTTGAAACTTGCAACTCATATTTAACAAATGTTTTTTTGTTTTTGAAAATGTTAACAACGTTCAATTTATTTTTCTCTTCTCTTAGTTCTTTTATGAATAGAGCTGATTAAAAAAATATATAAATAAACCTAAGTCAGCACCAATATCTTTTTTATTCCTCAATTGAATTAAACCAGAAATAAGTAAAATGAAAATAGTGCGTCAAAAACTGTGAAAAACCCTCGGTAAGTGATGTAAACGATGGAAATTGGGTACAAAAATGATTTTCCATAGCAAGACCAAATTATATTGTGTAATTTGATACGAGCTTTGATTTGATATATTATAATAGTCATTTCGATACCCGAGTCAAAAGTTATCTTCGTTGAAAGTTGCAACTCATATTTAACAAATGTTTTTTGTTTTTGAAAATGTTAACAACATTCAATTTATTTTTCTCTTCTCTTAGTTTTTTTATGAATAGAGACTGATTGAAAATATATAAAAATAACCCTAAGTCAGCACTAATATCTTCTTTATACCTCTATTGAATTAGACCATAAATAAGTAAAATGAAAATAGTGCGTCAAAAACTGTAAACCCTCGGTAAGTGATGTAAACGATGGAATTTGGGTACAAAAATGATTTTGCAAAGTGAAACCTAATCAAATTGTGTAATTTGATACGAGCTTCGATTTAATATATTATAATAGTCGTTTCGATACCTGAATCAAAAGTTATCTTCGTTGAATGTTGCAACTCATATTTAACAAATGTTTTTTTGTTTTCGAAAATGTCAACAACATCCAATTTTATTTTCTATTCTCTTAGTTTTTTATGAGTAGAGACTGATTGAAAATATATATAAATAACCCTAAGTACGCACCCATATCTTCTTTATTCCTCAATTGAATTAAACCAGAAATAAGTAAAATGAAAATAGTGCGTCAAAAACTGTAAACCCTCGGTAAGTGATGTAAACGATGGAATTTGGGTACAAAAAAGATTTTCCATAGCAAGAACTAATCATATTGTGTAATTTGATATGAGCTTCGATTTGATATTTTATAATAGTCGTTTCGATACCCGAGTCAAAAGTTATCTTCGTTGAAAGTTACAACTCATATTTAACAAATGTTTTTTTGTTTTTGATTATGTTAACAACATCCAATTTATTTTTCTCTTCTCTTAGTTTTTTTATGAATAGAGACTGATTGAAAATATATATAAATAACCCTAAGTCAGCTCCAATATCTTCTTTATTCCTCAATTGAATTAAACTAGAAATGAGTAAAATGAAAATAGTGCGTCAAATACTGTAAACCCTCGGTAAGTGATGTAAATGATGGAAATTGGGTACAAAAATGATTTTCCAAATTATATTGTGTAATTTGATACGAGCTTTGATTTGATATATTATAATATTCGTTTCGATACCCGAGTTAAAAGTTATCTTCGTTTAAAGTTGCAACTAATATTTAACAAATGTTTTTTTGTTTTTGAAAATGTTAACAACATTCAATTTATTTTTCTCTCCTCTTTGTTTTTTTATGAATAGAGACTGATTGGAAATATATATAAAAAACAGTAAGACAGCACCAATATCTTCTTTATTCCTCTAATGAATTAAACCAGAAATAAGTAAAATAAAAATGGTGCGTAAAAAACATTACACCCACGGTAAGTGATGTAACCGATGGAATTTGGGTAAAAAAATGATTTTCCACTGCAAGACCAAATTATATTGTGTAATTTGATACGAGCTTCGATTTGATATATTATAATAGTCGTTTCGATACCCGAGTCAAAAGTTATCTGCGTTGAAAGTTGCAACTCATATTTTACAAATGTTTTTTTGTTTTTGAAAATGTTAACAAATTCAATTTATTTTTCTCTACTCTTAGTTTTTTTATGAATAGAGACTAATTGAAAATATATATAAATAACCCTAAGTCAGCACTAATATCTTCTTTATTCCTCTATTGAATTAGACCATAAATAAGTAAAATGAAAACAGTGCGTCAAAAACTGTAATACCTCGGTAAGTGATGTAAAGGATGGAATTTGGGTACAAAAATGATTTTGCAAAGTGAAACCTAATCATATTGTGTAATTTGATACGAGCTTCGATTTAATATATTATAATAGTCGTTTCGATACCTGATTCAAAAGTTATCTTCGTTGAATGTTGCAACTCATATTTAACAAATGTTTTTTTGTTTTCGAAAATGTTAACAACATCCAATTTATTTTTCTATTCTCTTAGTTTTTTTATGAATAGAGACTGATTGAAAATATATATAAATAACCCTAAGTCCGCACCAATATCTTCTTTATTCCTCAATTGAATTAAACTAGAAATAAGTAAAATGAAAATAGTGCGTCAAAAACTGTAAACACTCGGTAAGTGATGTAAACGATGGAATTTATGTACAAAAAAGATTTTCCATAGCAAGAACAAATCATATTATGTAATTTGATATGAGCTTCGATTTGATATTTTATAATAGTCGTTTCGATACCCGAGTCAAACGTTATCTTCGTTGAAAGTTACAACTCATATTTAACAAATGTTTTTTTTGTTTTTGATTATGTTAACAACATCCAATTTATTTTTCTCTTCTCTTAGTTTTTTTATGAATAGAGACTGATTGAAAATATATATAAATAACCCTAAGTCAGCTCCAATATCTTCTTTATTCCTCATTTGAATTAAACCAGAAATGAGTAAAATGAAAATAGTGCGTCAAAAACTGTAAACCCTCGGTAAGTGATGTAAACGATGGAAATTGGGTACAAAACTGATTTTCCATAGCAAGACCAAATTATATTGTGTAATTTGATACGAGCTTCGATTTGATATATTATAATATTCGTTTCGATACCCGAGGCAAAAGTTATCTTCGTTGAAAGTTGCAACTAATATTTAACAAATGTTTTTTTGTTTTTGAAAATATTAACAACATTCAATTTATTTTTCTCTCCTGTTAGTTTTTTTATGAATAGAGACTGATTGGAAATTTATATAAATAACCCTAAGTCAGCACCAATATCTTCTTTATTCCTCTATTGAATTAAACCAGAAATGAGTAAAATGAAAATAGTGCGTCAAAAACTGTAAACACTCAGTAAGTGATGTTAATGATAGAATTTGTGTACAAAAATGATTTTCCTTAGCAAGACCAAATTATATTGTGTAATTTGATACGAGCTTCGATTTGATATATTATAATATTCGTTTCGATACGCGAGTCATAAATTATCTTCGTTGAAAGTTGCAACTGATATTTAACAAATGTTTTTTTGTTTTTGAAAATGTTAACAACATTCAATTTATTTTTCTCTCCTCTTAGTTTTTTTATAAATAGAGACTGATTGGAAATATATATAAATAACCCTAAGGCAGCACCAATATCTTCTTTATTCCTCTATTGAATTAAACCAGAAATAAGTAAAATAAAAATGGTGCGTAAAAAACATTACACACATGGTAAGTGATGTAACCGATGGAATTTGGGTAAAAAAAATGATTTTCCACTGCAAGACCAAATTATATTGTGTAATTTGATACGAGCTTCGATTTGATATATTATAATAGTCGTTTCGATACCCGTGTCAAAAGTTATTTTCGTTGAAAGTTGCAACTCATATTTAACAAATGTTTTTTTGTTTTTGAAAACGTTAACAACATCCCATTTATTTTTCTCTTCTCTTTTTTTTTATTATGAATAGAGACTGATAGAAAATATATATAAATAACCCTAAGTCAGCACCAATATCTTCTTTATTTCTCTATTGAATTAAACTAGAAATAAGTAAAATAAAAATGGTGCATAAAAAACATTAAAAACATGGTAAGTGATGTAAACGGTGGAATTTGGGTACAAAAATGATTTTCCATAGCGAGACCAAATTATATTGTGTAATTTGATACGAGCTTCGATTTGATATATTATAATAGTCATTTCGATACCCGAGCCAAAAGTTATCTTCGTTGAATGTTGCAACTCATATTTAACAAATGTTTTTTTGTTTTCGAAAATGTTAACAACATCCAATTTATTTTTCTATTCTCTTAGTTTTTTTATGAGTAGAGACTGATTGAAAATATATATAAATAACCCTAAGTCCGCACCCATATCTTCTTTATTCCTCAATTGAATTAAACCAGAAATAAGTAAAATGAAAATAGTGCGTCAAAAACTGTAAACCCTCGGTAAGTGATGTAAACGATTGAATTTGGGTACAAAAAGATTTTCCATAGCAAGAACAAATCATATTGTGTAATTTGATATGAGCTTCGATTGGATATTTTATAATAATCGTTTCGATACCCGAGTCAAAAGTTATCTTCGTTGAAAGTTACAACTCATATTTTACAAATGTTTTTTTGTTTTTGATTATGTTAACAACATCCAATTTATTTTTCTCTTCTCTTAGTTTTTTTATGAATAGAGATTGATTGAAAATATATATAAATAACCCTAATTCAGCAACAATATCTTCTTTATTCCTCAATTGAATTAAACTAGAAATAAGTAAAATGAAAATAGTGCGTCAAAAATTGTAAAAAACCCTCGGTAAGTGATGTAAACGATGGAAATTGGGTACAAAAATGATTTTCCATAGCAAGACCAAATTATATTGTATAATTTGATATGAACTTCGATTTGATATATTATAATAGTCATTTCGATACCCGAGTCAAAAGTTATCTTCGTTGAAAGTTGCAACTGATATTTAACAAATGTTTTTTTGTTTTTGAAAATGTTAACAACATTCAATTTATTTTTCTCTTCTCTTAGTTTTTTTATGAATAGAGACTGATTGAAAATATATAAAAATAACCCTAAGCCTAAGTCAGCACTAATATCTTCTTTATTCCTTTATTGAATTAGACCATAAATAAGTAAAATGAAAATAGTGCGTCAAAAACTGTAAACCCTCGGTAAGTGATGTAAACGATGGAATTTGGGTACAAAAATGATTTTGCAAAGTGAAACCTAATCATATTGTGTAATTTGATACGAGCTTCGATTTAATATATTATAATAGTCGTTTCGATACCTGAGTCAAAAGTTATCTTCGTTGAAAGTTGCAACTATTATTTAACAAATGTTTTTTTGTTTTTGAAAATGTTAACAACATTCAATTTATTTTTCTCTCCTCTTTGTTTTTTTATGAATAGAGACTGATTGGAAATATATATAAATAACCCTAAGTCAGCACCAATATCCTCTTTATTCCTCTATTGAATTAAACCAGAAATAAGTAAAATAAAAATGGTGCGTAAAAAACATTACACCCACGGTAAGTGATGTAACCGATGGAATTTGGGTAAAAAAATGATTTTCCACTGCAAGACCAAATTATATTGTGTAATTTGATACGAGCTTCGATTTGATATATTATAATAGTCGTTTCGATACCCGAGTCAAAAGTTATCTGCGTTGAAAGTTGCAACTCATATTTTACAAATGTTTTTTTGTTTTTGAAAATGTTAACAAATTCAATTTATTTTTCTCTTCTCTTAGTTTTTTTATGAATAGAGACTAATTGAAAATATATATAAATAACCCTAAGTCAGCACTAATATCTTCTTTATTCCTCAATTGAATTAGACCAAAAATAAGTAAAATGAAAATAGTGCGTCAAAAACTATAAACCCTCGGTAAGTGATGTAAACGATGGAATTTGGGTACAAAAAAGATTTTCCATAGCAAGAACAAATCATATTGTGTAATTTGATATGAGCTTCGATTTGATATTTTATAATAGTCGTTTCGATACCCGAGTCAAAAGTTATCTTCGTTGAAAGTTACAACTCATATTTAACAAATGTTTTTTTGTTTTTGATTATGTTAACAACATCCAATTTATTTTTCTCTTCTCTTAGTTTTTTTATGAATAGAGACTGATTGAAAATATATATAAATAACCCTAAGTCAGCTCCAATATCTTCTTTATTCCTCAATTGAATTAAACTAGAAATGAGTAAAATGAAAATAGTGCGTCAAACACTGTAAACCCTCGGTAAGTGATGTAAATGATGTAAATTGGGTACAAAAATGATTTTCCATAGCAAGACCAAATTATATTGTGTAATTTGATACGAGCTTTGATTTGATATATTATAATATTCGTTTCGATACCCGAGTCAAAAGTTATCTTCGTTGAAAGTTGCAACTAATATTTAACAAATGTTTTTTTGTTTTTGAAAATGTTAACAACATTCAATTTATTTTTCTCTCCTCCTTGTTTTTTTATGAATAGAGACTGATTGGAAATATATATAAATAACCCTAAGTCAGCACCAATATCTTCTTTATTCCTCTATTGAATTAAACCAGAAATAAGTAAAATAAAAATGGTGCGTAAAAAACATTACACCCACGGTAAGTGATGTAACCGATGGAATTTGGGTAAAAAAATGATTTTCCACTGCAAGACCAAATTATATTGTGTAATTTGATACGAGCTTCGATTTGATATATTATAATAGTCGTTTCGATACCCGAGTCAAAAGTTATCTGCGTTGTAAGTTGCAACTCATATTTTACAAATGTTTTTTTGTTTTTGAAAATGTTAACAAATTCAATTTATTTTTCTCTTCTCTTAGTTTTTTTATGAATAGAGACTAATTGAAAATATATATAAATAACCCTAAGTCAGCACTAATATCTTCTTTATTCCTCTATTGAATTAGACCATAAATAAGTAAAATGAAAACAGTGCGTCAAAAACTGTAATTCCTCGGTAAGTGATGTAAAGGATGGAATTTGGGTACAAAAATGATTTTGCAAAGTGAAATCTAATGATATTGTGTAATTTGATACGAGCTTCGATTTAATATATTATAATAGTCGTTTCGATACCTGAGTCAAAAGTTATCTTCGTTGAATGTTGCAACTCATATTTAACAAATGTTTTTTTGTTTTCGAAAATGTTAACAACATCCAATTTATTTTTCTATTCTCTTAGTTTTTTTATGAATAGAGACTGATTGAAAATATATATAAATAACCCTAAGTCCGCACCAATATCTTCTTTATTCCTCAATTGAATTAAACTAGAAATGAGTAAAATGAAAATAGTGCGTCAAAAACTGTAAACACTCGGTAAGTGATGTAAACAATGGAATTTATGTACAAAAAAGATTTTCCATAGCAAGAAAAAATCATATTATGTAATTTGATATGAGCTTCGATTTGATATTTTATAATAGTCGTTTCGATACCCGAGTCAAACGTTATCTTCGTTGAAAGTTACAACTCATATTTAACAAATGTTTTTTTTGTTTTTGATTATGTTAACAACATCCAATTTATTTTTCTCTTCTCTTAGTTTTTTTATGAATAGATACTGATTGAAAATATATATAAATAACCCTAAGTCAGCTCCAATATCTTCTTTATTCCTCATTTGAATTAAACCAGAAATGAGTAAAATGAAAATTGTGCGTCAAAAACTGTAAACCCTCGGTAAGTGATGTAAACGATGGAAATTGGGTACAAAAATGATTTTCCATAGCAAGACCAAATTATATTGTGTAATTTGATACGAGCTTCGATTTGATATATTATAATATTCGTTTCGATACCCGAGTCAAAAGTTATCTTCGTTGAAAGTTGCAACTAATATTTAACAAATGTTTTTTTGTTTTTGAAAATATTAACAACATTCAATTTATTTTTCTCTCCTCTTAGTTTTTTTATGAATAGAGACTGATTGGAAATTTATATAAATAAACCTAAGTCAGCACCAATATCTTCTTGATTCCTCTATTGAATTAAACCAGAAATGAGTAAAATGAAAATAGTGCGTCAAAAACTGTAAACACTCAGTAAGTGATGTTAATGATAGAATTTGTGTACAAAAATGATTTTCCTTAGCAAGACCAAATTATATTGTGTAATTTGATACGAGCTTCGATTTGATATATTATAATATTCGTTTCGATACCCGAGTCATAAATTATCTTCGTTGAAAGTTGCAACTAATATTTAACAAATGTTTTTTTGTTTTTGAAAATGTTAACAACATTCAATTTATTTTTCTCTCCTCTTAGTTTTTTTATAAATAGAGACTGATTGGAAATATATATAAATAACCCTAAGGCAGCACCAATATCTTCTTTATTCCTCTATTGAATTAAACCAGAAATAAGTAAAATAAAAATGGTGCGTAAAAAACATTACACACATGGTAAGTGATGTAACCGATGGAATTTGGGTAAAAAAAATGATTTTCCACTGCAAGACCAAATTATATTGTGTAATTTGATACGAGCTTCGATTTGATATATTATAATAGTCGTTTCGATACCCGAGCCAAAAGTTATCTGCGTTTAAAGTTGCAACTCATATTTAACAAATGTTTTTTTTGTTTTTGAAAATGTTAACAAATTCAATTTATTTTTCTCTTCTCTTAGTTTTTTTTTATGAATAGAGACTAATTGAAAATATATAAAAATAACCCTAAGTCAGCACTAATATCTTCTTTATTCCTCTATTGAATTAGACCATAAATAAGTAAAATGAAAATAGTGCGTAAAAAACTGTAAACCCTCGGTAAGTGATGTAAAGGATGGAATTTGGGTACAAAAATGATTTTGCAAAGTGAAACCTAATCATATTGTGTAATTTGATACGAGCTTCGATTTAATATATTATAATAGTCGTTTCGATACCTGAGTCAAAAGTTATCTTCGTTGAAAGTTGTAACTAATATTTAACAAATGTTTTTTTGTTTTTGAAAATATTAACAACATTCAATTTATTTTTCTCTCCTTTTAGTTTTTTTATGAATAGAGACTGATTGGAAATTTATATAAATAACCCTAAGTCAGCACCAATATCTTCTTTATTCCTCTATTGAATTAAACCAGAAATGAGTAAAATGAAAATAGTGCGTCAAAAACTGTAAACACTCAGTAAGTGATGTTAATGATAGAATTTGTGTACAAAAATGATTTTCCTTAGCAAGACCAAATTATATTGTGTAATTTGATACGAGCTTCGATTTGATATATTATAATATTCGTTTCGATACCCGAGTCATAAATTATCTTCGTTGAAAGTTGCAACTAATATTTAACAAATGTTTTTTTGTTTTTGAAAATGTTAACAACATTCAATTTATTTTTCTCTCCTCTTAGTTTTTTTATAAATAGAGACTGATTGGAAATATATATAAATAACCCTAAGTCAGCACCAATATCTTCTTTATTCCTCTATTGAATTAAACCAGAAATAAGTAAAATAAAAATGGTGCGTAAAAAACATTACATACATGGTAAGTGATGTAACCGATGGAATTTGGGTAAAAAAAATGATTTTCCACTGCAAGACCAAATTATATTGTGTAATTTGATACGAGCTTCGATTTGATATATTATAATAGTCGTTTCGATACCCGAGCCAAAAGTTATCTGCGTTTAAAGTTGCAACTCATATTTAACAAATGTTTTTTTTGTTTTTGAAAATGTTAACAAATTCAATTTATTTTTCTCTTCTCTTAGTTTTTTTTATGAATAGAGACTAATTGAAAATATATAAAAATAACCCTAAGTCAGCACTAATATCTTCTTTATTCCTCTATTGAATTAGACCATAAATAAGTAAAATGAAAATAGTGCGTCAAAAACTGTAAACCCTCGGTAAGTGATGTAAAGGATGGAATTTGGGTACAAAAATGATTTTGCAAAGTGAAACCTAATCATATAGTGTAATTTGATACGAGCTTCGATTTAATATATTATAATAGTCGTTTCGATACCTGAGTCAAAAGTTATCTTCGTTGAATGTTGAAACTCATATTTAACAAATGTTTTTTTGTTTTCGAAAATGTTAACAACATCCAATTTATTTTTCTATTCTCTTAGTTTTTTTATGAGTAGAGACTGATTGAAAATATATATAAATAACCCTAAGTCCGCACCCATATCTTCTTTATTCCTCAATTGAATTAAACCAGAAATAAGTAAAATGAAAATAGTGCGTCAAAAACACTAAACCCTCGGTAAGTGATGTAAACGATGGAATTTGGGTACAAAAAAGATTTTCCATAGCAAGAACAAATCATATTGTGTAATTTGATATGAGCTTCAATTGGATATTTTATAATAATCGTTTCGATACCCGAGTCAAAAGTTATCTTCGTTGAAAGTTACAACTCATATTTTACAAATGTTTTTTTGTTTTTGATTATGTTAACAACATCCAATTTATTTTTCTCTTCTCTTAGTTTTTTTATGAATAGAGACTGATTGAAAATATATATAAATAACCCTAATTCAGCAACAATATCTTCTTTATTCCTCAATTGAATTAAACTAGAAATAAGTAAAATGAAAATAGTGCGTCAAAAACTGTAAAAAAAACCCTCGGTAAGTGATGTAAACGATGGAAATTGGGTACAAAAATGATTTTCCATAGCAAGACCAAATTATATTGTGTAATTTGATACGAGCTTTGATTTGATATATTATAATAGTCGTTTCGATACCCGAGTCAAAAGTTATCTTCGTTGAAAGTTGCAACTGATATTTAACAAATGTTTTTTTGTTTTTGAAAATGTTAACAACATTCAATTTATTTTTCTCTTCTCTTAGTTTTTTTATGAATAGAGACTGATTGAAAATATATAAAAATAACCCTAAGTCAGCACTAATATCTTCTTTATTCCTCTATTGAATTAGACCATAAATAAGTAAAATGAAAATAGTGCGTCAAAAACTGTAAACCCTCGGTAAGTGATGTAAACGATGGAATTTGGGTACAAAAATGATTTTGCAAAGTGAAACCTAATCATATTGTGTATTTTGATACGAGCTTCGATTTAATATATTATAATAGTCGTTTCGATACCTGAGTCAAAAGTTATCTTCGTTGAAAGTTGCAACTATTATTTAACAAATGTTTTTTTGTTTTTGAAAATGTTAACAACATTCAATTTATTTTTCTCTCCTCTTTGTTTTTTTATGAATAGAGACTGATTGGAAATATATATAAATAACCCTAAGTCAGCACCAATATCTTCTTTATTCCTCTATTGAATTAAACCAGAAATAAGTAAAATAAAAATGGTGCGTAAAAAACATTACACCCACGGTAAGTGATGTAACCGATGGAATCTGGGTAAAAAAATGATTTTCCAGTGCAAGACCAAATTATATTGTGTAATTTGATACGAGCTTCGATTTGATATATTATAATAGTCGTTTCGATACCCGAGTCAAAAGTTATCTGCGTTGAAAGTTGCAACTCATATTTTACAAATGTTTTTTTGTTTTTGAAAATGTTAACAAATTCAATTTATTTTTCTCTTCTCTTAGTTTTTTTATGAATAGAGACTAATTGAAAATATATATAAATAACCCTAAGTCAGCACTAATATCTTCTTTATTCCTCAATTGAATTAAACCAAAAATAAGTAAAATGAAAATAGTGCGTCAAAAACTATAAACCCTCGGTAAGTGATGTAAACGATGGAATTTGGGTACAAAAAAGATTTTCCATATCAAGAACAAATCATATTGTGTAATTTGATATGAGCTTCGATTTGATATTTTATAATAGTTGTTTCGATACCCGAGTCAAAAGTTATCTTCGTTGAAAGTTACAACTCATATTTAACAAATGTTTTTTTGTTTTTGATTATGTTAACAACATCCAATTTATTTTTCTCTTCTCTTAGTTTTTTTATGAATAGAGACTGATTGAAAATATATATAAATAACCCTAAGTCAGCTCCAATATCTTCTTTATTCCTCAATTGAATTAAACTAGAAATGAGTAAAATGAAAATAGTGCGTCAAACACTGTAAACCCTCGGTAAGTGATGTAAATGATGGAAATTGGGTACAAAAATGATTTTCCATAGCAAGACCAAATTATATTGTGTAATTTGGTACGAGCTTTGATTTGATATATTATAATATTCGTTTCGATACCCGAGTCAAAAGTTATCTTCGTTGAAAGTTGCAACTATTATTTAACAAATGTTTTTTTGTTTTTGAAAATGTTAACAACATTCAATTTATTTTTCTCTCCTCTTTGTTTTTTTATGAATAGAGACTGATTGGAAATATATATAAATAACCCTAAGTCACCACCAATATCTCCTTTATTCCTCTATTGAATTAAACCAGAAATAAGTAAAATAAAAATGGTGCGTAAAAAACATTACACCCACGGTAAGTGATGTAACCGATGGAATTTGGGTAAAAAAATGATTTTCCACTGCAAGACCAAATTATATTGTGTAATTTGATACGAGCTTTGATTTGATATATTATAATAGTCATTTCGATACCCGAGTCAAAAGTTATCTTCGTTGAAAGTTGCAACTCATATTTAACAAATGTTTTTTTGTTTTTGAAAATGTTATCAACATTCAATTTATTTTTCTCTTCTCTTAGTTTTTTTATGAATAGAGACTGATTGAAAATATATAAAAATAACCCTAAGTCAGCACTAATATCTTCTTTATTCCTCTATTGAATTAGACCATAAATAAGTAAAATGAAAACAATGCGTCAAAAACTGTAATTCCTCGGTAAGTGATGTAAAGGATGGAATTTGGGTACAAAAATGATTTTGCAAAGTGAAACCTAATCATATTGTGTAATTTGATACGAGCTTTGATTTGATATATTATAATAGTCATTTCGATACCCGAGTCAAAAGTTATCTTCGTTGAAAGTTGCAACTCATATTTAACAAATGATTTTTTTGTTTTTGAAAATGTTAACAACATTCAATTTATTTTTCTCTTCTCTTAGTTTTTTTATGAATAGAGACTGATTGAAAATATATAAAAATAACCCTAAGTCAGCACTAATATCTTCTTTATTCCTCTATTGAATTAGACCATAAATAAGTAAAATGAAAATAGTGCGTCAAAAACTGTAAACACTCAGTAAGTGATGTTAATGATAGAATTTGTTTACAAAAATGATTTTCCTTAGCAAGACCAAATTATATTGTGTAATTTGATACGAGCTTCGATTTGATATATTATAATATTCGTTTCGATACCCGAGTCATAAATTATCTTCGTTGAAAGTTGCAACTAATATTTAACAAATGTTTTTTTTGTTTTTGAAAATGTTAACAAATTCAATTTATTTTTCTCTTCTCTTAGTTTTTTTATGAATAGAGACTGATTGAAAATATATATAAATAACCCTAAGTCAGCACTAATATCTTCTTTATTCCTCTATTGAATTAGACCATAAATAAGTAAAATGAAAACAGTGCGTCAAAAACTGTAATTCCTCGGTAAGTGATGTAAAGGATGGAATTTTGGTACAAAAATGATTTTGCAAAGTGAAACCTAATCATATTGTGTAATTTGATACCAGCTTCGATTTAATATATTATAATAGTCATTTCGATACCTGAGTCAAAAGTTATCTTCGTTGAATGTTGCAACTCATATTTAACAAATGTTTTTTTGTTTTCGAAAATGTTAACAACATCCAATTTATTTTTCTATTCTCTTAGTTTTTTTATGAGTAGAGACTGATTGAAAATATATATAAATAACCCTAAGTCCGCACCCATATCTTCTTTATTCCTCAATTGAATTAAACTAGAAATAAGTAAAATGAAAATAGTGCGTCAAAAACTGTAAACCCTCGGTAAGTGATGTAAACGATGGAATTTGGGTACAAAAAAGATTTTCCATAGCAAGAACAAATCATATTGTGTAATTTGATATGAGCTTCGATTTGATATTTTATAATAGTCGTTTCGATACCCGAGTCAAAAGTTATCTTCGTTGAAAGTTACAACTCATATTTAACAAATGTTTTTTTTGTTTTTGATTATGTTAACAACATCCAATTTATTTTTCTCTTCTCTTAGCTTTTTTATGAATAGATACTGAATAAAAATATATATAAATAACCCTAAGTCAGCTCCAATATCTTCTTTATTCCTCATTTGAATTAAACCAGAAATGAGTAAAATGAAAATAGTGCGTCAAAAACTGTAAACCCTCGGTAAGTGATGTAAACGATGGAAATTGGGTACACAAATGATTTTCCATAGCAAGACCAAATTATATTGTATAATTTGATATGAACTTCGATTTGATATATTATAATAGTCATTTCGATACCCGAGTCAAAAGTTATCTTCGTTGAAACTTGCAACTCATATTTAACAAATGTTTTTTTGTTTTTGAAAATGTTAACAACGTTCAATTTATTTTTCTCTTCTCTTAGTTTTTTTATGAATAGAGCTGATTGAAAAAATATATAAATAAACCTAAGTCAGCACCAATATCTTTTTTATTCCTCAATTGAATTAAACCAGAAATAAGTAAAATGAAAATAGTGCGTCAAAAACTGTAAAAAAAACCCTCGGTAAGTGATGTAAACGATGGAAATTGGGTACAAAAATGATTTTCCATAGCAAGACCAAATTATATTGTGTAATTTGATACGAGCTTTGATTTGATATATTATAATAGTCGTTTCGATACCCGAGTCAAAAGTTATCTTCGTTGAAAGTTGCAACTCATATTTAACAAATGTTTTTTTGTTTTTGAAAATGTTAACAACATTCAATTTATTTTTCTCTTCTCTTAGTTTTTTTATGAATAGAGACTGATTGAAAATATATAAAAATAACCCTAAGTCAGCACTAATATCTTCTTTATTCCTCTATTGAATTAGACCATAAATAAGTAAAATGAAAATAGTGCGTCAAAAACTGTAAACCCTCGGTAAGTGATGTAAACGATGGAATTTGGGTACAAAAATGATTTTGCAAAGTGAAACCTAATCATATTGTGTAATTTGATACGAGCTTCGATTTAATATATTATAATAGTCGTTTCGATACCTGAGTCAAAAGTTATCTTCGTTGAATGTTGCAACTCATATTTAACAAATGTTTTTTTGTTTTCGAAAATGTTAACAACATCCAATTTATTTTTCTATTCTCTTAGTTTTTTTCTGAGTAGAGACTGATTGAAAATATATATAAATAACCCTAAGTCCGCACCCATATCTTCTTTATTCCTCAATTGAATTAAACCAGAAATAAGTAAAATGAAAATAGTGCGTCAAAAACTGTAAACCCTCGGTAAGTGATGTAAACGATGGAATTTGGGTACAAAAAAGATTTTCCATAGCAAGAACAAATCATATTGTGTAATTTGATATGAGCTTCGATTTGATATTTTATAATAGTCGTTTCGATACCCGAGTCAAAAGTCATCTTCGTTGAAAGTTACAACTCATATTTAAAAAATGTTTTTTTGTTTTTGATTATGTTAACAACATCCAATTTATTTTTCTCTTCTCTTAGTTTTTTTATGAATAGAGACTGATTGAAAATATATATAAATAACCCTAAGTCAGCTCCAATATCTTCTTTATTCCTCAATTGAATTAAACTAGAAATGAGTAAAATGAAAATAGTGCGTCAAACACTGTAAACCCTCGGTAAGTGATGTAAATGATGGAAATTGGGTACAAAAATGATTTTCCATAGCAAGACCAAATAATATTGTGTAATTTGATACGAGCTTTGATTTGATATATTATAATATTCGTTTCGATACCCGAGTCAAAAGTTATCTTCGTTGAAAGTTGCAACTATTATTTAACAAATGTTTTTTTGTTTTTGAAAATGTTAACAACATTCAATTTATTTTTCTCTCCTCTTTGTTTTTTTATGAATAGAAACTGATTGGAAATATATATAAATAACCCTAAGTCAGCACCAATATCTTCTTTATTCCTCTATTGAATTAAACCAGAAATAAGTAAAATAAAAATAGTGCGTCAAAAACTGTAAAAAAAACCCTCGGTAAGTGATGTAAACGATGGAAATTGGGTACAAAAATGATTTTCCATAGCAAGACCAAATTATATTGTGTAATTTGATACGAGCTTTGATTTGATATATTATAATAGTCGTTTCGATACCCGAGTCAAAAGTTATCTTCGTTGAAAGTTGCAACTCATATTTAACAAATGTTTTTTTGTTTTTGAAAATGTTAACAACATTCAATTTATTTTTCTCTTCTCTTAGTTTTTTTATGAATAGAGACTGATTGCAAATATATAAAAATAACCCTAAGTCAGCACTAATATCTTCTTTATTCCTCTATTGAATTAGACCATAAATAAGTAAAATGAAAATAGTGCGTCAAAAACTGTAAACCCTCGGTAAGTGATGTAAACGATGGAATTTGGGTACAAAAATGATTTTGCAAAGTGAAACCTAATCATATTGTGTAATTTGATACGAGCTTCGATTTAATATATTATAATAGTCGTTTCGATACCTGAGTCAAAAGTTATCTTCGTTGAATGTTGCAACTCATATTTAACAAATGTTTTTTTGTTTTCGAAAATGTTAACAACATCCAATTTATTTTTCTATTCTCTTAGTTTTTTTCTGAGTAGAGACTGATTGAAAATATATATAAATAACCCTAAGTCCGCACCCATATCTTCTTTATTCCTCAATTGAATTAAACCAGAAATAAGTAAAATGAAAATAGTGCGTCAAAAACTGTAAACCCTCGGTAAGTGATGTAAACGATGGAATTTGGGTACAAAAAAGATTTTCCATAGCAAGAACAAATCATATTGTGTAATTTTATATGAGCTTCGATTTGATATTTTATAATAGTCGTTTCGATACCCGAGTCAAAAGTCATCTTCGTTGAAAGTTACAACTCATATTTAAAAAATGTTTTTTTGTTTTTGATTATGTTAACAACATCCAATTTATTTTTCTCTTCTCTTAGTTTTTTTATGAATAGAGACTGATTGAAAATATATATAAATAACCCTAAGTCAGCTCCAATATCTTCTTTATTCCTCAATTGAATTAAACTAGAAATGAGTAAAATGAAAATAGTGCGTCAAACACTGTAAACCCTCGGTAAGTGATGTAAATGATGGAAATTGGGTACAAAAATGATTTTCCATAGCAAGACCAAATTATATTGTGTAATTTGATACGAGCTTTGATTTGATATATTATAATATTCGTTTCGATACCCGAGTCAAAAGTTATCTTCGTTGAAAGTTGCAACTATTATTTAACAAATGTTTTTTTGTTTTTGAAAATGTTAACAACATTCAATTTATTTTTCTCTCCTCTTTGTTTTTTTATGAATAGAAACTGATTGGAAATATATATAAATAACCCTAAGTCAGCACCAATATCTTGTTTATTCCTCTATTGAATTAAACCAGAAATAAGTAAAATAAAAATAGTGCGTCAAAAACTGTAAAAAAAACCCTCGGTAAGTGATGTAAACGATGGAAATTGGGTACAAAAATGATTTTCCATAGCAAGACCAAATTATATTGTGTAATTTGATACGAGCTTTGATTTGATATATTATAATAGTCGTTTCGATACCCGAGTCAAAAGTTATCTTCGTTGAAAGTTGCAACTCATATTTAACAAATGTTTTTTTGTTTTTGAAAATGTTAACAACATTCAATTTATTTTTCTCTTCTCTTAGTTTTTTTATGAATAGAGACTGATTGAAAATATATAAAAATAACCCTAAGTCAGCACTAATATCTTCTTTATTCCTCTATTGAATTAGACCATAAATAAGTAAAATGAAAATAGTGCGTCAAAAACTGTAAACCCTCGGTAAGTGATGTAAACGATGGAATTTGGGTACAAAAATGATTTTGCAAAGTGAAACCTAATCATATTGTGTAATTTGATACGAGCTTCGATTTAATATATTATAATAGTCGTTTCGATACCTGAGTCAAAAGTTATCTTCGTTGAATGTTGCAACTCATATTTAACAAATGTTTTTTTGTTTTCGAAAATGTTAACAACATCCAATTTATTTTTCTATTCTCTTAGTTTTTTTCTGAGTAGAGACTGATTGAAAATATATATAAATAACCCTAAGTCCGCACCCATATCTTCTTTATTCCTCAATTGAATTAAACCAGAAATAAGTAAAATGAAAATAGTGCGTCAAAAACTGTAAACCCTCGGTAAGTGATGTAAACGATGGAATTTGGGTACAAAAAAGATTTTCCATAGCAAGAACAAATCATATTGTGTAATTTGATATGAGCTTCGATTTGATATTTTATAATAGTCGTTTCGATACCCGAGTCAAAAGTCATCTTCGTTGAAAGTTACAACTCATATTTAACAAATGTTTTTTTGTTTTTGATTATGTTAACAACATCCAATTTATTTTTCTCTTCTCTTAGTTTTTTTATGAATAGAGACTGATTGAAAATATATATAAATAACCCTAAGTCAGCTCCAATATCTTCTTTATTCCTCAATTGAATTAAACTAGAAATGAGTAAAATGAAAATAGTGCGTCAAACACTGTAAACCCTCGGTAAGTGATGTAAATGATGGAAATTGGGTACAAAAATGATTTTCCATAGCAAGACCAAATTATATTGTGTAATTTGATACGAGCTTTGATTTGATATATTATAATATTCGTTTCGATACCCGAGTCAAAAGTTATCTTCGTTGAAAGTTGCAACTATTATTTAACAAATGTTTTTTTGTTTTTGAAAATGTTAACAACATTCAATTTATTTTTCTCTCCTCTTTGTTTTTTTATGAATAGAGACTGATTGGAAATATATATAAATAACCCTAAGTCAGCACCAATATCTTCTTTATTCCTCTATTGAATTAAACCAGAAATATGTAAAATAAAAATGGTGCGTAAAAAACATTACACCCACGGTAAGTGATGTAACCGATGGAATTTGGGTAAAAAAATGATTTTCCACTGCAAGACCAAATTATATTGTGTAATTTATTACGAGCTTTGATTTGATATATTGTAATAGTCATTTCGATACCCGAGTCAAAAGTTATCTTCGTTGAAAGTTGCAACTCATATTTAACAAATGTTTTTTTGTTTTTGAAAATGTTATCAACATTCAATTTATTTTTCTCTTCTGTTAGTTTTTTTATGAATAGAGACTGATTGAAAATATATAAAAATAACCCTAAGTCAGCACTAATATCTTCTTTATTCCTCTATTGAATTAGACCATAAATAAGTAAAATGAAAACAATGCGTCAAAAACTGTAATTCCTCGGTAAGTGATGTAAATGATGGAATTTGGGTACAAAAATGATTTTGCAAAGTGAAACCTAATCATATTGTGTAATTTGATACGAGCTTCGATTTAATATATTATAATAGTCGTTTCGATACCTGAGTCAAAAGTTATGTTCGTTGAATGTTGCAACTCATATTTAACAAATGTTTTTTTGTTTTCGAAAATGTTAACAACATCCAATTTATTTTTCTATTCTCTTAGTTTTTTTATGAATAGAGACTGATTGAAAATATATATAAATAACCCTAAGTCCGCACCAATATCTTCTTTATTCCTCAATTGAATTAAACTAGAAATAAGTAAAATGAAAATAGTGCGTCAAAAACTGTAAACACTCGGTAAGTGATGTAAACGATGGAATTTATGTACAAAAAAGATTTTCCATAGCAAGAACAAATCATATTATGTAATTTGATATGAGCTTCGATTTGATATTTTATAATAGTCGTTTCGATACCCGAGTCAAACGTTATCTTCGTTGAAAGTTACAACTCATATTTAACAAATGTTTTTTTTGTTTTTGATTATGTTAACAACATCCAAATTATTTTTCTCTTCTCTTAGTTTTTTTATGATTAGAGACTGATTGAAAAAATATATAAATAACCCTAAGTCAGCTCCAATATCTTCTTTATTCCTCATTTGAATTAAACCAGAAATGAGTAAAATGAAAATAGTGCGTCAAAAACTGTAAACCCTCGGTAAGTGATGTAAACGATGGAAATTGGTTACAAAAATGATTTTCCATAGCAAGACCAAATTAAATTGTGTAATTTGATACGAGCTTCGATTTGATATATTATAATATTCGTTTCGATACCCTATTCAAAAGTTATCTTCGTTGAAAGTTGCAACTAATATTTAACAAATGTTTTTTTGTTTTTGAAAATGTTAACAACATTCAATTTATTTTTCTCTCCTCTTAGTTTTTTATGAATAGAGACTGATTGGAAATTTATATAAATAACCCTAAGTCAGCACCAATATCTTCTTTATTCCTCTATTGAATTAAACCAGAAATGAGTAAAATGAAAATAGTGCGTCAAAAACTGTAAACACTCAGTAAGTGATGTTAACGATAGAATTTGTTTACAAAAATGATTTTCCTTAGCAAGACCAAATTATATTGTGTAATTTGATACGAGCTTCGATTTGATATATTATAATATTCGTTTCGATACCCGAGTCATAAATTATCTTCGTTGAAAGTTGCAACTAATATTTAACAAATGTTTTTTTGTTTTTGAAAATGTTAACAACATTCAATTTATTTTTCTCTCCTCTTAGTTTTTTTATAAATAGAGACTGATTGGAAATATATATAAATAACCCTAAGTCAGCACCAATATCTTCTTTATTCCTCTATTGAATTAAACCAGAAATAAGTAAAATAAAAATGGTGCGTAAAAAACATTACACACATGGTAAGTGATGTAACCGATGGAATTTGGGTAAAAAAATGATTTTGCACTGCAAGACCAAATTATATTGTGTAATTTGATACGAGCTTCGATTTGATATATTATAATAGTCGTTTCGATACCCGAGTCAAAAGTTATCTTCGTTGAAAGTTGTAACTCATATTTAACAAATGTTTTTTTGTTTTTGAAAATGTTAACAACATTCAATTTATTTTTGTCTTCTCTTAGTTTTTTAATGAATAGATACTGATTGAAAATATATATAAATAACCCTAAGTCAGCACTAATATCTTCTTTATTCCTCTATTGAATTAGACCATAAATAAGTGAAATGAAAACAGTGCGTCAAAAACTTTAATTCCTCGGTAAGTGATGTAAGCGATGGAATTTGGGTACAAAAATGATTTTGCATAGTGAAACCTAATCATATTGTGTAATTTGATACGAGCTTCGATTTAATATATTATAATAGTCGTTTCGATACCTGAGTCAAAAGTCATCTTCGTTGAATGTTGCAACTCATATTTAACAAATGTTTTTTTGTTTTCAAAAATGTTAACAACATCCAATTTATTTTTCTATTCTCTTTGTTTTTTTATGAATAGAGATTGATTGAAAATATATATAAATAACCCTAAGTCTGCACCAATATCTTCTTTAATCCTCAATTGAAATAAACCAGAAATAAGTAAAATGAAAATAGTGCGTCAAAAACTGTAAACCCTCGATAAGTGATGTAAACGATGGAATTTGGGTACAAAAAAGATTTTCCATAGCAAGAACAAATCATATTGTGTAATTGGATATGAGTTTCGATTTGAAATTTTATAATAGTCATTTCGATACCCGAGTCAAAAGTTATCTTCGTTGAAAGTTACAACTCATATTTAACAAATGTTTTTTTGTTTTTGATTATGTTAACAACATCCAATTTATTTTTCTCTTCTCTTAGTTTTTTTATGAATAGAGACTGATTGAAAATATATATAAATAACGCTAAGTCAGAACAAATATCTTCTTTATTCATCTATTGAATTAAACCAGAAATAAGTAAAATGAAAATAGTGCGTCAAAAACTGAAAACCTTCGGTAAGTGATGTAAACGATGGAATTTGGGTACAAAAATGATATTCCGTAGCAAGACCAAATTATATTGTGTAATTTGATACGAGCTTCGATTTGATATATTATAATATTCGTTTCGATACCCGAGTCAAAAGTTATTTTCGTTGAAAGTTGCAACTAATATTTAACAAATGTTTTTTTGTTTTTGAAAATGTTAACAACATTCAATTTATTTTTCTCCCCTCTTAGTTTTTTTATGAATAGAGACTGATTGGAAATATATATAAATAACCCTAAGTCAGCACCAATATCTTCTTTATTCCTCTATTGAATTAAACCAGAAATGAGTAAAATGAAAATAGTGCGTCAAAAACTGTAAAACCCTCGGTAAGTGATGTAAACACAGTAATTTGGGTACAAAAAAGATTTTCCATAGCAAGAACAAATCATATTATGTAATTTGATATGAGCTTCGATTTGATATTTTATAATAGTCGTTTCGATACCCGTGTCAAAAGTTATCTTCGTTGAAAGTTGCAACTCATATTTAACAAATGTTTTTTTGTTTTTGAAAATGTTAACAACATCCCATTTATTTTTCTCTTCTCTTTTTTATTTATTATGAATAGAGATTGATAGAAAAAATATATAAATAACCCTAAATTCGCCCCAATATCTTGTTTATTTATCTATTGAATTAAACCAGAAATAATTAAAATGAAAATAGTGCGTCGAAAACTATAAATCCTCAATAAGTGATGTTAACGATGGAATTTGTTTACAAAAATGATAATACATAGCGAGACAAAATTATATTATAAAATTTTATACGAGCTTCGATTTGATATATTATAATAGTCGTTTCGATATCCGAGTCAAAAATTATCTTCGTTGAAATTGTCAAGTCATATTTAACAAATATTATTTTTGTTTTTGAAAATTTAAACAACATTCAATTTATTTTTCTCTTCTCTTATTTTTTTTATGAATAGAGACTGATTGAAAATATATATAAATAACCCTAAGTCCGCACCAATATCTTCTTTATTCCTCAATTGAATTAAACGAGAAATAAGTAAAATGATAATAGTGCGTTAAAAACTGTAAACCCTCGGTAAGTGCTGTAAACGATGGAATTTGGGTACAAAAATGATTTTCTATAGCAAGACCAAGTTATATTGTGTAATTTGATACGAGCTTCGATTTGATATATTATAATAGTCGTTTCGATACCCGAGTAAAAAGTTATCTTCGTTGAAAGTTGCAACTCATATTTAACAAATGTTTTTTTGTTTTTGAAAATGTTAACAACATTTATTTATTTTTCTCTTCTCTTATTTTTTTATGAATAGAGACTGATTGAAAATATATATAAATAACCCTAATTCAGCACCAATATCTTCTTTATTCCTCAATTGAATTAAACCAGAAATAAGTAAAATGATAATAGTGCGTCAAAAATTGTAAAAAACCCTCGGTAAGTGATGTAAACGATGGAAATTGGGTACAAAAATGATTTTCCATAGCAAGACCAAATTATATTGTATAATTTGATATGAACATCAATTTGATATATTATAATAGTCGTTTCGATACCCGAGTCAAAAGTTATCTTCGTTGAAAGTTGCAACTCATATTTAACAAATGTTTTTTTGTTTTTGAAAATGTTAACAACATCAATTTATTTTTCTCTTCTCTTAGTTTTTTTATGAATAGAGACTGATTGAAAATATATATAAATAACCCTAAGTCAGCACCAATATCTTTTTTATTCCTCAATTGAATTAAACCAGAAATAAGTAAAATGAAAATAGTGCGTCAAAAACTGTAAAAAACCCTCGGTAAGTGATGTAAACGATGGAAATTGGGTACAAAAATGATTTTCCATAGCAAGACCAAATTATATTGTGTAATTTGATACGAGCTTTGATTTGATATAATATAATAGTCGTTTCGATACCCGAGTCAAAAGTTATCTTCGTTGAAAGTTGCAACTCATATTTAACAAATGTTTTTTTTGTTTTTGAAAATGTTAACAACATTCAATTTATTTTTCTCTTCTCTTAGTTTTTTTATGAATAGAGACTGATTGAAAATATATAAAAATAACCCTAAGTCAGCACTAATATCTTCTTTATTCCTCTATTGAATTAGACCATAAATAAGTAAAATGAAAATAGTGCGTCAAAAACTGTAAACCCTCGGTAAGTGATGTAAACGATGGAATTTGGGTACAAAAATGATTTTGCAAAGT
Organism: Hippophae tibetana; assembly: GCA_037013495.1. Classification (NCBI taxonomy): domain Eukaryota; kingdom Viridiplantae; phylum Streptophyta; class Magnoliopsida; order Rosales; family Elaeagnaceae; genus Hippophae; species Hippophae tibetana. Next base: position 40,860,388 of record CM072809.1, on the reverse strand, counting down.
GAAACCTAATCATATTGTGTAATTTGATACGAGCTTCGATTTAATATATTATAATAGTCGTTTCGATACCTGAGTCAAAAGTTATCTTCGTTGAATATTGCAACTCATATTTAACGAATGTTTTTTTGTTTTCGAAAATGTTAACAACATCCAATTTATTTTTCTATTCTCTTAGTTTTTTTATGAATAGAGACTGATAGAAAATATATATAAATAACCCTATGTCCGTACCCATATCTTCGTTATTCCTCAATTGAATTAAACCAGAAATAAGTAAAATGAAAATAGTGCGTCAAAAACTGTAAACCCTCGGTAAGTGATGTAAACGATGGAATTTGGGTACAAAAAAGAGTTTCCATAGCAAGAACAAATGATATTGTGTAATTTGATATGAGCTTCAATTTGATATTTTATAATAGTCGTTTCGATACCCGAGTCAAAAGTTATATTCGTTGAAAGTTACAACTCATATTTAAGAAATGTTTTTTTGTTTTTGATTATGTTAACAACATCCAATTTATTTTTCTCTTCTCTTATTTTTTTTATGAATAGAGACTGATTGAAAATATATATAAATAACCCTAAGTCCGCACCAATATCTTCTTTATTCCTCAATTGAATTAAACGAGAAATAAGTAAAATGATAATAGTGCGTTAAAAACTGTAAACCCTCGGTAAGTGCTGTAAACGATGGAATTTGGGTACAAAAATGATTTTCTATAGCAAGACCAAGTTATATTGTGTAATTTGATACGAGCTTCGATTTGATATATTATAATAGTCGTTTCGATACCCGAGTAAAAAGTTATCTTCGTTGAAAGTTGCAACTCATATTTAACAAATGTTTTTTTGTTTTTGAAAATGTTAACAACATTTATTTATTTTTCTCTTCTCTTATTTTTTTATGAATAGAGACTGATTGAAAATATATATAAATAACCCTAATTCAGCACCAATATCTTCTTTATTCCTCAATTGAATTAAACCAGAAATAAGTAAAATGATAATAGTGCGTCAAAAATTGTAAAAAACCCCCGGTAAGTGATGTAAACGATGGAAATTGGGTACAAAAATGATTTTCCATAGCAAGACCAAATTATATTGTATAATTTGATATGAACATCGATTTGATATATTATAATAGTCGTTTCGATACCCGAGTCAAAAGTTATCTTCGTTGAAAGTTGCAACTCATATTTAACAAATATTTTTTTGTTTTTGAAAATGTTAAAAACATCAATTTATTTTTCTCTTCTCTTAGTTTTTTTATGAATAGAGACTGATTGAAAATATATATAAATAACACTAAGTCAGCACCAATATCTTTTTTATTCCTCAATTGAATTAAACCAGAAATAAGTAAAATGAAAATAGTGCGTCAAAAACTGTAAAAAACCCTCGGTAAGTGATGTAAACGATGGAAATTGGGTACAAAAATTATTTTCCATAGCAAGACCAAATTATATTGTGTAATTTGATACGAGCTTTGATTTGATATAATATAATAGTCGTTTCGATACCCGAGTCAAAAGTTATCTTCGTTGAAAGTTGCAACTCATATTTAACAAATGTTTTTTTTGTTTTTGAAAATGTTAACAACATTCAATTTATTTTTCTCTTCTCTTAGTTTTTTTATGAATAGAGACTGATTGAAAATATATAAAAATAACCCTAAGTCAGCACTAATATCTTCTTTATTCCTCTATTGAATTAGACCATAAATAAGTAAAATGAAAATAGTGCGTCAAAAACTGTAAACCCTCGGTAAGTGATGTAAACGATGGAATTTGGGTACAAAAATGATTTTGCAAAGTGAAACCTAATCATATTGTGTAATTTGATACGAGCTTCGATTTAATATATTATAATAGTCGTTTCGATACCTGAGTCAAAAGTTATCTTCGTTGAATATTGCAACTCATATTTAACAAATGTTTTTTTGTTTTCGAAAATGTTAACAACATCCAATTTATTTTTCTATTCTCTTAGTTTTTTTATGAATAGAGACTGATAGAAAATATATATAAATAACCCTATGTCCGTACCCATATCTTCGTTATTCCTCAATTGAATTAAACCAGAAATAAGTAAAATGAAAATAGTGCGTCAAAAACTGTAAACCCTCGGTAAGTGATGTAAACGATGGAATTTGGGTACAAAAAAGAGTTTCCATAGCAAGAACAAATCATATTGTGTAATTTGATATGAGCTTCAATTTGATATTTTATAATAGTCGTTTCGATACCCGAGTCAAAAGTTATATTCGTTGAAAGTTACAACTCATATTTAAGAAATGTTTTTTTGTTTTTGATTATGTTAACAACATCCAATTTATTTTTCTCTTCTCTTAGTTTTTTTATGAATAGAGACTGATTGAAAATATATATAAATTACCCTAAGTCAGCTCCAATATCTTCTTTATTCCTCAATTGAATTAAACCAAAAATGAGTAAAATGAAAATAGTGCGTCAAAAACTGTAAAAAACCCTCGGTAAGTGATGTAAACGATGGAATTTGGGTACAAAAATGATTTTCCATAGCAAGACCAAATTATATTGTGTAATTTGATACGAGCTTCGATTTGATATATTATAATATTCGTTTCGATACCCAAGTCAAAAGTTATCTTCGTTGAAAGTTACAACTCATATTTAACAAATGTTTTTTTGTTTTTGATTATGTTAACAACATCCAATTTATTTTTCTCTTCTCTTAGTTTTTTTATGAATAGAGACTGATTGAAAATATATATAAATAACGCTAAGTCAGAACAAATATCTTCTTTATTCATCTATTGAATTAAACCAGAAACAAGTAAAATGAAAATAGTGCGTCAAAAACTGAAAACCTTCGGTAAGTGATGTAAACGATGGAATTTGGGTACAAAAATGATATTCCGTAGCAAGACCAAATTATATTGTGTAATTTGATACGAGCTTCGATTTGATATATTATAATATTCGTTTCGATACCCGAGTCAAAAGTTATTTTCGTTGAAAGTTGCAACTAATATTTAACAAATGTTTTTTTGTTTTTGAAAATGTTAACAACATTCAATTTATTTTTCTCCCCTCTTAGTTTTTTTATGAATAGAGACTGATTGGAAATATATATAAATAACCCTAAGTCAGCACCAATATCTTCTTTATTCCTCTATTGAATTAAACCAGAAATGAGTAAAATGAAAATAGTGCGTCAAAAACTGTAAACCCTCAGTAAGTGATGTTAACGATGGAATTTGTTTTCAAAAATGATTTTCCATAGCAAGACCAAATTATATTGTGTAATTTGATATGAGCTTCGATTTGATATATTATAATATTCGTTTCGATACCCGAGTCATAAATTATCTTCGTTGAAAGTTGCAAATAATATTTGACAAATGTTTTTTTGTTTTTGAAAATGTTAACAACATTCAATTTATTTTTCTCTCCTCTTAGTTTTTTTATGAATAGAGAATGATTGGAAATATATATAAATAACCCTAAGTCAGCCCCAATATCTTCTTTATTCCTCAATTGAATTAAACCAGAAATGAGTAAAATAAAAATGGTGCGTAGAAAACATTACACCCACGGTAAGTGATGTAACCGATGGAATTTGGGTAAAAAAATGATTTTCCAGTGCAAGACCAAATTATATTGTGTAATTTGATACTAGCTTCGATTTGATATATTATAATAGTCGTTTCGATACCCGAGTCAAAAGTTATCTTCGTTGAAAGTTGCAACTCATATATAACAAATGTTTTTTTGTTTTTGAAAATGTTAACAACATTTAATTTATTTTTCTCTTCTCTAAGTTTTTTTATGAATAGAGACTGATTGAAAATATATATAAATAACCCTAATTCAGCACCAATATCTTCTTTATTCCTCAATTAAATTAAACCAGAAATAAGTAAAATGAAAATGGTGCGTCAAAAACTGTAAAAAACCCTCGGTAAGTGATGTAAACGATGGAAATTGGGTACAAAAATGATTTTCCAGAGCAAGACCAAATTATATTGTGTAATTTGATATGAACTTCGATTTGATATATTATAATAGTCGTTTCGATACCCGAGTCAAAAGTTATCTTCGTTGAAAGTCGCAACTCATATTTAACAAATGTTTTTTGTTTTTGAAAATGTTAACAACATTTAATTTATTTTTCTCTTCTCTAAGTTTTTTTATGAATAGAGACTGATTGAAAATATATATAAATAACCCTAATTCAGCACCAATATCTTCTATATTCCTCAATTAAATTAAACCAGAAATAAGTAAAATGAAAATAGTGCGTCAAAAACTGTAAAAAACCCACGGTAAGTGATGTAACCGATGGAATTTGGGTAAAAAAATGATTTCCCACTGCAAGACCAAATTATATTGTGTAATTTGATACGAGCTTCGATTTGATATATTATAATAGTCGTTTCGATACCCGAGTCAAAAGTTATCTACGTTGAAAGTTGCAACTCATATTTAACAAATGTTTTTTTGTTTTTGAAAATGTTAACAACATCAATTTATTTTTCTCTTCTCTTAGTTTTTTTATGAATAGAGACTGATTGAAAATATATATAAATAACCCTAAGTCAGCACCAATATCTTTTTTATTCCTCAATTGAATTAAAACAGAAATATGTAAAATGAAAATAGTGCGTCAAAAACTGTAAAAAACCCTCGGTAAGTGATGTAAACGATGGAAATTGGGTACAAAAATGATTTTCCATAGCAAGACCAAATTATATTGTGTAATTTGATACGAGCTTTGATTTGATATAATATAATAGTCGTTTCGATACCCGAGTCAAAAGTTATCTTCGTTGAAAGTTGCAACTCATATTTAACAAATGTTTTTTTTGTTTTTGAAAATGTTAACAACATCCAATTTATTTTTCTCTTCTCTTAGTTTTTTTATGAATAGAGACTGATTGAAAAAATATAAAAATAACCCTAAGTCAGCAATAATATCTTCTTTATTCCTCTATTGAATTAGACCATAAATAAGTAAAATGAAAATGGTGCATCAAAAACTGTAAAACACTCGGTAAGTGATGTAAACACAGTAATTTGGGTACAAAAAAGATTTTCCATAGCAAGAACAAATCATATTATGTAATTTGATATGAGCTTCGATTTGATATTTTATAATAGTCGTTTCGATACCCGAGTCAAACGTTATCTTCGTTGAAAGTTACAACTTATATTTAACAAATGTTTTTTTTGTTTTTGATTATGTTAACAACATCTAATTTATTTTTCTCTTCTCTTAGTTTTTTTATGAATAGAGACTGATTGAAAATATATATAAATAACCCTAAGTCAGCTCCAATATCTTCTTTATTCCTCATTTGAATTAAACCAGAAATGAGTAAAATGAAAATAGTGCGTCAAAAACTGTAAACCCTCGGTAAGTGATGTAAACGATGGAATTTGTTTACAAAAATGATTTTCCATAGCAAGAACAAATCATATTGTGTAATTTGATATGAGCTTCGATTTGATATTTTATAATAGTCGTTTCGATACCCGAGTCAAAAGTCATCTTCGTTGAAAGTTACAACTCATATTTAACAAATGTTTTTTTGTTTTTGATTATGTTAACAACATCCAATTTATTTTTCTCTTCTCTTAGTTTTTTTATGAATAGAGACTGATTGAAAATATATATAAATAACCCTAAGTCAGCTCCAATATCTTCTTTATTCCTCAATTGAATTAAACCAGAAATGTGTAAAATGAAAATAGTGCGTCAAAAACTTTAAACCCTCGGTAAGTGATGTAAACGATGGAATTTGGGTACAAAAAAGATTTTCCATAGCAAGAACAAATCATATTGTGTAATTTGATATGAGCTTCGATTTGATATTTTATAATAGTCGTTTCGATACCCGAGTCAAAAGTTATCTTCGTTGAAAGTTACAACTCATATTTAACAAATGTTTTTTTGTTTTTGATAATGTTAACAACATCTAATTTATTTTTCTCTTCTCTTATTTTTTTTATGAATAGAGACTGATTGAAAATATATATAAATAACCCTAAGTCAGCTCCAATATCTTCTTTATTCCTCAATTGAATTAAACTAGAAATGAGTAAAATGAAAATAGTGCGTCAAAAACTTTAAAACCTCGGTAAGTGATGTAAACGATAGAAATTGGGTACAAAAATGATTTTCCATAGCAAGACCAAATTATATTGTGTAATTTGATACGAGCTTCGATTTGATATATTATAATATTCGTTTCGATACCCGAGTCAAAAGTTATCTTCGTTGAAAGTTGCAACTAATATTTAACAAATGTTTTTTTGTTTTTGAAAATGTTACCAACATTCAATTTATTTTTCTCTCCTCTTAGTTTTTTTATGAATAGAGACTAATTGGAAATATATATAAATAACCCTAAGTCAGCAGCAATATCTTCTTTATTCCTCTATTGAATTAAACCAGAAATAAGTAAAATAAAAATGGTGCGTAAAAAACATTACACACATGGTAACTGATGTAACCGATGGAATTTGGGTAAAAAATGATTTTGCACTACAAGACCAATTTATATTGTGTAATTTGATACGAGCTTCGATTTGATATATTATAATAGTCGTTTCGATACCCGTGTCAAAAGTTATCTTCGTTGAAAGTTGCAACTCATATTTAACAAATGTTTTTTTGTTTTTGAAAATGTTAACAACATCCCATTTATTTTTCTCTTCTCTTTTTTTTTTATTATGAATAGAGATTGATAGAAAATATATATAAATAACCCTAAATTCGCCCCAATATCTTGTTTATTTATCTATTGAATTAAACCAGAAATAATTAAAATGAAAATAGTGCGTCGAAAACTATAAATCCTCAATAAGTGATGTTAACGATGGAATTTGTTTACAAAAATGATAATACATAGCGAGACAAAATTATATTATAATATTTTATACGAGCTTCGATTTGATATATTATAATAGTCGTTTCGATATCCGAGTCAAAAATTATCTTCGTTGAAATTGTCAAGTCATATTTAACAAATATTATTTTTGTTTTTGAAAATTTTAACAACATTCAATTTATTTTTCTCTTCTCTTATTTTTTTTTATGAATAGAGACTGATTGAAAATATATATAAATAACCCTAAGTCCGCACCAATATCTTCTTTATTCCTCAATTGAATTAAACGAGAAATAAGTAAAATGATAATAGTGCGTTAAAAACTGTAAACCCTCGGTAAGTGCTGTAAACGATGGAATTTGGGTACAAAAATGATTTTCTATAGCAAGACCAAGTTATATTGTGTAATTTGATACGAGCTTCGATTTGATATATTATAATAGTCGTTTCGATACCCGAGTAAAAAGTTATCTTCGTTGAAAGTTGCAACTCATATTTAACAAATGTTTTTTTGTTTTTGAAAATGTTAACAACATTTATTTATTTTTCTCTTCTCTTATTTTTTTATGAATAGAGACTGATTGAAAATATATATAAATAACCCTAATTCAGCACCAATATCTTCTTTATTCCTCAATTGAATTAAACCAGAAATAAGTAAAATGATAATAGTGCGTCAAAAATTGTAAAAAACCCTCGGTAAGTGATGTAAACGATGGAAATTGGGTACAAAAATGATTTTCCATAGCAAGACCAAATTATATTGTATAATTTGATATGAACATCGATTTGATATATTATAATAGTCGTTTCGATACCCGAGTCAAAAGTTATCTTCGTTGAAAGTTGCAACTCATATTTAACAAATGTTTTTTTGTTTTTGAAAATGTTAAAAACATCAATTTATTTTTCTCTTCTCTTAGTTTTTTTATGAATAGAGACTGATTGAAAATATATATAAATAACCCTAAGTCAGCACCAATATCTTTTTTATTCCTCAATTGAATTAAACCAGAAATAAGTAAAATGAAAATAGTGCGTCAAAAACTGTAAAAAACCCTCGGTAAGTGATGTAAACGATGGAAATTGGGTACAAAAATGATTTTCCATAGCAAGACCAAATTATATTGTGTAATTTGATACGAGCTTTGATTTGATATAATATAATAGTCGTTTCGATACCCGAGTCAAAAGTTATCTTTGTTGAAAGTTGCAACTCATATTTAACAAATGTTTTTTTTGTTTTTGAAAATGTTAACAACATTCAATTTATTTTTCTCTTCTCTTAGTTTTTTTATGAATAGAGACTGATTGAAAATATATAAAAATAACCCTAAGTCAGCACAAATATCTTCTTTATTCCTCTATTGAATTAGACCAGAAATAAGTAAAATGAAAATAGTGCGTCAAAAACTGTAAACCCTCGGTAAGTGATGTAAACGATGGAATTTGGGTACAAAAATGATTTTGCAAAGTGAAACCTAATCATATTGTGTAATTTGATACGAGCTTCGATTTAATATATTATAATAGTCGTTTCGATACCTGAGTCAAAAGTTATCTTCGTTGAATATTGCAACTCATATTTAACAAATGTTTTTTTGTTTTCGAAAATGTTAACAACATGCAATTTATTTTTCTATTCTCTTAGTTTTTTTATGAATAGAGACTAATTGGAAATATATATAAATAACCCTAAGTCAGCAGCAATATCTTCTTTATTCCTCTATTGAATTAAACCAGAAATAAGTAAAATAAAAATGGTGCGTAAAAAACATTACACACATGGTAACTGATGTAACCGATGGAATTTGGGTAAAAAATGATTTTGCACTACAAGACCAATTTATATTGTGTAATTTGATACGAGCTTCGATTTGATATATTATAATAGTCGTTTCGATACCCGTGTCAAAAGTTATCTTCGTTGAAAGTTGCAACTCATATTTAACAAATGTTTTTTTGTTTTTGAAAATGTTAACAACATCCCATTTATTTTTCTCTTCTCTTTTTTTTTTATTATGAATAGAGATTGATAGAAAATATATATAAATAACCCTAAATTCGCCCCAATATCTTGTTTATTTATCTATTGAATTAAACCAGAAATAATTAAAATGAAAATAGTGCGTCGAAAACTATAAATCCTCAATAAGTGATGTTAACGATGGAATTTGTTTACAAAAATGATAATACATAGCGAGACAAAATTATATTATAAAATTTTATACGAGCTTCGATTTGATATATTATAATAGTCGTTTCGATATCCGAGTCAAAAATTATCTTCGTTGAAATTGTCAAGTCATATTTAACAAATATTATTTTTGTTTTTGAAAATTTTAACAACATTCAATTTATTTTTCTCTTCTCTTATTTTTTTTTATGAATAGAGACTGATTGAAAATATATATAAATAACCCTAAGTCCGCACCAATATCTTCTTTATTCCTCAATTGAATTAAACGAGAAATAAGTAAAATGATAATAGTGCGTTAAAAACTGTAAACCCTCGGTAAGTGCTGTAAACGATGGAATTTGGGTACAAAAATGATTTTCTATAGCAAGACCAAGTTATATTGTGTAATTTGATACGAGCTTCGATTTGATATATTATAATAGTCGTTTCGATACCCGAGTAAAAAGTTATCTTCGTTGAAAGTTGCAACTCATATTTAACAAATGTTTTTTTTGTTTTTGAAAATGTTAACAACATTTATTTATTTTTCTCTTCTCTTATTTTTTTATGAATAGAGACTGATTGAAAATATATATAAATAACCCTAATTCAGCACCAATATCTTCTTTATTCCTCAATTGAATTAAACCAGAAATAAGTAAAATGATAATAGTGCGTCAAAAATTGTAAAAAACCCCCGGTAAGTGATGTAAACGATGGAAATTGGGTACAAAAATGATTTTCCATAGCAAGACCAAATTATATTGTATAATTTGATATGAACATCGATTTGATATATTATAATAGTCGTTTCGATACCCGAGTCAAAAGTTATCTTCGTTGAAAGTTGCAACTCATATTTAACAAATGTTTTTTTGTTTTTGAAAATGTTAAAAACATCAATTTATTTTTCTCTTCTCTTAGTTTTTTTATGAATAGAGACTGATTGAAAATATATATAAATAACCCTAAGTCAGCACCAATATCTTCTTTATTCCTCTATTGAATTAAACCAGAAATGAGTAAAATGAAAATAGTGCGTCAAAAACTGTAAACCCTCAGTAAGTGATGTTAACGATGGAATTTGTTTACAAAAATGATTTTCCATAGCAAGAACAAATCATATTGTGTAATTTGATACGAGCTTCGATTTGATATATTATAATATTCGTTTCGATACCCGAGTCAAAAGTTATTTTCGTTGAAAGTTGCAACTAATATTTAACAAATGTTTTTTTGTTTTTGAAAATGTTAACAACATTCAATTTATTTTTCTCCCCTCTTAGTTTTTTTATGAATAGAGACTGATTGGAAATATATATAAATAACCCTAAGTCAGCACCAATATCTTCTTTATTCCTCTATTGAATTAAACCAGAAATGAGTAAAATGAAAATAGTGCGTCAAAAACTGTAAACCCTCAGTAAGTGATGTTAACGATGGAATTTGTTTTCAAAAATGATTTTCCATAGCAAGACCAAATTATATTGTGTAATTTGATATGAGCTTCGATTTGATATATTATAATATTCGTTTCGATACCCGAGTCATAAATTATCTTCGTTGAAAGTTGCAAATAATATTTGACAAATGTTTTTTTGTTTTTGAAAATGTTAACAACATTCAATTTATTTTTCTCTCCTCTTAGTTTTTTTATGAATAGAGAATGATTGGAAATATATATAAATAACCCTAAGTCAGCCCCAATATCTTCTTTATTCCTCAATTGAATTAAACCAGAAATGAGTAAAATAAAAATGGTGCGTAGAAAACATTACACCCACGGTAAGTGATGTAACCGATGGAATTTGGGTAAAAAAATGATTTTCCAGTGCAAGACCAAATTATATTGTGTAATTTGATACTAGCTTCGATTTGATATATTATAATAGTCGTTTCGATACCCGAGTCAAAAGTTATCTTCGTTGAAAGTTGCAACTCATATATAACAAATGTTTTTTTGTTTTTGAAAATGTTAACAACATTTAATTTATTTTTCTCTTCTCTAAGTTTTTTTATGAATAGAGACTGATTGAAAATATATATAAATAACCCTAATTCAGCACCAATATCTTCTTTATTCCTCAATTAAATTAAACCAGGAATAAGTAAAATGAAAATGGTGCGTCAAAAACTGTAAAAAACCCTCGGTAAGTGATGTAAACGATGGAAATTGGGTACAAAAATGATTTTCCAGAGCAAGACCAAATTATATTGTGTAATTTGATATGAACTTCGATTTGATATATTATAATAGTCGTTTCGATACCCGAGTCAAAAGTTATCTTCGTTGAAAGTCGCAACTCATATTTAACAAATGTTTTTTGTTTTTGAAAATGTTAACAACATTTAATTTATTTTTCTCTTCTCTAAGTTTTTTTATGAATAGAGACTGATTGAAAATATATATAAATAACCCTAATTCAGCACCAATATCTTGTATATTCCTCAATTAAATTAAACCAGAAATAAGTAAAATGAAAATAGTGCGTCAAAAACTGTAAAAAACCCACGGTAAGTGATGTAACCGATGGAATTTGGGTAAAAAAATGATTTCCCACTGCAAGACCAAATTATATTGTGTAATTTGATACGAGCTTCGATTTGATATATTATAATAGTCGTTTCGATACCCGAGTCAAAAGTTATCTACGTTGAAAGTTGCAACTCATATTTAACAAATGTTTTTTTGTTTTTGAAAATGTTAACAACATCAATTTATTTTTCTCTTCTCTTAGTTTTTTTATGAATAGAGACTGATTGAAAATATATATAAATAACCCTAAGTCAGCACCAATATCTTTTTTATTCCTCAATTGAATTAAAACAGAAATATGTAAAATGAAAATAGTGCGTCAAAAACTGTAAAAAACCCTCGGTAAGTGATGTAAACGATGGAAATTGGGTACAAAAATGATTTTCCATAGCAAGACCAAATTATATTGTGTAATTTGATACGAGCTTTGATTTGATATAATATAATAGTCGTTTCGATACCCGAGTCAAAAGTTATCTTCGTTGAAAGTTGCAACTCATATTTAACAAATGTTTTTTTTGTTTTTGAAAATGTTAACAACATCCAATTTATTTTTCTCTTCTCTTAGTTTTTTTATGAATAGAGACTGATTGAAAAAATATAAAAATAACCCTAAGTCAGCAATAATATCTTCTTTATTCCTCTATTGAATTAGACCATAAATAAGTAAAATGAAAATGGTGCATCAAAAACTGTAAAACACTCGGTAAGTGATGTAAACACAGTAATTTGGGTACAAAAAAGATTTTCCATAGCAAGAACAAATCATATTATGTAATTTGATATGAGCTTCGATTTGATATTTTATAATAGTCGTTTCGATACCCGAGTCAAACGTTATCTTCGTTGAAAGTTACAACTTATATTTAACAAATGTTTTTTTTGTTTTTGATTATGTTAACAACATCTAATTTATTTTTCTCTTCTCTTAGTTTTTTTATGAATAGAGACTGATTGAAAATATATATAAATAACCCTAAGTCAGCTCCAATATCTTCTTTATTCCTCATTTGAATTAAACCAGAAATGAGTAAAATGAAAATAGTGCGTCAAAAACTGTAAACCCTCGGTAAGTGATGTAAACGATGGAATTTGTTTACAAAAATGATTTTCCATAGCAAGAACAAATCATATTGTGTAATTTGATATGAGCTTCGATTTGATATTTTATAATAGTCGTTTCGATACCCGAGTCAAAAGTCATCTTCGTTGAAAGTTACAACTCATATTTAACAAATGTTTTTTTGTTTTTGATTATGTTAACAACATCCAATTTATTTTTCTCTTCTCTTAGTTTTTTTATGAATAGAGACTGATTGAAAATATATATAAATAACCCTAAGTCAGCTCCAATATCTTCTTTATTCCTCAATTGAATTAAACCAGAAATGTGTAAAATGAAAATAGTGCGTCAAAAACTTTAAACCCTCGGTAAGTGATGTAAACGATGGAATTTGGGTACAAAAAAGATTTTCCATAGCAAGAACAAATCATATTGTGTAATTTGATATGAGCTTCGATTTGATATTTTATAATAGTCGTTTCGATACCCGAGTCAAAAGTTATCTTCGTTGAAAGTTACAACTCATATTTAACAAATGTTTTTTTGTTTTTGATAATGTTAACAACATCTAATTTATTTTTCTCTTCTCTTATTTTTTTTATGAATAGAGACTGATTGAAAATATATATAAATAACCCTAAGTCAGCTCCAATATCTTCTTTATTCCTCAATTGAATTAAACTAGAAATGAGTAAAATGAAAATAGTGCGTCAAAAACTTTAAAACCTCGGTAAGTGATGTAAACGATAGAAATTGGGTACAAAAATGATTTTCCATAGCAAGACCAAATTATATTGTGTAATTTGATACGAGCTTCGATTTGATATATTATAATATTCGTTTCGATACCCGAGTCAAAAGTTATCTTCGTTGAAAGTTGCAACTAATATTTAACAAATGTTTTTTTGTTTTTGAAAATGTTACCAACATTCAATTTATTTTTCTCTCCTCTTAGTTTTTTTATGAATAGAGACTAATTGGAAATATATATAAATAACCCTAAGTCAGCAGCAATATCTTCTTTATTCCTCTATTGAATTAAACCAGAAATAAGTAAAATAAAAATGGTGCGTAAAAAACATTACACACATGGTAACTGATGTAACCGATGGAATTTGGGTAAAAAATGATTTTGCACTACAAGACCAATTTATATTGTGTAATTTGATACGAGCTTCGATTTGATATATTATAATAGTCGTTTCGATACCCGTGTCAAAAGTTATCTTCGTTGAAAGTTGCAACTCATATTTAACAAATGTTTTTTTGTTTTTGAAAATGTTAACAACATCCCATTTATTTTTCTCTTCTCTTTTTTTTTATTATGAATAGAGATTGATAGAAAATATATATAAATAACCCTAAATTCGCCCCAATATCTTGTTTATTTATCTATTGAATTAAACCAGAAATAATTAAAATGAAAATAGTGCGTCGAAAACTATAAATCCTCAATAAGTGATGTTAACGATGGAATTTGTTTACAAAAATGATAATACATAGCGAGACAAAATTATATTATAATATTTTATACGAGCTTCGATTTGATATATTATAATAGTCGTTTCGATATCCGAGTCAAAAATTATCTTCGTTGAAATTGTCAAGTCATATTTAACAAATATTATTTTTGTTTTTGAAAATTTTAACAACATTCAATTTATTTTTCTCTTCTCTTATTTTTTTTTATGAATAGAGACTGATTGAAAATATATATAAATAACCCTAAGTCCGCACCAATATCTTCTTTATTCCTCAATTGAATTAAACGAGAAATAAGTAAAATGATAATAGTGCGTTAAAAACTGTAAACCCTCGGTAAGTGCTGTAAACGATGGAATTTGGGTACAAAAATGATTTTCTATAGCAAGACCAAGTTATATTGTGTAATTTGATACGAGCTTCGATTTGATATATTATAATAGTCGTTTCGATACCCGAGTAAAAAGTTATCTTCGTTGAAAGTTGCAACTCATATTTAACAAATGTTTTTTTGTTTTTGAAAATGTTAACAACATTTATTTATTTTTCTCTTCTCTTATTTTTTTATGAATAGAGACTGATTGAAAATATATATAAATAACCCTAATTCAGCACCAATATCTTCTTTATTCCTCAATTGAATTAAACCAGAAATAAGTAAAATGATAATAGTGCGTCAAAAATTGTAAAAAACCCTCGGTAAGTGATGTAAACGATGGAAATTGGGTACAAAAATGATTTTCCATAGCAAGACCAAATTATATTGTATAATTTGATATGAACATCGATTTGATATATTATAATAGTCGTTTCGATACCCGAGTCAAAAGTTATCTTCGTTGAAAGTTGCAACTCATATTTAACAAATGTTTTTTTGTTTTTGAAAATGTTAAAAACATCAATTTATTTTTCTCTTCTCTTAGTTTTTTTATGAATAGAGACTGATTGAAAATATATATAAATAACCCTAAGTCAGCACCAATATCTTTTTTATTCCTCAATTGAATTAAACCAGAAATAAGTAAAATGAAAATAGTGCGTCAAAAACTGTAAAAAACCCTCGGTAAGTGATGTAAACGATGGAAATTGGGTACAAAAATGATTTTCCATAGCAAGACCAAATTATATTGTGTAATTTGATACGAGCTTTGATTTGATATAATATAATAGTCGTTTCGATACCCGAGTCAAAAGTTATCTTTGTTGAAAGTTGCAACTCATATTTAACAAATGTTTTTTTTGTTTTTGAAAATGTTAACAACATTCAATTTATTTTTCTCTTCTCTTAGTTTTTTTATGAATAGAGACTGATTGAAAATATATAAAAATAACCCTAAGTCAGCACAAATATCTTCTTTATTCCTCTATTGAATTAGACCAGAAATAAGTAAAATGAAAATAGTGCGTCAAAAACTGTAAACCCTCGGTAAGTGATGTAAACGATGGAATTTGGGTACAAAAATGATTTTGCAAAGTGAAACCTAATCATATTGTGTAATTTGATACGAGCTTCGATTTAATATATTATAATAGTCGTTTCGATACCTGAGTCAAAAGTTATCTTCGTTGAATATTGCAACTCATATTTAACAAATGTTTTTTTGTTTTCGAAAATGTTAACAACATGCAATTTATTTTTCTATTCTCTTAGTTTTTTTATGAATAGAGACTAATTGGAAATATATATAAATAACCCTAAGTCAGCAGCAATATCTTCTTTATTCCTCTATTGAATTAAACCAGAAATAAGTAAAATAAAAATGGTGCGTAAAAAACATTACACACATGGTAACTGATGTAACCGATGGAATTTGGGTAAAAAATGATTTTGCACTACAAGACCAATTTATATTGTGTAATTTGATACGAGCTTCGATTTGATATATTATAATAGTCGTTTCGATACCCGTGTCAAAAGTTATCTTCGTTGAAAGTTGCAACTCATATTTAACAAATGTTTTTTTGTTTTTGAAAATGTTAACAACATCCCATTTATTTTTCTCTTCTCTTTTTTTTTTATTATGAATAGAGATTGATAGAAAATATATATAAATAACCCTAAATTCGCCCCAATATCTTGTTTATTTATCTATTGAATTAAACCAGAAATAATTAAAATGAAAATAGTGCGTCGAAAACTATAAATCCTCAATAAGTGATGTTAACGATGGAATTTGTTTACAAAAATGATAATACATAGCGAGACAAAATTATATTATAAAATTTTATACGAGCTTCGATTTGATATATTATAATAGTCGTTTCGATATCCGAGTCAAAAATTATCTTCGTTGAAATTGTCAAGTCATATTTAACAAATATTATTTTTGTTTTTGAAAATTTTAACAACATTCAATTTATTTTTCTCTTCTCTTATTTTTTTTTATGAATAGAGACTGATTGAAAATATATATAAATAACCCTAAGTCCGCACCAATATCTTCTTTATTCCTCAATTGAATTAAACGAGAAATAAGTAAAATGATAATAGTGCGTTAAAAACTGTAAACCCTCGGTAAGTGCTGTAAACGATGGAATTTGGGTACAAAAATGATTTTCTATAGCAAGACCAAGTTATATTGTGTAATTTGATACGAGCTTCGATTTGATATATTATAATAGTCGTTTCGATACCCGAGTAAAAAGTTATCTTCGTTGAAAGTTGCAACTCATATTTAACAAATGTTTTTTTTGTTTTTGAAAATGTTAACAACATTTATTTATTTTTCTCTTCTCTTATTTTTTTATGAATAGAGACTGATTGAAAATATATATAAATAACCCTAATTCAGCACCAATATCTTCTTTATTCCTCAATTGAATTAAACCAGAAATAAGTAAAATGATAATAGTGCGTCAAAAATTGTAAAAAACCCCCGGTAAGTGATGTAAACGATGGAAATTGGGTACAAAAATGATTTTCCATAGCAAGACCAAATTATATTGTATAATTTGATATGAACATCGATTTGATATATTATAATAGTCGTTTCGATACCCGAGTCAAAAGTTATCTTCGTTGAAAGTTGCAACTCATATTTAACAAATGTTTTTTTGTTTTTGAAAATGTTAAAAACATCAATTTATTTTTCTCTTCTCTTAGTTTTTTTATGAATAGAGACTGATTGAAAATATATATAAATAACCCTAAGTCAGCACCAATATCTTCTTTATTCCTCTATTGAATTAAACCAGAAATGAGTAAAATGAAAATAGTGCGTCAAAAACTGTAAACCCTCAGTAAGTGATGTTAACGATGGAATTTGTTTACAAAAATGATTTTCCATAGCAAGAACAAATCATATTGTGTAATTTGATACGAGCTTCGATTTGATATATTATAATATTCGTTTCGATACCCGAGTCAAAAGTTATTTTCGTTGAAAGTTGCAACTAATATTTAACAAATGTTTTTTTGTTTTTGAAAATGTTAACAACATTCAATTTATTTTTCTCCCCTCTTAGTTTTTTTATGAATAGAGACTGATTGGAAATATATATAAATAACCCTAAGTCAGCACCAATATCTTCTTTATTCCTCTATTGAATTAAACCAGAAATGAGTAAAATGAAAATAGTGCGTCAAAAACTGTAAACCCTCAGTAAGTGATGTTAACGATGGAATTTGTTTTCAAAAATGATTTTCCATAGCAAGACCAAATTATATTGTGTAATTTGATATGAGCTTCGATTTGATATATTATAATATTCGTTTCGATACCCGAGTCATAAATTATCTTCGTTGAAAGTTGCAAATAATATTTGACAAATGTTTTTTTGTTTTTGAAAATGTTAACAACATTCAATTTATTTTTCTCTCCTCTTAGTTTTTTTATGAATAGAGAATGATTGGAAATATATATAAATAACCCTAAGTCAGCCCCAATATCTTCTTTATTCCTCAATTGAATTAAACCAGAAATGAGTAAAATAAAAATGGTGCGTAGAAAACATTACACCCACGGTAAGTGATGTAACCGATGGAATTTGGGTAAAAAAATGATTTTCCAGTGCAAGACCAAATTATATTGTGTAATTTGATACTAGCTTCGATTTGATATATTATAATAGTCGTTTCGATACCCGAGTCAAAAGTTATCTTCGTTGAAAGTTGCAACTCATATATAACAAATGTTTTTTTGTTTTTGAAAATGTTAACAACATTTAATTTATTTTTCTCTTCTCTAAGTTTTTTTATGAATAGAGACTGATTGAAAATATATATAAATAACCCTAATTCAGCACCAATATCTTCTTTATTCCTCAATTAAATTAAACCAGGAATAAGTAAAATGAAAATGGTGCGTCAAAAACTGTAAAAAACCCTCGGTAAGTGATGTAAACGATGGAAATTGGGTACAAAAATGATTTTCCAGAGCAAGACCAAATTATATTGTGTAATTTGATATGAACTTCGATTTGATATATTATAATAGTCGTTTCGATACCCGAGTCAAAAGTTATCTTCGTTGAAAGTCGCAACTCATATTTAACAAATGTTTTTTGTTTTTGAAAATGTTAACAACATTTAATTTATTTTTCTCTTCTCTAAGTTTTTTTATGAATAGAGACTGATTGAAAATATATATAAATAACCCTAATTCAGCACCAATATCTTCTATATTCCTCAATTAAATTAAACCAGAAATAAGTAAAATGAAAATAGTGCGTCAAAAACTGTAAAAAACCCACGGTAAGTGATGTAACCCATGGAATTTGGGTAAAAAAATGATTTCCCACTGCAAGACCAAATTATATTGTGTAATTTGATACGAGCTTCGATTTGATATATTATAATAGTCGTTTCGATACCCGAGTCAAAAGTTATCTACGTTGAAAGTTGCAACTCATATTTAACAAATGTTTTTTTGTTTTTGAAAATGTTAACAACATCAATTTATTTTTCTCTTCTCTTAGTTTTTTTATGAATAGAGACTGATTGAAAATATATATAAATAACCCTAAGTCAGCACCAATATCTTTTTTATTCCTCAATTGAATTAAAACAGAAATATGTAAAATGAAAATAGTGCGTCAAAAACTGTAAAAAACCCTCGGTAAGTGATGTAAACGATGGAAATTGGGTACAAAAATGATTTTCCATAGCAAGACCAAATTATATTGTGTAATTTGATACGAGCTTTGATTTGATATAATATAATAGTCGTTTCGATACCCGAGTCAAAAGTTATCTTCGTTGAAAGTTGCAACTCATATTTAACAAATGTTTTTTTTGTTTTTGAAAATGTTAACAACATCCAATTTATTTTTCTCTTCTCTTAGTTTTTTTATGAATAGAGACTGATTGAAAAAATATAAAAATAACCCTAAGTCAGCAATAATATCTTCTTTATTCCTCTATTGAATTAGACCATAAATAAGTAAAATGAAAATGGTGCATCAAAAACTGTAAAACACTCGGTAAGTGATGTAAACACAGTAATTTGGGTACAAAAAAGATTTTCCATAGCAAGAACAAATCATATTATGTAATTTGATATGAGCTTCGATTTGATATTTTATAATAGTCGTTTCGATACCCGAGTCAAACGTTATCTTCGTTGAAAGTTACAACTTATATTTAACAAATGTTTTTTTTGTTTTTGATTATGTTAACAACATCTAATTTATTTTTCTCTTCTCTTAGTTTTTTTATGAATAGAGACTGATTGAAAATATATATAAATAACCCTAAGTCAGCTCCAATATCTTCTTTATTCCTCATTTGAATTAAACCAGAAATGAGTAAAATGAAAATAGTGCGTCAAAAACTGTAAACCCTCGGTAAGTGATGTAAACGATGGAATTTGTTTACAAAAATGATTTTCCATAGCAAGAACAAATCATATTGTGTAATTTGATATGAGCTTCGATTTGATATTTTATAATAGTCGTTTCGATACCCGAGTCAAAAGTCATCTTCGTTGAAAGTTACAACTCATATTTAACAAATGTTTTTTTGTTTTTGATTATGTTAACAACATCCAATTTATTTTTCTCTTCTCTTAGTTTTTTTATGAATAGAGACTGATTGAAAATATATATAAATAACCCTAAGTCAGCTCCAATATCTTCTTTATTCCTCAATTGAATTAAACCAGAAATGTGTAAAATGAAAATAGTGCGTCAAAAACTTTAAACCCTCGGTAAGTGATGTAAACGATGGAATTTGGGTACAAAAAAGATTTTCCATAGCAAGAACAAATCATATTGTGTAATTTGATATGAGCTTCGATTTGATATTTTATAATAGTCGTTTCGATACCCGAGTCAAAAGTTATCTTCGTTGAAAGTTACAACTCATATTTAACAAATGTTTTTTTGTTTTTGATAATGTTAACAACATCTAATTTATTTTTCTCTTCTCTTATTTTTTTTATGAATAGAGACTGATTGAAAATATATATAAATAACCCTAAGTCAGCTCCAATATCTTCTTTATTCCTCAATTGAATTAAACTAGAAATGAGTAAAATGAAAATAGTGCGTCAAAAACTTTAAAACCTCGGTAAGTGATGTAAACGATAGAAATTGGGTACAAAAATGATTTTCCATAGCAAGACCAAATTATATTGTGTAATTTGATACGAGCTTCGATTTGATATATTATAATATTCGTTTCGATACCCGAGTCAAAAGTTATCTTCGTTGAAAGTTGCAACTAATATTTAACAAATGTTTTTTTGTTTTTGAAAATGTTACCAACATTCAATTTATTTTTCTCTCCTCTTAGTTTTTTTATGAATAGAGACTAATTGGAAATATATATAAATAACCCTAAGTCAGCAGCAATATCTTCTTTATTCCTCTATTGAATTAAACCAGAAATAAGTAAAATAAAAATGGTGCGTAAAAAACATTACACACATGGTAACTGATGTAACCGATGGAATTTGGGTAAAAAATGATTTTGCACTACAAGACCAATTTATATTGTGTAATTTGATACGAGCTTCGATTTGATATATTATAATAGTCGTTTCGATACCCGTGTCAAAAGTTATCTTCGTTGAAAGTTGCAACTCATATTTAACAAATGTTTTTTTGTTTTTGAAAATGTTAACAACATCCCATTTATTTTTCTCTTCTCTTTTTTTTTTTATTATGAATAGAGATTGATAGAAAATATATATAAATAACCCTAAATTCGCCCCAATATCTTGTTTATTTATCTATTGAATTAAACCAGAAATAATTAAAATGAAAATAGTGCGTCGAAAACTATAAATCCTCAATAAGTGATGTTAACGATGGAATTTGTTTACAAAAATGATAATACATAGCGAGACAAAATTATATTATAATATTTTATACGAGCTTCGATTTGATATATTATAATAGTCGTTTCGATATCCGAGTCAAAAATTATCTTCGTTGAAATTGTCAAGTCATATTTAACAAATATTATTTTTGTTTTTGAAAATTTTAACAACATTCAATTTATTTTTCTCTTCTCTTATTTTTTTTATGAATAGAGACTGATTGAAAATATATATAAATAACCCTAAGTCCGCACCAATATCTTCTTTATTCCTCAATTGAATTAAACGAGAAATAAGTAAAATGATAATAGTGCGTTAAAAACTGTAAACCCTCGGTAAGTGCTGTAAACGATGGAATTTGGGTACAAAAATGATTTTCTATAGCAAGACCAAGTTATATTGTGTAATTTGATACGAGCTTCGATTTGATATATTATAATAGTCGTTTCGATACCCGAGTAAAAAGTTATCTTCGTTGAAAGTTGCAACTCATATTTAACAAATGTTTTTTTGTTTTTGAAAATGTTAACAACATTTATTTATTTTTCTCTTCTCTTATTTTTTTATGAATAGAGACTGATTGAAAATATATATAAATAACCCTAATTCAGCACCAATATCTTCTTTATTCCTCAATTGAATTAAACCAGAAATAAGTAAAATGATAATAGTGCGTCAAAAATTGTAAAAAACCCTCGGTAAGTGATGTAAACGATGGAAATTGGGTACAAAAATGATTTTCCATAGCAAGACCAAATTATATTGTATAATTTGATATGAACATCGATTTGATATATTATAATAGTCGTTTCGATACCCGAGTCAAAAGTTATCTTCGTTGAAAGTTGCAACTCATATTTAACAAATGTTTTTTTGTTTTTGAAAATGTTAAAAACATCAATTTATTTTTCTCTTCTCTTAGTTTTTTTATGAATAGAGACTGATTGAAAATATATATAAATA
This sequence comes from Hippophae tibetana, assembly GCA_037013495.1. Taxonomy (NCBI): domain Eukaryota; kingdom Viridiplantae; phylum Streptophyta; class Magnoliopsida; order Rosales; family Elaeagnaceae; genus Hippophae; species Hippophae tibetana. The sequence goes on along the minus strand of CM072809.1, from coordinate 40,838,029 downwards.
ACCCTAAGTCAGCACCAATATCTTTTTTATTCCTCAATTGAATTAAACCAGAAATAAGTAAAATGAAAATAGTGCGTCAAAAACTGTAAAAAACCCTCGGTAAGTGATGTAAACGATGGAAATTGGGTACAAAAATGATTTTCCATAGCAAGACCAAATTATATTGTGTAATTTGATACGAGCTTTGATTTGATATAATATAATAGTCGTTTCGATACCCGAGTCAAAAGTTATCTTCGTTGAAAGTTGCAACTCATATTTAACAAATGTTTTTTTTGTTTTTGAAAATGTTAACAACATTCAATTTATTTTTCTCTTCTCTTAGTTTTTTTATGAATAGAGACTGATTGAAAATATATAAAAATAACCCTAAGTCAGCACAAATATCTTCTTTATTCCTCTATTGAATTAGACCAGAAATAAGTAAAATGAAAATAGTGCGTCAAAAACTGTAAACCCTCGGTAAGTGATGTAAACGATGGAATTTGGGTACAAAAATGATTTTGCAAAGTGAAACCTAATCATATTGTGTAATTTGATACGAGCTTCGATTTAATATATTATAATAGTCGTTTCGATACCTGAGTCAAAAGTTATCTTCGTTGAATATTGCAACTCATATTTAACAAATGTTTTTTTGTTTTCGAAAATGTTAACAACATGCAATTTATTTTTCTATTCTCTTAGTTTTTTTATGAATAGAGACTAATTGGAAATATATATAAATAACCCTAAGTCAGCAGCAATATCTTCTTTATTCCTCTATTGAATTAAACCAGAAATAAGTAAAATAAAAATGGTGCGTAAAAAACATTACACACATGGTAACTGATGTAACCGATGGAATTTGGGTAAAAAATGATTTTGCACTACAAGACCAATTTATATTGTGTAATTTGATACGAGCTTCGATTTGATATATTATAATAGTCGTTTCGATACCCGTGTCAAAAGTTATCTTCGTTGAAAGTTGCAACTCATATTTAACAAATGTTTTTTTGTTTTTGAAAATGTTAACAACATCCCATTTATTTTTCTCTTCTCTTTTTTTTTTATTATGAATAGAGATTGATAGAAAATATATATAAATAACCCTAAATTCGCCCCAATATCTTGTTTATTTATCTATTGAATTAAACCAGAAATAATTAAAATGAAAATAGTGCGTCGAAAACTATAAATCCTCAATAAGTGATGTTAACGATGGAATTTGTTTACAAAAATGATAATACATAGCGAGACAAAATTATATTATAAAATTTTATACGAGCTTCGATTTGATATATTATAATAGTCGTTTCGATATCCGAGTCAAAAATTATCTTCGTTGAAATTGTCAAGTCATATTTAACAAATATTATTTTTGTTTTTGAAAATTTTAACAACATTCAATTTATTTTTCTCTTCTCTTATTTTTTTTATGAATAGAGACTGATTGAAAATATATATAAATAACCCTAAGTCCGCACCAATATCTTCTTTATTCCTCAATTGAATTAAACGAGAAATAAGTAAAATGATAATAGTGCGTTAAAAACTGTAAACCCTCGGTAAGTGCTGTAAACGATGGAATTTGGGTACAAAAATGATTTTCTATAGCAAGACCAAGTTATATTGTGTAATTTGATACGAGCTTCGATTTGATATATTATAATAGTCGTTTCGATACCCGAGTAAAAAGTTATCTTCGTTGAAAGTTGCAACTCATATTTAACAAATGTTTTTTTGTTTTTGAAAATGTTAACAACATTTATTTATTTTTCTCTTCTCTTATTTTTTTATGAATAGAGACTGATTGAAAATATATATAAATAACCCTAATTCAGCACCAATATCTTCTTTATTCCTCAATTGAATTAAACCAGAAATAAGTAAAATGATAATAGTGCGTCAAAAATTGTAAAAAACCCTCGGTAAGTGATGTAAACGATGGAAATTGGGTACAAAAATGATTTTCCATAGCAAGACCAAATTATATTGTATAATTTGATATGAACATCGATTTGATATATTATAATAGTCGTTTCGATACCCGAGTCAAAAGTTATCTTCGTTGAAAGTTGCAACTCATATTTAACAAATGTTTTTTTGTTTTTGAAAATGTTAAAAACATCAATTTATTTTTCTCTTCTCTTAGTTTTTTTATGAATAGAGACTGATTGAAAATATATATAAATAACCCTAAGTCAGCACCAATATCTTTTTTATTCCTCAATTGAATTAAACCAGAAATAAGTAAAATGAAAATAGTGCGTCAAAAACTGTAAAAAACCCTCGGTAAGTGATGTAAACGATGGAAATTGGGTACAAAAATGATTTTCCATAGCAAGACCAAATTATATTGTGTAATTTGATACGAGCTTTGATTTGATATAATATAATAGTCGTTTCGATACCCGAGTCAAAAGTTATCTTCGTTGAAAGTTGCAACTCATATTTAACAAATGTTTTTTTTGTTTTTGAAAATGTTAACAACATTCAATTTATTTTTCTCTTCTCTTAGTTTTTTTATGAATAGAGACTGATTGAAAATATATAAAAATAACCCTAAGTCAGCACAAATATCTTCTTTATTCCTCTATTGAATTAGACCAGAAATAAGTAAAATGAAAATAGTGCGTCAAAAACTGTAAACCCTCGGTAAGTGATGTAAACGATGGAATTTGGGTACAAAAATGATTTTGCAAAGTGAAACCTAATCATATTGTGTAATTTGATACGAGCTTCGATTTAATATATTATAATAGTCGTTTCGATACCTGAGTCAAAAGTTATCTTCGTTGAATATTGCAACTCATATTTAACAAATGTTTTTTTGTTTTCGAAAATGTTAACAACATGCAATTTATTTTTCTATTCTCTTAGTTTTTTTATGAATAGAGACTGATTGAAAATATATATAAATAACCCTATGTCCGCACCCATATCTTCTTTATTCCTCAATTGAATTAAACCAGAAATAAGTAAAATGAAAATAGTGCGTCAAAAACTGTAAACCCTCGGTAAATGATGTAAACGATGGAATTTGGGTACAAAAAAGATTTTCCATAGCAAGAAGAATTCATATTGTGTAATTTGATATGAGCTTCGATTTGATATTTTATAATAGTCGTTTCGATACCCGAGTCATAATTTATCTTCGTTGAAAGTTACAACTCATATTTAACAAATGTTTTTTTGTTTTTGATTATGTTAACAACATCCAATTTATTTTTCTCTTCTCTTAGTTTTTTTATGAATAGAGACTGATTGAAAATATATATAAATAACCCTAAGTCAGCTCCAATATCTTCTTTATTCCTCAATTGAATTAAACCAGAAATGAGTAAAATGAAAATAGTGCGTCAAAAACTTTAAACCCTCGGTAAGTGATGTAAACGATGGAAATTGGGTACAAAAATGATTTTCCATTGCAAGACCAAATTATATTGTGTAATTTGATACGAGCTTCGATTTGATATATTATAATATTCGTTTCGATACCCGAGTCAAAAGTTATCTTCGTTGAAAGTTGCAACTAATATTTAAGAAATGTTTTTTTGTTTTTGAAAATGTTAACAACATTCAATTTATTTTTCTCTCCTCTTAGTTTTTTTATGAATAGAAACTGATTGGAAATATATCTAAATAACCCTAAGTCAGCACCAATATCTTCTTTATTCCTCTATTGAATTAAACCAGAAATGAGTAAAATGAAAATAGTGCGTCAAAAACTGTAAACCCTCAGTAAGTGATGTTAACGATGGAATTTGTTTACAAAAATGATTTTACATAGAAAGACCAAATTATATTGTGTAATTTGATACGAGCTTCGATTTGATATATTATAATAGTCGTTTCGATACCCGTGTCAAAAGTTATCTTCGTTGAAAGTTGCAACTCATATTTAACAAATGTTTTTTTGTTTTTGAAAATGTTAACAACATCCCATTTATTTTTCTCTTCTCTTTTTTTTTTATTATGAATAGAGATTGATAGAAAATATATATAAATAACCCTAAATTCGCCCCAATATCTTGTTTATTTATCTATTGAATTAAACCAGAAATAATTAAAATGAAAATAGTGCGTCGAAAACTATAAATCCTCAATAAGTGATGTTAACGATGGAATTTGTTTACAAAAATGATAATACATAGCGAGACAAAATTATATTATAAAATTTTATACGAGCTTCGATTTGATATATTATAATAGTCGTTTCGATATCCGAGTCAAAAATTATCTTCGTTGAAATTGTCAAGTCATATTTAACAAATATTATTTTTGTTTTTGAAAATTTTAACAACATTCAATTTATTTTTCTCTTCTCTTATTTTTTTTATGAATAGAGACTGATTGAAAATATATATAAATAACCCTAAGTCCGCACCAATATCTTCTTTATTCCTCAATTGAATTAAACGAGAAATAAGTAAAATGATAATAGTGCGTTAAAAACTGTAAACCCTCGGTAAGTGCTGTAAACGATGGAATTTGGGTACAAAAATGATTTTCTATAGCAAGACCAAGTTATATTGTGTAATTTGATACGAGCTTCGATTTGATATATTATAATAGTCGTTTCGATACCCGAGTAAAAAGTTATCTTCGTTGAAAGTTGCAACTCATATTTAACAAATGTTTTTTTGTTTTTGAAAATGTTAACAACATTTATTTATTTTTCTCTTCTCTTATTTTTTTATGAATAGAGACTGATTGAAAATATATATAAATAACCCTAATTCAGCACCAATATCTTCTTTATTCCTCAATTGAATTAAACCAGAAATAAGTAAAATGATAATAGTGCGTCAAAAATTGTAAAAAACCCTCGGTAAGTGATGTAAACGATGGAAATTGGGTACAAAAATGATTTTCCATAGCAAGACCAAATTATATTGTATAATTTGATATGAACATCGATTTGATATATTATAATAGTCGTTTCGATACCCGAGTCAAAAGTTATCTTCGTTGAAAGTTGCAACTCATATTTAACAAATGTTTTTTTGTTTTTGAAAATGTTAAAAACATCAATTTATTTTTCTCTTCTCTTAGTTTTTTTATGAATAGAGACTGATTGAAAATATATATAAATAACCCTAAGTCAGCACCAATATCTTTTTTATTCCTCAATTGAATTAAACCAGAAATAAGTAAAATGAAAATAGTGCGTCAAAAACTGTAAAAAACCCTCGGTAAGTGATGTAAACGATGGAAATTGGGTACAAAAATGATTTTCCATAGCAAGACCAAATTATATTGTGTAATTTGATACGAGCTTTGATTTGATATAATATAATAGTCGTTTCGATACCCGAGTCAAAAGTTATCTTCGTTGAAAGTTGCAACTCATATTTAACAAATGTTTTTTTTGTTTTTGAAAATGTTAACAACATTCAATTTATTTTTCTCTTCTCTTAGTTTTTTTATGAATAGAGACTGATTGAAAATATATAAAAATAACCCTAAGTCAGCACAAATATCTTCTTTATTCCTCTATTGAATTAGACCAGAAATAAGTAAAATGAAAATAGTGCGTCAAAAACTGTAAACCCTCGGTAAGTGATGTAAACGATGGAATTTGGGTACAAAAATGATTTTGCAAAGTGAAACCTAATCATATTGTGTAATTTGATACGAGCTTCGATTTAATATATTATAATAGTCGTTTCGATACCTGAGTCAAAAGTTATCTTCGTTGAATATTGCAACTCATATTTAACAAATGTTTTTTTGTTTTCGAAAATGTTAACAACATGCAATTTATTTTTCTATTCTCTTAGTTTTTTTATGAATAGAGACTAATTGGAAATATATATAAATAACCCTAAGTCAGCAGCAATATCTTCTTTATTCCTCTATTGAATTAAACCAGAAATAAGTAAAATAAAAATGGTGCGTAAAAAACATTACACACATGGTAACTGATGTAACCGATGGAATTTGGGTAAAAAATGATTTTGCACTACAAGACCAATTTATATTGTGTAATTTGATACGAGCTTCGATTTGATATATTATAATAGTCGTTTCGATACCCGTGTCAAAAGTTATCTTCGTTGAAAGTTGCAACTCATATTTAACAAATGTTTTTTTGTTTTTGAAAATGTTAACAACATCCCATTTATTTTTCTCTTCTCTTTTTTTTTTATTATGAATAGAGATTGATAGAAAATATATATAAATAACCCTAAATTCGCCCCAATATCTTGTTTATTTATCTATTGAATTAAACCAGAAATAATTAAAATGAAAATAGTGCGTCGAAAACTATAAATCCTCAATAAGTGATGTTAACGATGGAATTTGTTTACAAAAATGATAATACATAGCGAGACAAAATTATATTATAAAATTTTATACGAGCTTCGATTTGATATATTATAATAGTCGTTTCGATATCCGAGTCAAAAATTATCTTCGTTGAAATTGTCAAGTCATATTTAACAAATATTATTTTTGTTTTTGAAAATTTTAACAACATTCAATTTATTTTTCTCTTCTCTTATTTTTTTTATGAATAGAGACTGATTGAAAATATATATAAATAACCCTAAGTCCGCACCAATATCTTCTTTATTCCTCAATTGAATTAAACGAGAAATAAGTAAAATGATAATAGTGCGTTAAAAACTGTAAACCCTCGGTAAGTGCTGTAAACGATGGAATTTGGGTACAAAAATGATTTTCTATAGCAAGACCAAGTTATATTGTGTAATTTGATACGAGCTTCGATTTGATATATTATAATAGTCGTTTCGATACCCGAGTAAAAAGTTATCTTCGTTGAAAGTTGCAACTCATATTTAACAAATGTTTTTTTGTTTTTGAAAATGTTAACAACATTTATTTATTTTTCTCTTCTCTTATTTTTTTATGAATAGAGACTGATTGAAAATATATATAAATAACCCTAATTCAGCACCAATATCTTCTTTATTCCTCAATTGAATTAAACCAGAAATAAGTAAAATGATAATAGTGCGTCAAAAATTGTAAAAAACCCTCGGTAAGTGATGTAAACGATGGAAATTGGGTACAAAAATGATTTTCCATAGCAAGACCAAATTATATTGTATAATTTGATATGAACATCGATTTGATATATTATAATAGTCGTTTCGATACCCGAGTCAAAAGTTATCTTCGTTGAAAGTTGCAACTCATATTTAACAAATGTTTTTTTGTTTTTGAAAATGTTAAAAACATCAATTTATTTTTCTCTTCTCTTAGTTTTTTTATGAATAGAGACTGATTGAAAATATATATAAATAACCCTAAGTCAGCACCAATATCTTTTTTATTCCTCAATTGAATTAAACCAGAAATAAGTAAAATGAAAATAGTGCGTCAAAAACTGTAAAAAACCCTCGGTAAGTGATGTAAACGATGGAAATTGGGTACAAAAATGATTTTCCATAGCAAGACCAAATTATATTGTGTAATTTGATACGAGCTTTGATTTGATATAATATAATAGTCGTTTCGATACCCGAGTCAAAAGTTATCTTCGTTGAAAGTTGCAACTCATATTTAACAAATGTTTTTTTTGTTTTTGAAAATGTTAACAACATTCAATTTATTTTTCTCTTCTCTTAGTTTTTTTATGAATAGAGACTGATTGAAAATATATAAAAATAACCCTAAGTCAGCACAAATATCTTCTTTATTCCTCTATTGAATTAGACCAGAAATAAGTAAAATGAAAATAGTGCGTCAAAAACTGTAAACCCTCGGTAAGTGATGTAAACGATGGAATTTGGGTACAAAAATGATTTTGCAAAGTGAAACCTAATCATATTGTGTAATTTGATACGAGCTTCGATTTAATATATTATAATAGTCGTTTCGATACCTGAGTCAAAAGTTATCTTCGTTGAATATTGCAACTCATATTTAACAAATGTTTTTTTGTTTTCGAAAATGTTAACAACATGCAATTTATTTTTCTATTCTCTTAGTTTTTTTATGAATAGAGACTGATTGAAAATATATATAAATAACCCTATGTCCGCACCCATATCTTCTTTATTCCTCAATTGAATTAAACCAGAAATAAGTAAAATGAAAATAGTGCGTCAAAAACTGTAAACCCTCGGTAAATGATGTAAACGATGGAATTTGGGTACAAAAAAGATTTTCCATAGCAAGAAGAATTCATATTGTGTAATTTGATATGAGCTTCGATTTGATATTTTATAATAGTCGTTTCGATACCCGAGTCATAATTTATCTTCGTTGAAAGTTACAACTCATATTTAACAAATGTTTTTTTGTTTTTGATTATGTTAACAACATCCAATTTATTTTTCTCTTCTCTTAGTTTTTTTATGAATAGAGACTGATTGAAAATATATATAAATAACCCTAAGTCAGCTCCAATATCTTCTTTATTCCTCAATTGAATTAAACCAGAAATGAGTAAAATGAAAATAGTGCGTCAAAAACTTTAAACCCTCGGTAAGTGATGTAAACGATGGAAATTGGGTACAAAAATGATTTTCCATTGCAAGACCAAATTATATTGTGTAATTTGATACGAGCTTCGATTTGATATATTATAATATTCGTTTCGATACCCGAGTCAAAAGTTATCTTCGTTGAAAGTTGCAACTAATATTTAAGAAATGTTTTTTTGTTTTTGAAAATGTTAACAACATTCAATTTATTTTTCTCTCCTCTTAGTTTTTTTATGAATAGAAACTGATTGGAAATATATCTAAATAACCCTAAGTCAGCACCAATATCTTCTTTATTCCTCTATTGAATTAAACCAGAAATGAGTAAAATGAAAATAGTGCGTCAAAAACTGTAAACCCTCAGTAAGTGATGTTAACGATGGAATTTGTTTACAAAAATGATTTTACATAGAAAGACCAAATTATATTGTGTAATTTGATACGAGCTTCGATTTGATATATTATAATAGTCGTTTCGATACCCGAGTAAAAAGTTATCTTCGTTGAAATTTGCAACTCATATTTAACAAATGTTTTTTTGTTTTTGAAAATGTTAACAACATTCAATTTATTTTTCTCTCCTCTTAGTTTTTTTATGAATAGAGACTGATTGAAAATATATATAAATAACCCTAAGTCAGCACCAATATCTTCTTTATTCCTCTATTGAATTAAACCAGAAATAAGTAAAATGAAAATAGTGCGTCAAAAACTGTACACGCATGGTAAGTGATGTAACCGATGAACTTTGGGTAAAAAAATGATTTTGCACTACAAGACCAATTTATATTGTGTAATTTGATACGAGCTTCGATTTGATATATTATAATAGTCGTTTCGATACCCGTGTCAAAAGTTATCTTCGTTGAAAGTTGCAACTTATATTTAACAAATGTTTTTATGTTTTTGAAAATGTTAACAAAATTCCATTTATTTTTCTCTTCTTTTTTTTATTATGAATATAGACTGATAGAAAATATATATAAATAACCCTAAGTCAGCACCAATATCTTCGTTATTCCTCAATTGAATTAAACCAGAAATAAGTAAAATGAAAATAGTGCGTCAAAAACTGTAAACCCTCGGTAAGTGATGTAAACGATGGAATTTGGGTACAAAAAAGAGTTTCCATAGCAAGAACAAATCATATTGTGTAATTTGATATGCGCTTCGATTTGATATTTTATAATAGTCGTTTCGATACCCGAGTCAAAAGTTATATTCGTTGAAAGTTACAACTCATATTTAAGAAATGTTTTTTTGTTTTTGATTATGTTAACAACATCCAATTTATTTTTCTCTTCTCTTAGTTTTTTTATGAATAGAGACTGATTGAAAATATATATAAATAACCCTAAGTCAGCTCCAATATCTTCTTTATTCCTCAATTGAATTAAACCAGAAATGAGTAAAATGAAAATAGTGCGTCAAAAACTTTAAACCCTCGGTAAGTGATGTAAACGATGGAATTTGGGTACAAAAATGATTTTCCATAGCAAGACCAAATTATATTGTGTAATTTGATATGAGTTTCGATTTGATATATTATAATATTTGTTTCGATACCCAAGTCAAAAGTTAACTTCGTTGAAAGTTGCAACTAATATTTAACAAATGTTTTTTTTGTTTTTGAAAATGTTAACAACATTCAATTTATTTTTCTCTCCTCTTAGTTTTTTTATGAATAGAGACTGATTTTAAATATATATAAATAACCCTAAGTCAGCACCAATATCTTCTTTATTCCTCTATTGAATTAAACCAGAAATAAGTAAAATAAAAATGGTGCGTAAAAAACATTACACCCACGGTAAGTGATGTAACCGATGGAATTTGGTTACTAAAATGATTTTCCATAGCAAGACCAAATTATATTGTATAATTTGATATGAACATCGATTTGATATATTATAATAGTCGTTTCGATACCCGAGTCAAAAGTTATCTTCGTTTAAAGTTGCAACTCATATTTAACAAATGTTTTTTTGTTTTTGATTATGTTATAAAACATTCAATTTATTTTTCTCTTCTCTTAGTTTTTTTATGAATAGAGACTGATTGAAAATATATATAAATAACCCTAAGTCCGCACCAATATCTTCTTTATTCCTCAATTGAATTAAACGAGAAATAAGTAAAATGATAATAGTGCGTTAAAAACTATAAACCCTCGGTAAGTGCTGTAAACGATGGAATTTGGGTACAAAAATGATTTTCTATAGCAAGACCAAGTTATATCGTGTAATTTGATACGAGCTTCGATTTGATATATTATAATAGTCGTTTCGATACCCGAGTAAAAAGTTATCTTCGTTGAAAGTTGCAACTCATATTTAACAAATGTTTTTTTGTTTTTGAAAATGTTAACAACATTTATTTATTTTTCTCTTCTCTTATTTTTTTATGAATAGAGACTGATTGAAAATATATATAAATAACCCTAATTCAGCACCAATATCTTCTTTATTCCTCTATTGAATTAAACCAGAAATAAGTAAAATGATAATAGTGCGTCAAAAATTGTAAAAAACCCTCGGTAAGTGATGTAAACGATGGAAATTGGGTACAAAAATGATTTTCCATAGCAAGACCAAATTATATTGTATAATTTGATATGAACATCGATTTGATATATTATAATAGTCGTTTCGATACCCGAGTCAAAAGTTATCTTCGTTGAAAGTTGCAACTCATATTTAACAAATGTTTTTTTGTTTTTGAAAATGTTAACAACATCAATTTATTTTTCTCTTCTCTTAGTTTTTTTATGAATAGAGACTGATTGAAAATATATATAAATAACCCTAAGTCATTACCAATATCTTTTTTATTCCTCAATTGAATTAAACCAGAAATAAGTAAAATGAAAATAGTGCGTCAAAAACTGTAAAAAACCCTCGGTAAGTGATGTAAACGATGGAAATGGGGTACAAAAATGATTTTCCATAGCAAGACCAAATTATATTGTGTAATTTGATACGAGCTTTGATTTGATATAATATAATAGTCGTTTCGATACCCGAGTCAAAAGTTATCTTCGTTGAAAGTTGCAACTCATATTTAACAAATGTTTTTTTTGTTTTTGAAAATGTTAACAACATTCAATTTATTTTTCTCTTCTCTTAGTTTTTTTATGAATAGAGACTGATTGAAAATATATAAAAATAACCCTAAGTCAGCACTAATATCTTCTTTATTCCTCTATTGAATTAGACCATAAATAAGTAAAATGAAAATAGTGCGTCAAAAACTGCAAACCCTCGGTAAGTGATGTAAACGATGGAATTTGGGTACAAAAATGATTTTGCAAAGTGAAACCTAATCATATTGTTTAATTTGATACGAGCTTCGATTTAATATATTATAATAGTCGTTTCGATACCTGAGTCAAAAGTTATCTTCGTTGAATATTGCAACTCATATTTAACAAATGTTTTTTTGTTTTCGAAAATGTTAACAACATCCAATTTATTTTTCTATTCTCTTAGTTTTTTTATGAATAGAGACTGATTGAAAATATATATAAATAACCCTATGTCCGCACCCTGATGAGTGCTCAAAAAGCACTAAAATAACCATGATTTTATGTACCTTAATTGATTAAAAATACATATATTTATATGTTTTATCATATATTTATATAAATTTGTCTTTTTCGGAATCACGGGTATTTTTATTGTTTTTCAGGTATTTTTGCTTAAAAACGCAATGTAAAGACTCAAAGAGGAATATTTGAAGCAATACATCACAAATATATCAATAAATAAGTGAGAAAAGGTCAACAAACATGGAAAAATCGGACGAAATGGGTCGAAAAGGTCAAAAATGTCAAAAAGACGGAAATCGCGCGCCGCAGCCCAGCGCCCCAGCGCCCAGCCGCGCGCGCCCGCGCGCGCTGGCACTGTTCACGCGCGCCTAGCTGCGCGCAGCGACAGCCCCAGCAGCCCCCCTCCGCGCGCCCAACGCGTTTTCGCCCCATTTTTCACGTGCAGCCGCCCCTGTGACGTCATGCTGACGTCATTGATGACATCAGCAATTCCAATACGCGTTTTTACATTTTTTAATATTTTTTTAACATTTGTTTTACTCATTTTTTCTCTCCATCCTCACCTATAAATACCCCCCTTCCCTTCACTTCAAATCACACCTTCAAAACTCACTTCTCTCTTCTTTCTTTCTCTCATTTCTTAGTTTTTAGTTTCTCTTAGTTTCTTTCTAAGTTTCTAAGCTTTTCTTAGTTTTTCTCTTAGTTTTTAGTTCAATTCTCTTAGGTTTAGTGTTCTTCTCTTTTTGAGAGGAACTTGTAATGTTTTTGTAATAATTTGATTTTTGATTCAATATATGGAAGTGCAAATTCCGCTCGGAGGTTTTCTAGCAACGGGAATAGCGTCGAAGTTCTGTAAGGATTTTATTTTCTTTACAGTTATTTTTATGCTTTATTCTTACATGTTATATTCAACTTGTCTGTGGTTAAATTTAACTATGCTAGCTGTTTAGTAAAAATGATGTAATAACGACGTTGTTATGCTTGCGAAATATTAAATAGGTAAAAATCTTTAAAATGAATTGATTTTGTTTTTATTCAAGATTTTATATTAAGAATGTTAGAGAGAAATATATTATTTTTCATTACAAACTTAAACCCGAAAATTAGATTTTAAGGTTTAGTTATCCGGTCTAATTTAGAGTAGTGCTCTTTTATTTGTTGGTACAATCGCCCGGTAGTTAGAGTGAAACTCTATTTCAAAAGTTTTTATAAGAATTATTATGTGAAAATGTATTGACAACATGTTTTCAATAGTGGTTTTAAAACTTGAAAGTTAGTACTCGGATAATTAAATTCTTAAGTTTAATTTGGACACCTTGAATAATGTTTAAATTGTCTAACCCCACCAAAGGTGGCATTTAAATGGTTCATTTTCAATCTCTTAGAAAAAGGAATTAATTTAATTAAGCATATTAGTTATCAACCCCACCCATAGGTGTTAATTGATTTGTTTAGTTAACAAAGAATATCTAACCCCACCAAAGGTGGTATTTATATAAAAAAGAGAGAATCAATTAAATATCAATTTATATCTTTAATAACCTAGTTAATATGAGCAAGCATAATTAATTTAGTTATTATATCCATAAATACTCCGCTAATATAAATGATAAAATTTGCATGAATATTTATTGAATCCGTATATATGTTTATTTTTAGATAATTATTTATTGAATATGTATCTATGTTTATTTTTATGTTATTAGATTATATTTAATTAATCTGTATATATGTTTATTTTATGTCATTAGATTAGGAACACAAAAACCAAACTATCGTGACAGGATGTTTAGGATTTAATTTCGTTTTTAAAAGTTTGAATAATAAATTAAAAACCACATACATTCCTTCCTTAGATCGACCTTGGGAGTATACCTATCATTTTCTTCGAAATGATTCGTGCACTTGCGAGAGTTTTATAAATATTAAAACCAAAGTATTTGCGAAGATCGGCGATGCCGGTTTTCGTTCATCAAGTTTTTGGCGCCGTTGCCGGGGAAGGAATAGCGTTTTTAAATTATTTATCAAAATTTTAAAAACATTTTTGTGCTGTAAATAATTGTGATATTTTAACAATAATCAAATTTCAAAATTCATAATAAATAAAAATAAAAATAAAAAAATAAAAAAATAAAAAAATAAAAAAAATATAATAATAATTTTTTTTTTATTGTAAAATAATTTAGAAATTTGAAATTTGAAATAAAATTTTTTTTACCGTTCATGAATAGTAAAAAAAATAAATAAATAAATAAAAAAAAATTAAAATTCAAAATTCAAAATTCAAAAAATTTTAAGTTAATAAGAAATATTATAGCGTGAATAGTAAAATAAAATTACCGTTCATAAAAAAAAAAAAAAAAAATTTCAAAAACTTAAATTTCAAAATTTTTAAGTTAATAAAACATAATATAGCGTGAATAGTAAAATAAAATTACCGTTCATGAATAGTAAAAATAAAAAAAAATAAAAAAAAAATAAAAAAAAAATAAAAAAAAAATAAAAAACATTACTTGAATTTATACCTAATTAACTAAATAACATGAAAAGTAAAAATCTAAGGGAGTTCTGTCTAGGAGACTAGTTCTTGGAAGCCTTTGTGCCACTAGTCTTTCCTAGGAACGTTGCTCTGGCTAGGAGAATGGTATTTAAGGTGCCGTTTGCACCACCATTCTTTCCTGGGAGCACTCTTGGTTAATACTAATTATGTTACAAAAAAAATAAAAAAATAAAAAAATAAAAAAATAAAAAAATAAAAAAATAAAATAATAAAATAATTTTTTTTTTAGGGTTTAACTAGTTTTGTTTAGTGCTTTGTATTAAATAACATGTAAATTTTTTCTAAATTTTTTATTTTGTTGACAGGAGTTTTTAAATTTACGTTTACAATAGTCTATGCGTGGTAGGAGATCCTTAGGAAACCCTCTTACACCATATGTAAATAAATTTCATAAATTTAAACAAGTGTCAACAAAACTGGATTCTACCCATCAACCTGTTTTTGAGCCAAACATAGAACCAAGTCTTAATCCTTTACTAGAACCAAAAGAAATGGAGGAAAACCAACATATTAGGGAAACCACGATGAAGGAGTTTGCAAGACCGGTAATAGGCACGGCAACTGCCGCTATCCAGTTGGGGGAGGCTGCTCGGAATTACGACCTTAAAAATATTCATTTTTCTATGCTTCCTTCCTTTTATGGGTTACCTAATGAAGATTCTCTTTCCTTTATGAGAGATTTCTATGCTACGGTCCAAACATTCCCCCTCGGTATTCTAAACGAGGATCAACTTAGGATGAGATGTTTTCCCTACACTCTAAAGGATAAGGCCAAAGCTTGGTTGATGTCACTTCCCCCAGGTTCTCTGATGACATGGGGTAACATTTACAATAAATTCATGGGAAAATTCTATTCCCATCAAAAAACATCAGAGTTGAGAGGAAAGATTGCTACTTTCTCTCAGATGGATGGAGAACCATTCCATGAAGCTTGGGATAGGTTCAAGATGTTTCTCACTCAGTGTCCCCATCATAGCTTTCCCCTGCAGTTGCAGAACCAATTCTTTTACGATGGACTTACACAACAATGTCAGTTCATTGTCGACAAAGCTGCAGGAGGAGCAATAGGAGAAAAAACTGCCTCAGAGACGTATAACCTCTTTGAGATGTTGGGTGCTAATTCCCAACAGAAAAGCTCCCGAGTGAGAAAAGCTGGAGTTCATGAAATCGACTCCAGTAATGAAGTTCAACAACAACTTGTTCAACTGACTAAGCAAGTTGCCCTTCTCGCTACACAAACCAACACCAATAATGATCAATATGGTTTGTATAGCAACATGGGACATGGTACTGAAGCCTGTCCATATCAAGGAGAAACAACTGGACCTGAACAGGTCAATGTGTTGGGAGCATATCAACAGAGACCCAGGTTTGATCCCAATTCAAATACCTATAATCCTGGGTGGAGAAGTCATCCAAATTTCTCTTGGAGGCAAAAAAACCCTCCTTTCACTCAAAGCTCAAACCAGGCAGGCCAGCAATTCCACCCACCTATTCCAAGAAGCATTCCCAATAAACCAACTCTGGAGGACAACTTGAATTCTTTTATTCAAGTCTGTAGGGATAACCAATCTAAAACCAATCAACGGTTGGACTCTGTGGAAGCTTCTATCAAAAAGGTGGAAGTTCAAGTTGAACAGTTAGTTGAACATTTGCAAAAAGGCAAAGACTAATTTGATACTTAAATGAATTCAATGAAGAGGAGACATTGAGTTTTTCATTCTGCAATCTCCAAGCAACGTCTTACTAGAAGACGATAAATTTTAGTCCTGTATGGGAGGTCACCCATTATTGTATTTTCCTTTGTTTTAGTTTGCGTGTAATAAAAATTCAGATGAAATAAAATTCGTTTGTTTCAAAAATTCTGTCCATTCGCTTAAATTTAAAAAAAAAAAAAAAATTAGGTTCCTTGCACTTTTTGCTTTTACGTTTTATCATGTTATAAATATTTCTTAGAGATATCTACTAAAAGCAAAATGTTGATACACAATAGGAGGAGGATCATTTTCAACTACAAACAACCATGGGAGATGCTGAAGATAGGCGGAAAAAGATGAAAGAATATACAATGCCAATCATTGGCAATGTAACTTCCGGTATCCAATTACAAGAGGCTGCAAGGAATTATGAATTGAAAAAAATTCATTATTCTTTGTTGCCTTCCTTTTACGGTATCCCTAATGAAGACCCTTTGCATTTCATTCGAGAATTCTATGCTATTGTCCAAACCTTTCCACTACATGCAATTAATGAAGATCAACTTAGGA
Source organism: Hippophae tibetana (assembly GCA_037013495.1). Classification (NCBI taxonomy): domain Eukaryota; kingdom Viridiplantae; phylum Streptophyta; class Magnoliopsida; order Rosales; family Elaeagnaceae; genus Hippophae; species Hippophae tibetana. The sequence goes on along the minus strand of CM072809.1, from coordinate 40,821,211 downwards.
TGAGGTGTTTTCCTTACACTCTCAAAGATAAAGCTTGGTCATGGTTCATTACTCTACAGTCAGGTTCTCTTAAAACTTGGGAGGCAGTCTATGAAATTTTTATGGGTAGGTTCTATTCCCATCAAAAGACTGTTGATCTAAGAACAAAGATAGCAACATTTTCTCAGATGAATGAAGAGCCCTTTCATGAAGCTTGGGAACGATTCAAACTCCTTTTCATTCAATGTCAAAATCATAGCTTTCCCTTACAGCTACAAAACCAATTCTTTTATGATGGATTGACACTACAGAGTCAATACATGGTTGATAATGCTGCTGGAGGTGCTGTAGGAGAAAAGACCGCAGAGGAAACCTATAATCTCTATGAGCTGTTGGGTTCTAATTCCCAACAAAGAGGTGGTAGAAGGAAAGCAAAGGTCAATGAAGTCGGCTCTGATAATGAGATAACCTTGCAACTTGCTGAATTGACTAAACAAGTGAAATTCCTCACTTCCCACCAAATTTCAAATCAAGAGGTATGTGAAGTGTGTTGTTCAATTGGGCATGGTACTCATAATTGTTCAAATACTTGTGATTCTAGTGTCAATGCCATAGAGGAAGTCCAATCTTTTCAAAGGTATCATCCAAACACCTATAATCACCCAGCCTACACCCAATATCCAACACTAAGGTCGGATAACAACCACCCTTACCCACCAAGCCAATCTTTTAAGCCAACCTTAGAAGATAGCTTGAATGCTTTTATTCAAGTTAGTCGTGACAACCAATTGATGACTAATCAAAGGTTGAACACCATGGAGGCTTCGGTTAAAAGAATTGAATCTAAAGTTGGGCAACTGGCTGAACAAATGCAAAAGAAAGAACCAGGAAAGTTGCCCAGTCAACCAGAACAAGCAAAGGATGTTAGAACCCTTCGAAGTGGTAAGGTAGTCAATACCAGTTTACCTGAAATCTCTAACAATCTACCTTGTACTTCAGGTAACAAAGAAGGCGATACTCTAATCTCGCAAAAAGGAGAAACAAGTGTTAAACTTAACAAGCCTTCTGAAAAACTCATTGGGGGGTCATCTGACACCCCCAAAATTCAAAAGACAACAGAACCACACCAGATACAAGTACCTTTTCCCCACCGGTTAAAAGAGTCCAAACAAGATAAGCAATTCAATGATCTTTTTAATATGCTCTCTAAAGTAAATATCAATTTACCATTATTAGAAGTGATCATGAATGTGCCCTCATATGCCAAATTTTTCAAAGAGTTGAACACTAAGAAAAGGAGGTATGAACTGAATGAACGAGTAGTAGTATCAGAAATTTCTAGCGCTGTACTTCAGCACAAACTACCCCTAAGTTGAAAGACCCTGGAAGTTTTATTATAAACATAACTATGGGGGATAGGAAGGTTGCTAAAGCAATGCTTGATTTAGGTGCTAGTATAAATTTGATGCCCTACTCTATATTCTTACAACTCAATCTAGGGGATTTAAAACCCACAACTATGTCCCTTCAACTTGCAGATAGATCTCTTAAATATCCAGAGGGAATAGTTGAGGATGTTTTGGTACAGGTAGACAAACTGATAATACCTGTTGACTTTGTGGTTCTGGATATGCAAGAAAATCCAGCATTGGATAGAGAGCACACAATATTGCTTGGTAGACCATTTATGGCAACTACTAAAACTATTATTGATGTCCAAGATGGAAATTTGACAATGACAGTCTTAGGAGAGACTGTTCATTTTAAAGTTTTTGATTCTTCACCTTTCCCTTCTATTTCTGCCATCGATGAAATATTCGATGTTGATCCTTTGGATAATCTTGTCCAAAACACTTTTTTCCGAACCAGAATAGAAGACAAGCTTGAAACCGTTCTTACACTTGAAAAGGTTGAAGAAGATTTAGATGAAGAAATTAAGGGGTACCTTGAACAACTAGACAATAATGAAGTGATGACAAAATCTAGTACACTTTTAAATCTACCCAGTTCTTCATCTATTAAAGAGGCCAATCCACCTGAACTTGAACTCAAAGACTTACCTGAGCACTTAAAATATGTGTTTTTGGGAGAAGGGGAAACTTATCCAGTGATAATTTCTTCAACCTTGACCAAACCACAAGAAAAGGAACTCATCAAAGTGCTTAAACAGTTTAAGAAATCTATAGGTTGGAGTATAGGGGATATAAGAGGCATTAGTCCAACAATGTGTATGCACAAGATCAACTTGGAGGACGGTGCTAAACCTGTACGAGAGGCCCAAAGAAGACTAAACCCAAACATGCAAGAGGTAGTTAAGAAGGAAATTCTTAAATTATTAGAAGAAGGGATTATCTATCCTATTGCGGATAGTAAGTGGGTTAGTCCAGTGCATGTGGTACCAAAGAAATCTGGGATAACAGTTGTTAAGAATGACAAAAGTGAATTAGTGCCCACTAGAATAATCACTGGATGGAGAATGTGTATAGATTTTAGGAAACTAAATTTATATACGAAAAAGGATCACTTTCCTCTTCCATTCATTGATCAAATGTTGGAAAGATTAGCTGGGCACGAATTTTACTGTTTTTTGGATGGACTGTCTGGATATTATCAAGTACCCATAGCACCAGAAGATCAGGAAAAGACCACATTTACATGTCCTTTTGGGACATTTGCTTTTCGCAGAATGCCATTTGGGTTATGCAATGCCCCTGCCACGTTCCAGAGATGCATGATATCCATTTTCTCGGACATGGTGGAAAAATTCATTGAGATTTTCATGGACGATTTCTCTGTCTTTGGGAACTCATTTGATGATTGCTTACATAAATTGACTTTGGTTTTAGAAAGATGCATTGAATGCAATCTAACCCTTAGTTGGGAGAAAAGTCATTTTATGGTTCAACAAGGGATAGTTTTAGGACATATAATTTCAAACAAGGGTATTGAAGTTGATAAGGCAAAAGTTGAATTGATATCCAAACTACCTCCCCCTACATCTGTGAAGGGGATAAGAAGCTTCTTGGGACATGCAAGATTCTACAGACGATTTATTAAAGATTTCTCTAAAATAAGTCGTCCATTATGTAACTTGCTATCCAAAGATGCTGATTTTGATTTCAACAATGACTGCCTTACTTCCTTTAATACCTTGAAAGATAAACTCACATCTACCCCTGTTATAATGGCACCAAACTGGTCTTTACCCTTTGAAATAATGTGTGACGCTTCTGATTATGCAATAGGAGCAGTCCTGGGACAAAGAGTGGATAAGCGTTTACATGTCATCTACTATGCTAGCAAAACACTCAATGATGCCCAGATGAATTACACCACCACTGAAAAGGAATTCTTGGCTATAGTATTCTCTTTAGACAAATTTCGGTCTTATTTAGTAGGATCTAAAGTGATTGTGCATTCTAATCATGCTGCTTTAAGATACCTGTTAAGTAAACCAAATGCCAAGCCAAGATTAATCAGGTGGGTCTTACTCTTACAAGAATTTGACCTAGAAATCAAGGATAAGAAAGGCAGTGAAAACTTAGTAGCTGACCATTTGTCTAGGTTGATTTCTGACTTTAATTCTCTTAAAGATGAGAGTAATGACGATATAGTTGAAACCTTTCCTGATGAACAGTTATTTTTCATAGGTCCGAACCCATGGTACGCTGATATTGTAAACTATCTTGCCACTGGTGTTTTGCGACCTAACACTTCATATCAGGAGAAGAAAAGGTTTTTTAAAACTATTAAGGACTATTTCTGGGATGACCCTTATTTATACAAGATTGGTCAAGATCAAGTCATCCGGAGATGTGTACCTGAAGAAGAAAATAAGAGCATTCTGACTTTTTGTCATGAACTTCATTGTGGGGGTCATTTTGGAGGTGAAAAGATAGCCCGTAAGATATTACAGTCTGAATTCTTTTGGCCCACTCTTTTTAAAGATGCTCATATGTTTTGTGCACAATGTGATAGATGTCAAAGAACAGGAAACATAAGCAAAAGAGATGAAATGCCTTTGACATCTAATTTAGTTGTTGAACTCTTTGACGTATGGGGGATTGACTTTATGGGTCCTTTTCCCCCATCTAATGGTTTTCAATACATTTTGGTTGCTGTGGATTATGTGTCCAAGTGGGTAGAAGCTATACCCACCAAAACCAATGATGCTAATGTTGTTGTGAAATTCTTGAAAGATTTCATATTCAGTAGGTTCGGAACGCCTAGAGCTATAATAAGTGATGGAGGTAGCCATTTTTGTAACAAACTATTTGATGGAGTACTAAACAAGTACAACATCACACATAAGGTAGCTACTCCATATCATCCTCAAACTTCCGGTTTAGTGGAAGTAAGTAATAGGCAAATTAAGGGAATACTGGAACGCATTGTGCGTCCCTCAAGGAAGGATTGGGCATTTAAGTTAAATGATGCCTTATGGGCATACCGCACCGCTTACAAAACACCTATTGGGATGAGCCCTTACCGGTTAATCTTTGGGAAAGCGTGCCACCTTCTAGTTGAACTTGAACACAAGGCTTATTGGGCAATTAAAGAGCTAAACATGGATTTAGATAAAGCAGGTGAAAAACGAGTACTCCAGCTTCATGAGTTGGAAGAAATTAGGAATGAAGCCTATGAGAATGCCAAATTATACAAGGAGCGTACTAAGCGCTATCATGACAAGAGGCTAGTTCCTAAAACTTTTCACCCTGGAATGAAAGTTCTTTTATTTAACTCTCGTTTGAGATTGTTTCCAGGAAAGCTAAGATCAAGATGGGATGGACCATTCAAAATAGTTCAGGTATCTGAACATGGAGTGGTAGAACTATTGGACTCCAAGACACAAAAAACGTTCAAAGTTAATGGCCATCGTGTCAAGCCTTATGTGGAAGAACCAAACAACATTGCTGAAATGGATTGCATTTGGCTGAGTAACCCTTAGCACCAAAAAGATACGTCTTGCTAAGACGTTAAACTAAGCGCTGGATGGGAGGCAACCCATCATGTTAGGTAATTTTTTTTTGTTATTTGTTTTATTTACTTAATTTTATTGTTTATTTTAGTTTACTTATATGTGAATAATTTAAAAAAAAAAATTTGTTAAAACTAAAAATATTTGTTGAGATGTTAGAAGTTCACAGCGATCTGTCTGTACACACTTTAATGATGAATATGATGGATGCACCTGCATTCCTTCATTACTACTTACACATTCTCAAGAAATAGGTAATCTTTCTACTCTTTTCTCTTTATCTTTAATTTGCAGTTGTTACATTGAGGACAATGTAAGTTCTAGGTTGGGGGTGGTGAAAAGTTACCATGCTTAATAAAACAATAAAAATAAAAAAATAAAAAAAAAAATTCTCACAAAAATTTATCATTTCTTTAAATCAAATTTAAGTAAATAGTTAAGTCTTTGGTACTGTTAGATTAATTTTTGAAAACATATCATGAAATATTGTGTAATTATTTTTGATAATTAGTTAGTTTTTGTCATAACTAGTATTTCTTGATAAAATGTGGAAATTATATTAAACCCAAAATCGGTGTTTATGAATTTTTTTTAGTGGAGACTACCCTTGTGAGATATAATTTGAGCCTAATTTCTTTTATTCAGAGTGAAATATATATTTTTTCTACTCCAAACACATTTCTTATTTATTCAAAAAGTTTAGATGATCTCTATAGGTATTAGCATTGAATGTATGAATTTTTTTCATCTTAATAAAGTATCATATATTTTTGATTATTATTTTTTGTTTAGATTAAACGATTTGAGTAGAAATTGATAGTATATGCTTATATCTCATTCATGCATGACTGCTACAAAAACAAAAAGACATATCTGGGGTTACCTAAACCAAGATCAAACAGAAAAGCCACAAAATTAACCACTCACCAAAATCCAAAAAAATGTACAATCTGTACATGGGTTGACTCTCTAAAAAAATACATATATTGAAAAATATCTACAAAAAAAAAAATAGAGAGATAAAAAAATAGTATCATCTACATACTATGACCCACATTGCCTACAAAGTTGTGAGTAAAGGCTAATTACAAAAGAAAGATATAGGAAGTAATTCCCTAAAAAGTCATTGCAATTTCTTCATTTGTAAAAGCATATATCTTGAAATTCTTTCTTAATGAGTTTGATTTATGCATGAAAATAATTTTTGTATATGATATCTTTATAATTTATACATTCGATTCCTTTCATGAGATCAATGTTAAAATAACACTTTGAGCCTTTATTCTTTATACATATGCGAACATATTAGTTCATTTCTATACATCAACTCTTTCGCATATAAATTAGTATGAGTGTTTGAACCCATAGGATTCAGTGCTTTGAGAGTATTGACTTGTGAGGAATAGAGTCGAAGCGAATACTGATTCATGACACTGAAATTGGGTAAAATTAAATTGATACATTTTTGAAATGAAATATGAAAATGATTTTCGACTAATTATTGTAATAAAATCATGATTGTTTAAAGAGATTAAAATAACTTATGCTTGAGATTTTAATTATGATCTTAAAGGAGATTAAAAAGTATGAGATATTTTTGTGATATGTTGTGTTCTTTTATTCTTAAATTAATTTTTGATTGTGTTGTAATTTTAATTTTTGATTTGATTGTTTTTATCTTTACATTTAGTTCAATGTTTGTGGGTATCATTACTGAAAACCCTCACGAGACTCAAACTCGTCCACTAGGGCAACCTAGGGGTTTAACGGCTTGTTGCATAGGCTAAATGCAACCGTTTCAATCCACGAAAGTGATTTAGGATAGTTTAATTTTTAGCTTTTATCGCTTCTCTTGCTAAGAGACTAGCAAGAAGCTGGTTGGGGGTTGTGATGAGTGCTCAAAAAGCACTAAAATAACCATGATTTTATGTACCTTAATTGATTAAAAATACATATATTTATATGTTTTATCATATATTTATATAAATTTGTCTTTTTCGGAATCACGGGTATTTTTATTTTTTTCAGGTATTTTGGCTTAAAAACGCAATGTAAAGACTCAAAGAGGAATATTTGAAGCAATACATCACAAATATATCAATAAATAAGTGAGAAAAGGTCAACAAACATGGAAAAATCGGACGAAATGGGTCAAAAAGGTCAAAAATGTCAAAAAGACGGAAATCGCGCGCCGCAGCCCAACCGTGCGCGCAGCCCAGCGCCCCAGCGCCCCACTCCGCGCGCGCTGGCACTGTTCATGCGCGCCGAGCTGCGCGCAGCGACAGCCCCAGCGCGCGCGCGCAGCGCCCCAGCAGCCCCCCTCCGCGCGCCCAATGCATTTTCGCCCCATTTTTCACGTGCAGCCGCCCCTGTGACGTCATGCTGACGTCATTGATGACATCAGCAATTCCAATACGCGTTTTTACATTTTTTAATATTTTTTTAACATTTTTTTTACTCATTTTTTCTCTCCATCCTCACCTATAAATACCCCCCTTCCCTTCACTTCAAATCACACCTTCAAAACTCACTTCTCTCTTCTTTCTTTCTCTCATTTCTTAGTTTTTAGTTTCTCTTAGTTTCTTTCTAAGTTTCTAAGCTTTTCTTAGTTTTTCTCTTAGTTTTTAGTTCAATTCTCTTAGGTTTAGTGTTCTTCTCTTTTTGAGAGGAACTTGTAATGTTTTTGTAATAATTTGATTTTTGATTCAATATATGGAAGTGCAAATTCCGCTCGGAGGTTTTCTAGCAACGGGAATAGCGTCGAAGTTCTGTAAGGATTTTATTTTCTTTACAGTTATTTTTATGCTTTATTCTTACATGTTATATTCAACTTGTCTGTGGTTAAATTTAACTATGCTAGCTGTTTAGTAAAAATGATGTAATAACGACGTTGTTATGCTTGCGAAATATTAAATAGGTAAAAATCTTTAAAATGAATTGATTTTGTTTTTATTCAAGATTTTATATTAAGAATGTTAGAGAGAAATATATTATTTTTCATTACAAACTTAAACCCGAAAATTAGATTTTAAGGTTTAGTTATCCGGTCTAATTTAGAGTAGTGCTCTTTTATTTGTTGGTACAATCGCCCGGTAGTTAGAGTGAAACTCTATTTCAAAAGTTTTTATAAGAATTATTATGTGAAAATGTATTGACAACATGTTTTCAATAGTGGTTTTAAAACTTGAAAGTTAGTACTCGGATAATTAAATTCTTAAGTTTAATTTGGACACCTTGAATAATGTTTAAATTGTCTAACCCCACCAAAGGTGGCATTTAAATGGTTCATTTTCAATCTCTTAGAAAAAGGAATTAATTTAATTAAGCATATTAGTTATCAACCCCACCCATAGGTGTTAATTGATTTGTTTAGTTAACAAAGAATATCTAACCCCACCAAAGGTGGTATTTATATAAAAAAGAGAGAATCAATTAAATATCAATTTATATCTTTAATAACCTAGTTAATATGAGCAAGCATAATTAATTTAGTTATTATATCCATAAATACTCCGCTAATATAAATGATAAAATTTGCATGAATATTTATTGAATCCGTATATATGTTTATTTTTAGATAATTATTTATTGAATTTGTATCTATGTTTATTTTTATGTTATTAGATTATATTTAATTAATCTGTATATATGTTTATTTTATGTCATTAGATTAGGAACACAAAAACCAAACTATCGTGACAGGATGTTTAGGATTTAATTTCGTTTTTAAAAGTTTGAATAATAAATTAAAAACCACATACATTCCTTCCTTAGATCGACCTTGGGAGTATACTTATCATTTTCTTCGAAATGATTCGTGCACTTGCGAGAGTTTTATAAATATTAAAACCAAAGTATTTGCGAAGATCGGCGATGCCGGTTTTCGTTCATCACACCCATATCTTCTTTATTCCTCAATTGAATTAAACCAGAAATAAGTAAAATGAAAATAGTTCGTCAAAAACTGTAAACCCTCGGTAAGTGATGTAAACGATGGAATTTGGGTACAAAAAAGATTTTCCATAGCAAGAACAAATCATATTGTGTAATTTGATATGAGCTTCGATTTGATATTTTATAATAGTCGTTTCGATACCCGAGTCAAAATTTATCTTCGTTGAAAGTTACAACTCATATTTAACAAATGTTTTTTTGTTTTTGATTATGTTAACAACATCCAATTTATTTTTCTCTTCTCTTAGTTTTTTTATGAATAGAGACTGATTGAAAATATATATAAATTACCCTAAGTCAGCTCCAATATCTTCTTTATTCCTCATTTGAATTAAACCAGAAATGAGTAAAATGAAAATAGTGCGTCAAAAACTGTAAACCCTCGGTAAGTGATGTAAACGATGGAAATTGGGTACAAAAATGATTTTCCATAGCAAGACCAAATTATATTGTGTAATTTGATACGAGCTTCGATTTGATATATTATAATATTCGTTTCGATACCCGAGTCAAAAGTTATCTTCGTTGAAAGTTGCAACTAATATTTAACAAATGTTTTTTTGTTTTTGAAAATGTTAACAACATTCAATTTATTTTTCTCTCCTCTTAGTTTTTTTATGAATAGAGACTGATTGGAAATATATCTAAATAACCCTAAGTCAGCACCAATATCTTCTTTATTCCTCTATTGAATTAAACAAGAAATGAGTAAAATGAAAATAGTGCGTCAAAAACTGTAAACCCTTAGTAAGTGATGTTAACGATGGAATTTGTTTACAAAAATGATTTTCCATAGCAAGACCAAATTATATTGTGTAATTTGATACGAGCTTCGATTTGATATATTATTATAGTCGTTTCGATACCCGAGTAAAAAGTTGTCTTCGTTGAAAATTACAACTCATATTTAACAAATGTTTTTTTGTTTTTGAAAATGTTAACAACATTCAATTTATTTTTCTCTTCTCTTAGTTTTTTTATGAATAGAGACTGATTGAAAATATATATAAATAACCCTAAATCAGCTCCAATATCTTCTTTATTCCTCAATTGAATTAAACCAGAAATGAGTAAAATGAAAATAGTGCGTCAAAAACTTTAAACCCTCGGTAAGTGATGTAAACGATGGAATTTGGGTACAAAAATGATTTTCCATAGCAAGACCAAATTATATTGTGTAATTTGATACGAGCTTTGATTTGATATATTATAATATTCGTTTCGATACCCAAGTCAAAAGTTAACTTCGTTGAAAGTTGCAACTAATATTTAACAAATGTTTTTTTTGTTTTTGAAAATGTTAACAACATTCAATTTATTTTTCTCTCCTCTTAGTTTTTTTATGAATAGAGACTGATTGGAAATATATATAAATAACCCTAAGTCAGCACCAATATCTTCTTTATTCCTCTATTGAATTAAACCAGAAATAAGTAAAATAAAAATGGTGCGTAAAAAACATTACACCCACGGTAAGTGATGTAACCGATGGAATTTGGTTACTAAAATGATTTTCCATAGCAAGACCAAATTATATTGTATAATTTGATATGAACATCGATTTGATATATTATAATAGTCGTTTCAATACCCGAGTCAAAAGTTATCTTCGTTTAAAGTTGCAACTCATATTTAACAAATGTTTTTTTGTTTTTGATTATGTTATAAAACATTCAATTTATTTTTCTCTTCTCTTAGTTTTTTTATGAATAGAGACTGATTGAAAATATATATAAATAACCCTAAGTCCGCACCAATATCTTCTTTATTCCTCAATTGAATTAAACGAGAAATAAGTAAAATGATAATAGTGCGTTAAAAACTATAAACCCTCGGTAAGTGCTGTAAACGATGGAATTTGGGTACAAAAATGATTTTCTATAGAAAGACCAAGTTATATTGTGTAATTTGATACGAGCTTCGATTTGATATATTATAATAGTCGTTTTGATACCCGAGTAAAAAGTTATCTTCGTTGAAAGTTGCAACTCATATTTAACAAATGTTTTTTTGTTTTTGAAAATGTTAACAACATTTATTTATTTTTCTCTTCTCTTATTTTTTTATGAATAGAGACTGATTGAAAATATATATAAATAACCCTAATTCAGCACCAATATCTTCTTTATTCCTCAATTGAATTAAACCAGAAATAAGTAAAATGATAATAGTGCGTCAAAAATTGTAAAAAACCCTCGGTAAGTGATGTAAACGATGGAAATTGGGTACAAAAATGATTTTTCATAGCAAGACCAAATTATATTGTATAATTTGATATGAACATCGATTTGATATATTATAATAGTCGTTTCGATACCCGAGTCAAAAGTTATCTTCGTTGAAAGTTGCAACTCATATTTAACAAATGTTTTTTTGTTTTTGAAAATGTTAACAACATCAATTTATTTTTCTCTTCTCTTAGTTTTTTTATGAATAGAGACTGATTGAAAATATATATAAATAACCCTAAGTCATTACCAATATCTTTTTTATTCCTCAATTGAATTAAACCAGAAATAAGTAAAATGAAAATAGTGCGTCAAAAACTGTAAAAAACCCTCGGTAAGTGATGTAAACGATGGAAATTGGGTACAAAAATGATTTTCCATAGCAAGACCAAATTATATTGTGTAATTTGATACGAGCTTTGATTTGATATAATATAATAGTCGTTTCGATACTCGAGTCAAAAGTTATCTTCGTTGAAAGTTGCAACTCATATTTAACAAATGTTTTTTTTGTTTTTGAAAATGTTAACAACATTCAATTTATTTTTCTCTTCTCTTAGTTTTTTTATGAATAGAGACTGATTGAAAATATATAAAAATAACCCTAAGTCAGCACTAATATCTTCTTTATTCCTCTATTGAATTAGACCATAAATAAGTAAAATGAAAATAGTGCGTCAAAAACTGCAAAACCTCGGTAAGTGATGTAAACGATGGAATTTGGGTACAAAAATGATTTTGCAAAGTGAAACCTAATCATATTGTGTAATTTGATACGAGCTTCGATTTAATATATTATAATAGTCGTTTCGATACCTGAGTCAAAAGTTATCTTCGTTGAATATTGCAACTCATATTTAACAAATGTTTTTTTGTTTTCGAAAATGTTAACAACATCCAATTTATTTTTCTATTCTCTTAGTTTTTTTATGAATAGAGACTGATTGAAAATATATATAAATAACCCTATGTCCGCACCCATATCTTCTTTATTCCTCAATTGAATTAAACCAGAAATAAGTAAAATGAAAATAGTTCGTCAAAAACTGCAAACCCTCGGTAAGTGATGTAAACGATGGAATTTGGGTACAAAAAAGATTTTCCATAGCAAGAACAAATCATATTGTGTAATTTGATATGAGCTTCGATTTGATATTTTATAATAGTCGTTTCGATACCCGAGTCAAAATTTATCTTCATTGAAAGTTAAAACTCATATTTAACAAATGTTTTTTTGTTTTTGATTATGTTAACAACATCCAATTTATTTTTCTCTTCTCTTAGTTTTTTTATGAATAGAGACTGATTGAAAATATATATAAATTACCCTAAGTCAGCTCCAATATCTTCTTTATTCCTCATTTGAATTAAACCAGAAATGAGTAAAATGAAAATAGTGCGTCAAAAACTGTAAACCCTCGGTAAGTGATGTAAACGATGGAAATTGGGTACAAAAATGATTTTCCATAGCAAGACCAAATTATATTGTGTAATTTGATACGAGATTCGATTTGATATATTATAATATTCGTTTCGATACCCGAGTCAAAAGTTATCTTCGTTGAAAGTTGCAACTAATATTTAACAAATGTTTTTTTGTTTTTGAAAATGTTAACAACATTCAATTTATTTTTCTCTCCTCTTAGTTTTTTTATGAATAGAGACTGATTGGAAATATATCTAAATAACCCTAAGTCAGCACCAATATCTTCTTTATTCCTCTATTGAATTAAACAAGAAATGAGTAAAATGAAAATAGTGCGTCAAAAACTGTAAACCCTTAGTAAGTGATGTTAACGATGGAATTTGTTTACAAAAATGATTTTCCATAGCAAGACCAAATTATATTTTGTAATTTGATACGAGCTTCGATTTGATATATTATTATAGTCGTTTCGATACTCGAGTAAAAAGTTGTCTTCGTTGAAAGTTACAACTCATATTTAACAAATGTTTTTTTGTTTTTGAAAATGTTAACAACATTCAATTTATTTTTCTCTTCTCTTAGTTTTTTTATGAATAGAGACTGATTGAAAATATATATAAATAACCCTAAATCAGCTCCAATATCTTCTTTATTCCTCAATTGAATTAAACCAGAAATGAGTAAAATGAAAATAGTGCGTAAAAAACATTACACCCACGGTAAGTGATGTAACCGATGGAATTTGGGTAAAAAAATGATTTTCCACTGCAAGACCAAATTATATTGTGTAATTTGATACGAGCTTCGATTTGATATATTATAATAGTCGTTTCGATACCCGAGTCAAAAGTTATCTTCGTTGAAAGTTGCAACTCATATTTAACAAATGTTTTTTTGTTTTTGAAAATGTTATCAACATTCAATTTATTTTTCTCTCCTCTTAGTGTTTTTATGAATAGAGACTGATTGGAAATATATATAAATAACCCTATGTCAGCACCAATATCTTCTTTATTCCTCTATTGAATTAAACCATAAATAAGTAAAATAAAAATGGTGCGTAAAAAACATTACACACATGGTAAGTGATGTAACCGATGGACTTTGGGTAAAAAAATGATTTTGCACTACAAGACCAATTTATATTGTGTAATTTGATACGAGCTTCGATTTGATATATTATAATAGTCGTTTCGATACCCGTGTCAAACGTTATCTTCGTTGAAAGTGGCAACTCATATTTAACAAATGTTTTTTTGTTTTTGAAAATGTTAACAACATCCCATTTATTTTGCTCTTCTCTTTTTTTTTTATTATGAATAGAGACTGATAGAAAATATATATAAATAACCCTAAGTCAGCACCAATATCTTCTTTATTTCTCTATTGAATTAAACCAGAAAAAAGTAAAATAAAAATGGTGCGTAAAAAACATTAAACCCATAGTAAGTGATGTAAACGATGTAATTTGGCTACAAAAATGATTTTCCATAGCAAGACCAAATTATATTGTGTAATTTGATATGAGCTTCGATTTGATATTTTATAATAGTCGTTTCGATACCCGAGTCAAAAGTTATCTTCGTTGAAAGTTACAACTCATATTTAACAAATGTTTTTTTGTTTTTGATTATGTTAACAACATCCAATTTATTTTTCTCTTCTCTTAGTTTTTTTATGAATAGAGACTGATTGAAAAAATATATAAATAACCCTAAGTTAGCTCCAATATCTTCTTTATTCCTCAATGGAATTAAACCAGAAATGAGTAAAATGAAAATAGTGCGTCAAAAACTTTAAACCCTCGGTAAGTGATGTAAACGATGGAATTTGGGTACAAAAATGATTTTCCATAGCAAGACCAAATTATATTGTGTAATTTGATACGAGCTTCGATTTGATATATTATAATATTCGTTTCGATACCCAAGTCAAAAGTTATCTTCGTTGAAAGTTGCAACTAATATTTAACAAATGTTTTTTTTTGTTTTTGAAAATGTTAACAACATTCAATTTATTTTTCTCTCCTCTTAATTTTTTTATGAATAGAGACTGATTGGAAATATATATAAATAACCCTAAGTCAGCACCAATATCTTCTTTATTCCTCTATTGAATTAAACCAGAAATAAGTAAAATAAAAATGGTGCGTAAAAAACATTACACCCACGGTAAGTGATGTAACCGATGGAATTTGGGTAAAAAAATGATTTTCCACTGCAAGACCAAATTATATTGTGTAATTTGATACGAGCTTCGATTTGATATATTATAATAGTCGTTTCGATACCCGAGTCAAAAGTTATCTTCGTTGAAAGTTGCAACTCATATTTAACAAATGTTTTTTTGTTTTTGAAAATGTTATCAACATTCAATTTATTTTTCTCTTCTCTTAGTTTTTTTATGAATAGAGACTGATTGAAAATATATAAAAATAACCCTAAGTCAGCACTAATATCTTCTTTATTCCTCTATTGAATTAGACCATAAATAAGTAAAATGAAAACAATGCGTCAAAAACTTTAATTACTCGGTAAGTGATGTAAACGATGGAATTTGCGTACAAAAATGAATTTGCAAAGTGAAACCTAATCATATTGTGTAATTTGATACGAGCTTCGATTTAATATATTATAATAGTCGTTTCGATACCTGAGTCAAAAGTTATCTTCGTTGAATGTTGCAACTCATATTTAACAAATGTTGTTTTGTTTTCAAAAATGTTAACAACATCCAATTTATTTTTCTATTCTCTTAGTTTTTTTATGAATAGAGACTGATTGAAAATATATATAAATAACCCTAAGTCCGCACCAATATCTTCTTTATTCCTCAATTGAATTAAACCAGAAATAAGTAAAATGAAAATAGTGCGTCAAAAACTATAAACCCTCGGTAAGTGATGTAAACGATGGAATTTGGGTACAAAAATGATTTTCCATAGCAAGAACAAATCATATTGTGTAATTTTATATGAGCTTCGATTTGATATTTTATAATAGTCGTTTCGATACCCGAGTCAAAAGTTATCTTCGTTGAAAGTTACAACTCATACTTAACAAATGTTTTTTTGTTTTTGATTATGTTAACAACATCCAATTTATTTTTCTCTTCTCTTAGTTTTTTTATGAATAGATACTGATTGAAAATATATATAAATAACCCAAATTCAACACCAATATCTTCTTTATTCCTCAATTGAATTAAACCAGAAATAAGTAAAATGAAAATAGTGCGTCAAAAATTGTAAAAAACCCTCGGTAAGTGATGTAAACGATGGAAATTGTGTACAAAAATGATTTTCCATAGCAAGACCAAATTATA
Source organism: Hippophae tibetana (assembly GCA_037013495.1). NCBI lineage: Eukaryota > Viridiplantae > Streptophyta > Magnoliopsida > Rosales > Elaeagnaceae > Hippophae > Hippophae tibetana. Next base: position 40,805,322 of record CM072809.1, on the reverse strand, counting down.
TTGTGTAATTTGATACGAGCTTCGATTTGATATATTATAATAGTCGTTTCGATACCCGAGTCAAAAGTTATCTTCGTTGAAAGTTACAACTCATACTTAACAAATGTTTTTTTGTTTTTGATTATGTTAACAACATCCAATTTATTTTTCTCTTCTCTTAGTTTTTTTATGAATAGAGACTGATTGAAAATATATATAAATAACCCTAATTCAGCACCAATATCTTCTTTATTCCTCAATTGAATTAAACCAGAAATGAGTAAAATGAAAATAGTGCGTCAAAAACTTTAAACACTCGGTAAGTGATGTAAACGATGGAATTTGGGTACAAAAATGATTTTCCATAGCAAGACCAAATTATATTGTGTAATTTGATACGAGCTTCGATTTGATATATTATAATATTCGTTTCAATACCCAAGTCAAAAGTTATCTTCGTTGAAAGTTGCAACTAATATTTAACAAATGTTTTTTTTTTGTTTTTGAAAATGTTAACAACATTCAATTTATTTTTCTCTCCTCTTAATTTTTTTATGAATAGAGACTGATTGGAAATATATATAAATAACCCTAAGTCAGCACCAATATCTTCTTTATTCCTCTATTGAATTAAACCAGAAATAAGTAAAATAAAAATGGTGCGTAAAAAACATTACACCCACGGTAAGTGATGTAACCGATGGAATTTGGGTAAAAAAATGATTTTCCACTGCAAGACCAAATTATAATGTGTAATTTGATACGAGCTTTGATTTGATATATTATAATAGTCGTTTCGATACCCGAGTCAAAAGTTATCTTCGTTGAAAGTTGCAACTCATATTTAACAAATGTTTTTTTGTTTTTGAAAATGTTATCAACATTCAATTTATTTTTCTCTTCTCTTAGTTTTTTTATGAATAGAGACTGATTGAAAATATATAAAAATAACCCTAAGTCAGCACTAATATCTTCTTTATTCCTCTATTGAATTAGACCATAAATAAGTAAAATGAAAACAATGCGTCAAAAACTTTAATTCCTCGGTAAGTGATGTAAACGATGGAATTTGGGTACAAAAATGAATTTGCAAAGTGAAACCTAATCATATTGTGTAATTTGATACGAGCTTCGATTTAATATATTATAATAGTCGTTTCGATACCTGAGTCAAAAGTTATCTTCGTTGAATGTTGCAACTCATATTTAACAAATGTTTTTTTGTTTTCAAAAATGTTAACAACATCCAATTTATTTTTCTATTCTCTTAGTTTTTTTATGAATAGAGACTGATTGAAAATATATATAAATAACCCTAAGTCCGCACCAATATCTTCTTTATTCCTCAATTGAATTAAACCAGAAATAAGTAAAATGAAAATAGTGCGTCAAAAACTATAAACCCTCGGTAAGTGATGTAAACGATGGAATTTGGGTACAAAAAAGATTTTCCATAGCAAGAACAAATCATATTGTGTAATTTGATATGTGCTTCGATTTGATATTTTATAATAGTCGTTTCGATACCCGAGTCAAAAGTTATCTTCGTTGAAAGTTACAACTCATACTTAACAAATGTTTTTTTGTTTTTGATTATGTTAACAACATCCAATTTATTTTTCTCTTCTCTTAGTTTTTTTATGAATAGATACTGATTGAAAATATATATAAATAACCCTAATTCAACACCAATATCTTCTTTATTCCTCAATTGAATTAAACCAGAAATAAGTAAAATGAAAATAGTGCGTCAAAAATTGTAAAAAACCCTCGGTATGTGATGTAAACGATGGAAATTGTGTACAAAAATGATTTTCCATAGCAAGACCAAATTATATTGTGTAATTTGATACGAGCTTCGATTTGATATATTATAATAGTCGTTTCGATACCCGAGTCAAAAGTTATCTTCGTTGAAAGTTACAACTCATACTTAACAAATGTTTTTTTGTTTTTGATTATGTTAACAACATCCAATTTATTTTTCTCTTCTCTTAGTTTTTTTATGAATAGAGACTGATTGAAAATATATATAAATAACCCTAATTCAGCACCAATATCTTCTTTATTCCTCAATTGAATTAAACCAGAAATAAGTAAAATGAAAATAGTGCGTCAAAAACTGTAAAAAACCCTCGATAAGTGATGTAAACGATGGAAATTAGGTACAAAAATGATTTTCCATAGCAAGACCAAATTATATTGTGTAATTTGATACGAGCTTCGAATTGATATATTATAATATTCGTTTCGATACCCAAGTCAAAAGTTATCTTCGTTGAAAGTTGAAACTAATATTTAACAAATGTTTTTTTTGTTTTTGAAAATGTTAACAACATTCAATTTATTTTTCTCTCCTCTTAGTGTTTTTATGAATAGAGACTGATTGGAAATATATATAAATAACCCTAAGTCAGCACCAATATCTTCTTTATTCCTCTATTGAATTAAACGAGAAATAAGTAAAATAAAAATGGTGCGTAAAAAACATTACACACATGGTAAGTGATGTAACCGATGGAATTTGGGTAAAAAAATGATTTTCCACTGCAAGACCAAATTATATTGTGTAATTTGATACGAGCTTTGATTTGATATATTATAATAGTCGTTTCGATACCCGAGTCAAAAGTTATCTTCGTTGAAAGTTGCAACTCATATTTAACAAATGTTTTTTTGTTTTTGAAAATGTTATCAACATTCAATTTATTTTTCTCTTCTCTTAGTTTTTTTATGAATAGAGACTGATTGAAAATATATAAAAATAACCCTAAGTCAGCACTAATATCTTCTTTATTCCTCTATTGAATTAGACCATAAATAAGTAAAATGAAAACAATGCGTCAAAAACTTTAATTCCTCGGTAAGTGATGTAAACGATGGAATTTGGGTACAAAAATGAATTTGCAAAGTGAAACCTAATCATATTGTGTAATTTGATACGAGCTTCGATTTAATATATTATAATAGTCGTTTCGATACCTGATTCAAAAGTTATCTTCGTTGAATGTTGCAACTCATATTTAACAAATGTTTTTTTGTTTTCAAAAATGTTAACAACATCCAATTTATTTTTCTATTCTCTTAGTTTTTTTATGAATAGAGACTGATTGAAAATATATATAAATAACCCTAAGTCCGCACCAATATCTTCTTTATTCCTCAATTGAATTAAACCAGAAATAAGTAAAATGAAAATAGTGCGTCAAAAACTATAAACCCTCGGTAAGTGATGTAAACGATGGAATTTGGGTACAAAAAAGATTTTCCATAGCAAGAACAAATCATATTGTGTAATTTGATATGTGCTTCGATTTGATATTTTATAATAGTCGTTTCGATACCCGAGTCAAAAGTTATCTTCGTTGAAAGTTACAACTCATACTTAACAAATGTTTTTTTGTTTTTGATTATGTTAACAACATCCAATTTATTTTTCTCTTCTCTTAGTTTTTTTATGAATAGATACTGATTGAAAATATATATAAATAACCCTAATTCAACACCAATATCTTCTTTATTCCTCAATTGAATTAAACCAGAAATAAGTAAAATAAAAATAGTGCGTCAAAAATTGTAAAAAACCCTCGGTAAGTGATATAAACGATGGAAATTGTGTACAAAAATGATTTTCCATAGCAAGACCAAATTATATTGTGTAATTTGATACGAGCTTCGATTTGATATATTATAATAGTCGTTTCGATACCCGAGTCAAAAGTTATCTTCGTTGAAAGTTACAACTCATACTTAACAAATGTTTTTTTGTTTTTGATTATGTTAACAACATCCAATTTATTTTTCTCTTCTCTTAGTTTTTTTATGAATAGAGACTGATTGAAAATATATATAAATAACCCTAATTCAGCACCAATATCTTCTTTATTCCTCAATTGAATTAAAACAGAAATAAGTAAAATGAAAATAGTGCGTCAAAAACTGTAAAAAACCCTCGATAAGTGATGTAAACGATGGAAATTGGGTACAAAAATGATTTTCCATAGCAAGACCAAATTATATTGTGTAATTTGATACGAGCTTCGAATTGATATATTATAATATTCGTTTCGATACCCAAGTCAAAAGTTATCTTCGTTGAAAGTTGAAACTAATATTTAACAAATGTTTTTTTTGTTTTTGAAAATGTTAACAACATTCAATTTATTTTTCTCTCCTCTTAGTGTTTTTATGAATAGAGACTGATTGGAAATATATATAAATAACCCTAAGTCAGCACCAATATCTTCTTTATTCCTCTATTGAATTAAACGAGAAATAAGTAAAATAAAAATGGTGCGTAAAAAACATTACACACATGGTAAGTGATGTAACCGATGGAATTTGGGTAAAAAAATGATTTTCCACTGCAAGACCAAATTATATTGTGTAATTTGATACGAGCTTTGATTTGATATATTATAATAGTCGTTTCGATACCCGAGTCAAAAGTTATCTTCGTTGAAAGTTGCAACTCATATTTAACAAATGTTTTTTTGTTTTTGAAAATGTTATCAACATTCAATTTATTTTTCTCTTCTCTTAGTTTTTTTATGAATAGAGACTGATTGAAAATATATAAAAATAACCCTAAGTCAGCACTAATATCTTCTTTATTCCTCTATTGAATTAGACCATAAATAAGTAAAATGAAAACAATGCGTCAAAAACTTTAATTCCTCGGTAAGTGATGTAAACGATGGAATTTGGGTACAAAAATGAATTTGCAAAGTGAAACCTAATCATATTGTGTAATTTGATACGAGCTTCGATTTAATATATTATAATAGTCGTTTCGATACCTGATTCAAAAGTTATCTTCGTTGAATGTTGCAACTCATATTTAACAAATGTTTTTTTGTTTTCAAAAATGTTAACAACATCCAATTTATTTTTCTATTCTCTTAGTTTTTTTATGAATAGAGACTGATTGAAAATATATATAAATAACCCTAAGTCCGCACCAATATCTTCTTTATTCCTCAATTGAATTAAACCAGAAATAAGTAAAATGAAAATAGTGCGTCAAAAACTATAAACCCTCGGTAAGTGATGTAAACGATGGAATTTGGGTACAAAAAAGATTTTCCATAGCAAGAACAAATCATATTGTGTAATTTGATATGTGCTTCGATTTGATATTTTATAATAGTCGTTTCGATACCCGAGTCAAAAGTTATCTTCGTTGAAAGTTACAACTCATACTTAACAAATGTTTTTTTGTTTTTGATTATGTTAACAACATCCAATTTATTTTTCTCTTCTCTTAGTTTTTTTATGAATAGATACTGATTGAAAATATATATAAATAACCCTAATTCAACACCAATATCTTCTTTATTCCTCAATTGAATTAAACCAGAAATAAGTAAAATAAAAATAGTGCGTCAAAAATTGTAAAAAACCCTCGGTAAGTGATATAAACGATGGAAATTGTGTACAAAAATGATTTTCCATAGCAAGACCAAATTATATTGTGTAATTTGATACGAGCTTCGATTTGATATATTATAATAGTCGTTTCGATACCCGAGTCAAAAGTTATCTTCGTTGAAAGTTACAACTCATACTTAACAAATGTTTTTTTGTTTTTGATTATGTTAACAACATCCAATTTATTTTTCTCTTCTCTTAGTTTTTTTATGAATAGAGACTGATTGGAAATATATATAAATAACCCTAATTCAGCACCAATATCTTCTTTATTCCTCAATTGAATTAAACCAGATATAAGTAAAATGAAAATAGTGCGTCAAAAACTGTAAAAAACCCTCGATAAGTGATGTAAACGATGGAAATTGGGTACAAAAATGATTTTCCATAGCAAGACCAAATTATATTGTGTAATTTGATACGAGCTTCGACTTGATATATTATAATATTTGTTTCGATACCCAAGTCAAAAGTTATCTTCGTTGAAAGTTGAAACTAATATTTAACAAATGTTTTTTTTGTTTTTGAAAATGTTAACAACATTCAATTTATTTTTCTCTCCTCTTAGTGTTTTTATGAATAGAGACTGATTGGAAATATATATAAATAACCCTAAGTCAGCACCAATATCTTCTTTATTCCTCTATTGAATTAAACGAGAAATAAGTAAAATAAAAATGGTGCGTAAAAAACATTACACACATGGTAAGTGATGTAACCGATGGAATTTGGGTAAAAAAATGATTTTCCACTGCAAGACCAAATTATATTGTGTAATTTGATACGAGCTTCGATTTGATATATTATAATAGTCGTTTCGATACCCGTGTCAAAAGTTATCTTCGTTGAAAGTTGCAACTCATATTTAACAAATGTTTTTTTGTTTTTGAAAATGTTAACAACATCTCATTTATTTTTCTCTTCTCTTTTTTTTTTATTATGAATAGAGACTGATAGAAAATATATATAAATAACCCTAAGTCAGCACCAATATCTTCTTTATTTCTCTATTGAATTAAACCAGAAAAAAGTAAAATAAAAATGGTGCGTAAAAAACATTAAACCCATGGTAAGTGATGTAAAAGATGGAATTTGGTAACAAAAATGATTTTCCATAGCAAGACCAAATTATATTGTGTAATTTGATATTAGCTTCGATTTGATATTTTATAATAGTCGTTTCGATACCCGAGTCAAAATTTATCTTCGTTGAAAGTTACAACTCATATTTAACAAATGTTTTTTTGTTTTTGATTTTGTTAACAACATCCAATTTATTTTTCTCTTCTCTTAGTTTTTTTATGAATAGAGACTGATTGAAAATATTTATAAATAACCCTAAGTCAGCTCCAATATCTTCTTTATTCCTCAATTGAATTAAACCAGAAATGAGTTAAATGAAAATAGTGCGCCAAAAACTTTAAACCCTCGGTAAGTGATGTAAACGATGGAATTTGGGTACAAAAATGATTTTCCATAGCAAGACCAAATTATATTGTGTAATTTGATACGAGCTTCGATTTGATATATTATAATATTCGTTTCGATACCCAAGTCAAAAGTTATCTTCGTTACAAGTTGCAACTAATATTTAACAAATGTTTTTTTTGTTTTTGAAAATGTTAACAACATTCAATTTATTTTTCTCTCCTCTTATTTTTTTTATGAATAGAGACTGATTGGAAATATATATAAATAACCCTAAGTCAGCACCAATATCTTCTTTATTCCTCTATTGAATTAGACCATAAATAAGTAAAATGAAAACAGTGCGTCAAAAACTTTAATTCCTCGGTAAGTGATGTAAACGATGGAATTTGGGTACAAAAATGATTTTTCAAAGTGAAACCTAATTGTATTGTGTAATTTGATACGAGCTTCGATTTAATATATTATAATAGTCGTTTCGATACCTGAGTCAAAAGTTATCTTCGTTGAATGTTGCAACTCATATTTAACAAATGTTTTTTTGTTTTCAAAAATGTTAACAACATCCAATTTATTTTTCTATTCTCTTAGTTTTTTTATGAATAGAGACTGATTGAAAATATATATAAATAACCCTAAGTCCGCACCAATATCTTCTTTATTCCTCAATTGAATTAAACCAGAAATAAGTAAAATGAAAATAGTGCGTCAAAAACTGTAAACCCTCGGTAAGTGATGTAAACGATGGAACTTGGGTACAAAAAAGATTTTCCATAGCAAGAACAAATCATATTGTGTAATTTGATATGAGCTTCGATTTGATATTTTATAATAGTCGTTTCGATACCCGAGTCAAAAGTTATCTTCGTTGAAAGTTACAACTCATACTTAACAAATGTTTTTTTGTTTTTGATTATGTTAACAACATCCAATTTATTTTTCTCTTCTCTTAGTTTTTTTATGAATAGAGACTGATTGAAAATATATATAAATAACCCTAATTCAGCACCAATATCTTCTTTATTCCTCAATTGAATTAAACCAGAAATAAGTAAAATGAAAATAGTGCGTCAAAAATTGTAAAAAACCCTCGGTTAGTGATGTAAACGATAGAAATTGGGTACAAAAATGATTTTCCATAGAAAGACCAAATTATATTGTGTAATTTGATACGAGCTTCGATTTGATATATTATAATAGTCGTTTCGATACCCGAGTCAAAAGTTATCTTCGTTGAATCTTGCAACTTATATTTAACAAATGTTTTTTTGTTTTTGAAAATGTTAACAACATCCAATTTATTTTTCTCTTCTCTTAGTTTTTTTTATGAATAGAGACTGATTAAAAATATATATAAATAACCCTATGTCAGCACCAATATCTTCTTTATTCCTCTATTGAATTAATCCAGATATAAGTAAAATAAAAATGGTGCGTCAAAAACTGTAAATTCTCGGTAAGTGATGTAAAGGATGCAATTTGGGTACAAAAATGATTTTCCATAGCGAGACCAAATTGTATTGAGTAATTTCATAAGAGCTTCGATTTGATATATTATAATAGTCGTTTCGATACCCGAGTCAAAAGTTAACTTCATTGAAAGTTTCAACTCATATTTAACAAATATGTTTTTGTTTTTGATTATGTTAACAACATCCAATTCATTTTTCCCTTCTCTTAGTTTTTTTATGAATAGAGACTGATTGAAAATATATATAAATAACCCTAAGTCAGCTCCAATATCTTCTTTATTCCTCAATTGAATTAAACCAGAAATAAGAAAAATGAAAATAGTGCGTCAAAAACTTTAAACCCTCGGTAAGTGATGTAAACGATGGAACTTGGGTACAAAAAAGATTTTCCATAGCAAGACCAAATCATATTGTGTAATTTGATACGAGCTTCGATTTGATATTTTATAATAGTCGTTTCGATACCTGAGTCAAAAGTTATCTTCGTTGAAAGTTACAACTCATATTTAACAAATGTTTTTTTGTTTTTGATTATGTTAACAACATCCAATTCATTTTTCCCTTCTCTTAGTTTTTTTATGAATAGAGACTGATTGAAAATATATATAAATAACCCTAAGTCAGCTCCAATATCTTCTTTATTCCTCAATTGAATTAAACCAGAAATGAGAAAAATGAAAATAGTGCGTCAAAAACTTTAAACCCTCGGTAAGTGATGTAAACGATGGAATTTGGGTACAAAAATGATTTTCCAAAGCAAGACCAAATTATATTGTGTAATTTGACACGAGCTTCGATTTGATATATTATAATATTCGTTTCGATACCCAAGTCAAAAGTTATCTTCGTTGAAAGTTGCAACTAATATTTAACAAATGTTTTTTTTGTTTTTGAAAATGTTAACAACATTCAATTTATTTTTCTCTCCTCTTAGTTTTTTTATGAATAGAGAATGATTGGAAATATATATAAATAACCCTAAGTCAGCACCAATATCTTCTTTATTCCTCTATTGAATTAAACCAGAAATAAGTAAAATAAAAATGGTGCGTAAAAAACATTACACCCACGGTAAGTGATGTAACCGATGGAATTTGGGTAAAAAAATGATTTTCCACTGCAAGACCAAATTATATTGTGTAATTTGATACGAGCTTCGATTTGATATATTATAATAGTCGTTTCGATACCCGAGTCAAAAGTTATCTTTGTTGAAAGTTGCAACTCATATTTAACAAATGTTTTTTTGTTTTTTAAAATGTTAACAACATTCAATTTATTTTTCTCTTCTCTTAGTTTTTTTAGGAATAGAGACTCATTGAAAATATATAAAAATAACCCTAAGTCAGCACTAATATCTTCTTTATTCCTCTATTGAATTAGACCATAAATAAGTAAAATGAAAACAGTGCGTCAAAAACTTTAATTCCTCGGTAAGTGATGTAAACGATGGAATTTGGGTACAAAAATGATTTTTCAAAGTGAAACCTAATCATATTGTGTAATTTGATACGAGCTTCGATTTAATATATTATAATAGTCGTTTCGATACCTGAGTCAAAAGTTATCTTCGTTGAATGTTGCAACTCATATTTAACAAATGTTTTTTTGTTTTCAAAAATGTTAACAACATCCAATTTATTTTTCTATTCTCTTAGTTTTTTTATGAATAGAGACTGATTGAAAATATATATAAATAACCCTAAGTCCGCACCAATATCTTCTTTATTCCTAAATTGAATTAAACCAGAAATAAGTAAAATGAAAATAGTGCGTCAAAAACTGTAAACCCTCGGTAAGTGATGTAAACGATGGAATTTGGGTACAAAAAAGATTTTCCAGAGCAAGAACAAATCATATTGTGTAATTTGATACGAGCTTCGATTTGATATTTTATAATAGTCGTTTCGATACCCGAGTCAAAAGTTATCTTCGTTGAAAGTTGCAACTCATATTTAACAAATGTTTTTTTGTTTTTGAAAATGTTAACAACATCCAATTTATTTTTCTCTTCTCTTAGTTTTTTTAGGAATAGAGACTCATTGAAAATATATAAAAATAACCCTAAGTCAGCACTAATATCTTCTTTATTCCTCTATTGAATTAGACCATAAATAAGTAAAATGAAAACAGTGCGTCAAAAACTTTAATTCCTCGGTAAGTGATGTAAACGATGGAATTTGGGTACAAAAATGATTTTTCAAAGTGAAACCTAATCATATTGTGTAATTTGATACGAGCTTCGATTTAATATATTATAATAGTCGTTTCGATACATGAGTCAAAAGTTATCTTCGTTGAATGTTGCAACTCATATTTAACAAATGTTTTTTTGTTTTCAAAAATGTTAACAACATTCAATTTATTTTTCTATTCTCTTAGTTTTTTTATGAATAGAGACTGATTGAAAATATATATAAATAACCCTAAGTCCGCACCAATATCTTCTTTATTCCTCAATTGAATTAAACCAGAAATAAGTAAAATGAAAATAGTGCGTCAAAAACAGTAAACCCTCGGTAAGTGATGTAAACGATGGAATTTCGGTACAAAAAAGATTTTCCATAGCAAGAACAAATCATATTGTGTAATTTGATACGAGCTTCGATTTGATATTTTATAATAGTCGTTTCGATACCCGAGTCAAAAGTTATCTTCGTTGAAACTTGCAACTCATATTTAACAAATGTTTTTTTGTTTTTGAAAATGTTAACAACATCCAATTTATTTTTCTCTTCTCTTAGTTTTTTTTATGAATAGAGACTGATTAAAAATATATATAAATAACCCTATGTCAGCACCAATATCTTCTTTATTCCTCTATTTAATTAATCCAGAAATAAGTAAAATAAAAATGGTGCGTCTAAAACTGTAAATTCTCGGTAAGTGATGTAAAGGATGCAATTTGGGTACAAAAATGATTTTCCATAGCGAGACCAAATTGTATTGAGTAATTTCATAAGAGTTTCGATTTGATATATTATAATAGTCGTTTGGATACCCGAGTCAAAAGTTAACTTCGTTGAAAGTTTCAACTCATATTTAACAAATATTTTTTTGTTTTTGAAAATGTTAACATCATTCAATTTATTTTTCTCTCCTCTTAGTGTTTTTATGAATAGAGACTGATTATAAATATATATAAATAACCCTAAGTCAGCACCAATATCTTCTTTATTCCTCTATTGAATTAAACAAGAAATAAGTAAAATAAAAATGGTGCGTAAAAAACATTACACACATGGTAAGTGATGTAACCGGTGGAATTTGGGTAAAAAAATGATTTTGCACTACAAGACCAATTTATATTATGTAATTTGATACGAGCTTCGATTTGATATATTATAATAGTCGTTTCGATACCCGTGTCAAAAGTTATCTTCGTTGAAAGTTGCAACTCATATTTAACAAATGTTTTTTTGTTTTTGAAAATGTTAACAACATTCAATTTATTTTTCTCTTCTCTTAGTTTTTTTATGAATAGAGACTAATTGAAAATATATATAAATAAACCTAAGTCAGCACTAATATCTTCTTTATTCCTCTATTGAATTAGACCATAAATAAGTAAAATGAAAACAGTGCGTCAAAAACTTTAATTCCTCGGTAAGTGATGTAAACGATGGAATTTGGGTACAAAAATGATTTTTCAAAGTGAAACCTAATCATATTGTGTAATTTGATACGAGCTTCGATTTAATATATTATAATAGTCGTTTCGATACCCAAGTCAAAAGTTATCTTCGTTGAATGTTGCAACTCATATTTAACAAATGTTTTTTTGTTTTCAAAAATGTTAACAACATCCAATTTATTTTTCTATTCTCTTAGTTTTTTTTATGAATAGAGACTGATTGAAAATATATATAAATAACCCTAAGTCCGCACCAATATCTTCTTTATTCCTCAATTGAATAAACCAGAAATAAGTAAAATGAAAATAGTGCGTCAAAAACTGTAAACCCTCGGTAAGTGATGTAAACGATGGAATTTGGGTACAAAAAAGATTTTCCATAGCAAGACCAAATTATATTGTGTAATTTGACACGAGCTTCGATTTGATATATTATAATATTCGTTTCGATACCCAAGTCAAAAGTTATCTTCGTTGAAAGTTGCAACTAATATTTAACAAATGTTTTTTTTGTTTTTGAAAATGTTAACAACATTCAATTTATTTTTCTCTCCTCTTAGTTTTTTTATGAATAGAGAATGATTGGAAATATATATAAATAACCCTAAGTCAGCACCAATATCTTCTTTATTCCTCTATTGAATTAAACCAGAAATAAGTAAAATAAAAATGGTGCGTAAAAAACATTACACCCACGGTAAGTGATGTAACCGATGGAATTTGGGTAAAAAAATGATTTTCCACTGCAAGACCAAATTATATTGTGTAATTTGATACGAGCTTCGATTTGATATATTATAATAGTCGTTTCGATACCCGAGTCAAAAGTTATCTTTGTTGAAAGTTGCAACTCATATTTAACAAATGTTTTTTTGTTTTTTAAAATGTTAACAACATTCAATTTATTTTTCTCTTCTCTTAGTTTTTTTAGGAATAGAGACTCATTGAAAATATATAAAAATAACCCTAAGTCAGCACTAATATCTTCTTTATTCCTCTATTGAATTAGACCATAAATAAGTAAAATGAAAACAGTGCGTCAAAAACTTTAATTCCTCGGTAAGTGATGTAAACGATGGAATTTGGGTACAAAAATGATTTTTCAAAGTGAAACCTAATCATATTGTGTAATTTGATACGAGCTTCGATTTAATATATTATAATAGTCGTTTCGATACCTGAGTCAAAAGTTATCTTCGTTGAATGTTGCAACTCATATTTAACAAATGTTTTTTTGTTTTCAAAAATGTTAACAACATCCAATTTATTTTTCTATTCTCTTAGTTTTTTTATGAATAGAGACTGATTGAAAATATATATAAATAACCCTAAGTCCGCACCAATATCTTCTTTATTCCTAAATTGAATTAAACCAGAAATAAGTAAAATGAAAATAGTGCGTCAAAAACTGTAAACCCTCGGTAAGTGATGTAAACGATGGAATTTGGGTACAAAAAAGATTTTCCAGAGCAAGAACAAATCATATTGTGTAATTTGATACGAGCTTCGATTTGATATTTTATAATAGTCGTTTCGATACCCGAGTCAAAAGTTATCTTCGTTGAAAGTTGCAACTCATATTTAACAAATGTTTTTTTGTTTTTGAAAATGTTAACAACATCCAATTTATTTTTCTCTTCTCTTAGTTTTTTTAGGAATAGAGACTCATTGAAAATATATAAAAATAACCCTAAGTCAGCACTAATATCTTCTTTATTCCTCTATTGAATTAGACCATAAATAAGTAAAATGAAAACAGTGCGTCAAAAACTTTAATTCCTCGGTAAGTGATGTAAACGATGGAATTTGGGTACAAAAATGATTTTTCAAAGTGAAACCTAATCATATTGTGTAATTTGATACGAGCTTCGATTTAATATATTATAATAGTCGTTTCGATACATGAGTCAAAAGTTATCTTCGTTGAATGTTGCAACTCATATTTAACAAATGTTTTTTTGTTTTCAAAAATGTTAACAACATTCAATTTATTTTTCTATTCTCTTAGTTTTTTTATGAATAGAGACTGATTGAAAATATATATAAATAACCCTAAGTCCGCACCAATATCTTCTTTATTCCTCAATTGAATTAAACCAGAAATAAGTAAAATGAAAATAGTGCGTCAAAAACAGTAAACCCTCGGTAAGTGATGTAAACGATGGAATTTCGGTACAAAAAAGATTTTCCATAGCAAGAACAAATCATATTGTGTAATTTGATACGAGCTTCGATTTGATATTTTATAATAGTCGTTTCGATACCCGAGTCAAAAGTTATCTTCGTTGAAACTTGCAACTCATATTTAACAAATGTTTTTTTGTTTTTGAAAATGTTAACAACATCCAATTTATTTTTCTCTTCTCTTAGTTTTTTTTATGAATAGAGACTGATTAAAAATATATATAAATAACCCTATGTCAGCACCAATATCTTCTTTATTCCTCTATTTAATTAATCCAGAAATAAGTAAAATAAAAATGGTGCGTCTAAAACTGTAAATTCTCGGTAAGTGATGTAAAGGATGCAATTTGGGTACAAAAATGATTTTCCATAGCGAGACCAAATTGTATTGAGTAATTTCATAAGAGTTTCGATTTGATATATTATAATAGTCGTTTGGATACCCGAGTCAAAAGTTAACTTCGTTGAAAGTTTCAACTCATATTTAACAAATATTTTTTTGTTTTTGAAAATGTTAACATCATTCAATTTATTTTTCTCTCCTCTTAGTGTTTTTATGAATAGAGACTGATTATAAATATATATAAATAACCCTAAGTCAGCACCAATATCTTCTTTATTCCTCTATTGAATTAAACAAGAAATAAGTAAAATAAAAATGGTGCGTAAAAAACATTACACACATGGTAAGTGATGTAACCGGTGGAATTTGGGTAAAAAAATGATTTTGCACTACAAGACCAATTTATATTATGTAATTTGATACGAGCTTCGATTTGATATATTATAATAGTCGTTTCGATACCCGTGTCAAAAGTTATCTTCGTTGAAAGTTGCAACTCATATTTAACAAATGTTTTTTTGTTTTTGAAAATGTTAACAACATTCAATTTATTTTTCTCTTCTCTTAGTTTTTTTATGAATAGAGACTAATTGAAAATATATATAAATAAACCTAAGTCAGCACTAATATCTTCTTTATTCCTCTATTGAATTAGACCATAAATAAGTAAAATGAAAACAGTGCGTCAAAAACTTTAATTCCTCGGTAAGTGATGTAAACGATGGAATTTGGGTACAAAAATGATTTTTCAAAGTGAAACCTAATCATATTGTGTAATTTGATACGAGCTTCGATTTAATATATTATAATAGTCGTTTCGATACCCAAGTCAAAAGTTATCTTCGTTGAATGTTGCAACTCATATTTAACAAATGTTTTTTTGTTTTCAAAAATGTTAACAACATCCAATTTATTTTTCTATTCTCTTAGTTTTTTTTATGAATAGAGACTGATTGAAAATATATATAAATAACCCTAAGTCCGCACCAATATCTTCTTTATTCCTCAATTGAATAAACCAGAAATAAGTAAAATGAAAATAGTGCGTCAAAAACTGTAAACCCTCGGTAAGTGATGTAAACGATGGAATTTGGGTACAAAAAAGATTTTCCATAGCAAGAACAAATCATATTGGGTAATTTGATACGAGCTTCGATTTGATATTTTATAATAGTCGTTTCGATACCCGAGTCAAAAGTTATCTTCGTTGAAACTTGCAACTCATATTTAAAAAATGTTTTTTTGTTTTTGAAAATGTTAACAACATCCAATTTATTTTTCTCTTCTCTTAGTTTTTTTTATGAATAGAGACTGATTAAAAATATATATAAATAACCCTATGTCAGCACCAATATCTTCTTTATTCCTCTATTGAATTAATCCAGAAATAAGTAAAATAAAAATGGTGCGTTGAAAACTGTAAATTCTCGGTAAGTGATGTAAGGGATGCAATTTGGGTACAGAAATGATTTTCCACAGCGAGACCAAATTGTATTGAGTAATTTCATAAGAGTTTCGATTTGATATATTATAATAGTCGTTTCGATACCCGAGTCAAAAGTTAACTTCGTTGAAAGTTTCAACTCATATTTAACAAATATTTTTTTGTTTTTGAAAATGTTAACATCATTCAATTTAATTTTCTCTCCTCTTAGTGTTTTTATGAATAGAGACTGATTATAAATATATATAAATAACCCTAAGTCAGCACCAATATCTTCTTTATTCCTCTATTGAATTAAACAAGAAATAAGTAAAATAAAAATGGTGCGTAAAAAACATTACACACATGGTAAGTGATGTAACCGATGGAATTTGGGTAAAAAAATGATTTTGCACTACAAGACCAATTTATATTGTGTAATTTGATACGAGCTTCGATTTGATATATTATAATAGTCGTTTCGATACCCGTGTCAAAAGTTATCTTCGTTGAAAGTTACAACTCATATTTAACAAATGTTTTTTTGTTTTTGAAAATGTTAACAACATCCTATTTATTTTTCTCTTCTCTTTTTTTATTATTATGAATAGAGACTGATAGAAAATATATATAAATAACCCTAAGTCAGCACCAATATCTTCTTTATTTCTCTATTGAATTAAACCAGAAAAAAGTAAAATAAAAATGGTGCGTAAAAAACATTAAACCCATGGTAAGTGATGTAAACGATGGAATTTGGTTACAAAAATGATTTTCCATAGCAAGACCAAATTATATTGTGTAATTTGATATGAGCTTCGATTTGATATTTTATAATAGTCGTTTCGATACCTGAGTCAAAAGTTATCTTCGTTGAAAGTTACAACTCATATTAAACAAATGTGTTTTTGTTTTTGATTATGTTAACAACATCCAATTTATTTTTCTCTTCTCTTAGTTTTTTTATGAATAGAGACTGATTGAAAATATATATAAATAACCCTAAGTCAGCTCCAATATCTTCTTTATTCCTCAATTGAATTAAACCAGAAATGAGTAAAATGAAAATAGTGCGTCAAAAACTTTAAACTCTCGGTAAATGATGTAAACGATGGAATTTGGGTACAAAAATGATTTTCCATAGCAAGACCAAATTATATTATGTAATTTGATATGAGCTTCGATTTGATATATTATAATATTCGTTTCGATACCCAAGTCAAAAGTTATCTTCGTTGAAAGTTGCAACTAATATTTAACAAATGTTTTTTTTGTTTTTGAAAATGTTAACAACATTCAATTTATTTTTCTCTCCTCTTAGTTTTTTTATGAATAGAGACTGATTGGAAATATATATAAATAACCCTAAGTCAGCACCAATATCTTCTTTATTCCTCTATTGAATTAAACCATAAATAAGTAAAATAAAAATGGTGCATAAAAAACATTACACCCACGGTAAGTGATGTAACCGATGGAATTTGGGTAAAAAAATGATTTTCCACTGCAAGACCATATTATATTGTGTAATTTCATACGAGCTTCGATTTGATATTTTATAATAGTCGTTTCGATACCCGAGTCAAAAGTTATCTTCGTTGAAACTTGCAACTCATACTTAACAAATGCTTTTTTGTTTTTGATTATGTTAACAACATCCAATTTATTTTTCTCTTCTCTTAGTTTTTTTTATGAATAGAGACTGATTAAAAATATATATAAATAACCCTATGTCAGCACCAATATCTTCTTTATTCCTCTATTGAATTAATCCAGAAATAAATAAAATAAAAATGGTGCGTCAAAAACTGTAAATTCTCGGTAAGTGATGTAAGGGATGCAATTTGGGTACAGAAATGATTTTCCATAGCGAGACCAAATTGTATTGAGTAATTTCATAAGAGTTTCGATTTGATATATTATAATAGGAGTTTCGATACCCGAGTCAAAAGTTAACTTCGTTGAAAGTTTCAACTCATATTTAACAAATATTTTTTTGTTTTTGAAAATGTTAACATCATTCAATTTATTTTTCTCTCCTCTTAGTGTTTTTATGAATAGAGACTGATTATAAATATATATAAATAACCCTAAGTCAGCACCAATATCTTCTTTATTCCTCTATTGAATTAAACAAGAAATAAGTAAAATTAAAATGGTGCGTAAAAGACATTACACACATGGTAAGTGATGTAACCGATGGAATTTGGGTAAAAAAATGATTTTGCACTACAAGACCAATTTATATTGTGTAATTTGATACGAGATTCGATTTGATATATTATAATAGTCGTTTCGATACCCGTGTCAAAAGTTATCTTCGTTGAAAGTTGCAACTCATATTTAACAAATGTTTTTTTGTTTTTGAAAATGTTAACAACATCCAATTTATTTTTCTCTTCTCTTAGTTTTTTTAGGAATAGAGACTCATTGAAAATATATAAAAATAACCCTAAGTCAGCACTAATATCTTCTTTATTCCTCTATTGAATTAGACCATAAATAAGTAAAATGAAAACAGTGCGTCAAAAACTTTAATTCCTCGGTAAGTGATGTAAACGATGGAATTTGGGTACAAAAATGATTTTTCAAAGTGAAACCTAATCATATTGTGTAATTTGATACGAGCTTCGATTTAATATATTATAATAGTCGTTTCGATACATGAGTCAAAAGTTATCTTCGTTGAATGTTACAACTCATATTTAACAAATGTTTTTTTGTTTTTGAAAATGTTAACAACATCCCATTTATTTTTCTCTTCTCTTTTTTTTTTATTATGAATAGAGACTGATAGAAAATATATATAAATAACCCTAAGTCAGCACCAATATCTTCTTTATTTCTCTATTGAATTAAACCAGAAAAAAGTAAAATAAAAATGGTGCGTAAAAAACATTAAACCCATGGTAAGTGATGTAAACGATGGAATTTGGTTACAAAAATGATTTTCCATAGCAAGACCAAATTATATTGTGTAATTTGATATGAGCTTCGATTTGATATTTTATAATAGTCGTTTCGATACCTGAGTCAAAAGTTATCTTCGTTGAAAGTTACAACTCATATTTAACAAATGTTTTTTTGTTTTTGATTATGTTAACAACATCCAATTTATTTTTCTCTTCTCTTAGTTTTTTAATGAATAGAGACTGATTGAAAATATATATAAATAACCCTAAGTCAGCACCAATATCTTCTTTATTCCTCTATTGAATTAAACCATAAATAAGTAAAATAAAAATGGTGCATAAAAAACATTACACCCACGGTAAGTGATGTAACCGATGGAATTTGGGTAAAAAAATGATTTTCCACTGCAAGACCATATTATATTGTGTAATTTCATACGAGCTTCGATTTGATATTTTATAATAGTCGTTTCGATACCCGAGTCAAAAGTTATCTTCGTTGAAACTTGCAACTCATATTTAACAAATGTTTTTTTGTTTTTGAAAATGTTAACAACATCCAATTTATTTTTCTCTTCTCTTAGTTTTTTTTATGAATAGAGACTGATTAAAAATATATATAAATAACCCTATGTCAGCACCAATATCTTCTTTATTCCTCTATTGAATTAATCCAGAAATAAGTAAAATAAAAATGGTGCGTCAAAAACTGTAAATTCTCGGTAAGTGATGTAAAGGATGCAATTTGGGTACAAAAATGATTTTCCAAAGCGAGACCAAATTGTATTGAGTAATTTCATAAGAGTTTCGATTTGATATATTATAATAGTCGTTTCTATACCCGAGTCAAAAGTTAACTTCGTTGAAAGTTTCAACTCATATTTAACAAATATTTTTTTGTTTTTGAAAATGTTAACATCATTCAATTTATTTTTCTCTCCTCTTAGTGTTTTTATGAATAGAGACTGATTATAAATATATATAAATAACCCTAAGTCAGCACCAATATCTTCTTTATTCCTCTATTGAATTAGACCATATATAAGTAAAATGAAAACAGTGCGTCAAAAACTTTAATTCCTCGGTAAGTGATGTAAACGATGGAATTTGGGTACAAAAATGATTTTTCAAAGTGAAACCTAATCATATTGTGTAATTTGATACGAGCTTCGATTTAATATATTATAATAGTCGTTTCGATACCTGAGTCAAAAGTTATCTTCGTTGAATGTTGCAACTCATATTTAACAAATGTTTTTTTGTTTTCAAAAATGTTAACAACATCCAATTTATTTTTCTTTTCTCTTAGTTTTTTTATGAATAGAGACTGATTGAAAATATATATAAATAACCCTAAGTCCGCACCAATATCTTCTTTATTCCTCAATTGAATTAAACCAGAAATAAGTAAAATGAAAATAGTGCGTCAAAAACTGTAAACCCTCGGTAAGTGATGTAAACGATGGAATTTGGGTACAAAAAAGATTTTCCAAAGCAAGAACAAATCATATTGTGTAATTTGATACGAGCTTCGATTTGATATATTATAATAGTCGTTTCGATACCCGAGTCAAAAGTTATCTTCGTTGAAAGTTACAACTCATATTTAACAAATGTTTTTTTGTTTTTGATTATGTTTACAACATCCAATTTATTTTTCTCTTCTCTTAGTTTTTTTATGAATAGAGACTGATTGAAAATATATATAAATAACCCTAAGTCAGCACCAATATCTTCTTTATTCCTGAATTGAATTAAACCAGAAATGAGTAAAATGAAAATAGTGCGTCAAAAACTTTAAATTCTCGGTAAGTGATGTAAAGGATGCAATTTGGGTACAAAAATGATTTTCCCTAGCAAGACCAAATTGTATTGAGTAATTTCATAAGAGCTTCGATTTGATATATTATAATAGTCGTTTCCATACCCAAGTCAAAAGTTATCTTCGTTGAAAGTTGCAACTCATATTTAACAAATGTTTTTTTTTTTTGAAAATGTTAACAACATTCAATTTATTTTTCTCTCCTCTTAGTGTTTTTATGAATAGAGACTGATTGGAAATATATAAAAATAACCCTAAGTCAGCACCAATATCTTCTTTATTCCTCTATTGAATTAAACCAGAAATAAGTAAAATAAAAATGGTGCGTAAAAAACATTACACAGATGGTAAGTGATGTAACAGATGGAATTTGGGTAAAAAAATTATTTTGCACTACAAGACCAATTTATATTGTGTAATTTGAAACGAGCTTCGATTTGATATATTATAATAGTCGTTTCGATACCCGTGTCAAAATTAATCTTCGTTGAAAGTTGCAACTAATATTTAACAAATGTTTTTTTTGTTTTTGAAAATGTTAACATTCAATATATTTTTCTCTCCTCTTAGTTTTTTTATGAATAGAGACTGATTGGAAATATATATAAATAACCCTAAGTCAGCACCAATATCTTCTTTATTCCTCTATTGAATTAAACCAGAAATAAGTCAAATCAAAATGGTGCGTAAAAAACATTACACCCACGGTAAGTGATGTAACCGATGGAATTTGGGTAAAAAAATGATTTTCCACTACAAGACCAAATTATATTGTGTAATTTGATACGAGCTTCGATTTGATATATTATAATAGTCGTTTCGATACCCGAGTCAAAAGTTATTTTCGTTGAAAGTTGCAACTCATATTTAACAAATGTTTTTTTGTTTTTGAAAATGTTAACAACATTCAATTTATTTTTCTCTTCTCTTAGTTTTTTTATGAATAGAGACTGATTGAAAATATATAAAAATAACCCTAAGTCAGCACTAATATCTTCTTTATTCCTCTATTGAATTAGACCATAAATAAGTAAAATGAAAACTGTGCGTCAAAAACTTTAATTCCTCGGTAAGTGATGTAAACGATGGAATTTGGGTACAAAAATGATTTTTCAAAGTGAAACCTAATCATATTGTGTAATTTGATACGAGCTTCGATTTAATATATTATAATAGTCGTTTCGATACCTGAGTCAAAAGTTATCTTCGTTGAATGTTGGAACTCATATTTAACAAATGTTTTTTTGTTTTCAAAAATGTTAACAACATCCAATTTATTTTTCTATTTTCTTAGTTTTTTTATGAATAGAGACTGATTAAAAATGTATATAAATAACCCTAAGTCCGCACCAATATCTTCTTTATTCCTCAATTGAATTAAACCAGAAATAAGTAAAATGAAAATAGTGAGTCAAAAACTGTAAACCCTCGGTAAGTGATGTAAACGATGGAATTTGGGTACAAAAAAGATTTTCCACAGCAAGAACAAATCATATTATGTAATTTGATACGAGCTTTGATTTGATATTTTATAATAGTCGTTTCGATACCCGAGTCAAAAGTTATCTTCGTTGAAAGTTACAACTCATATTTAACAATTGTTTTTTTGTTTTTGATTATGTTAACAACATCCAATTTATTTTCCTCTTCTCTTAGTTTTTTTATGAATAGAGACTGATTGAAAATATATATAAATAACCCTAAGTCAGCTCCAATATGTTCTTTATTCCTCAATTGAATTAAACCAGAAATAAGTAAAATGAAAATAGTGCGTCACAAACTTTAAACCCTCGGTAAGTGATGTAAACGATGGAATTTGGGTACAAAAATGATTTTCCATAGCAAGACCAAATTATATTGTGTAGTTTGATACGAGCTTCGATTTGATATATTATAATATTCGTTTCGATAGCCAAGTCAAAAGTTATCTTCGTTGAAAGTTGCAACTCATATTTAACAAATTTTTTTTTTGTTTTTGAAAATGTTAACAACATTCAATTTATTTTTCTCTCCTCTTAGTGTTTTTATGAATAGAGACTGATTGGAAATATATATAAATAATCCTAAGTCAGCACCAATATCTTCTTTATTCCTCTATTGAATTAAACCAGAAATAAGTAAAATAAAAATGGTGCGTAAAAAACATTACACACATGGTAAGTGATGTAACAGATGGAATTTGGGTAAAAAAATGATTTTGCACTACAAGACCAATTTATATTGTGTAATTTGATACGAGCTTCGATTTGATATATTATAATACTCGTTTCGATACCCGAGTCAAAATTATCTTCGTTGAAAGTTACAACTCATATTTGACAAATGTTTTTTTGTTTTTGATTATGTTAACAACATCCAATTTATTTTTCTCTTCTCTTAGTTTTTTTATGAATAGAGACTGATTGAAAATATATATAAATAACCCTAAGTCAGCTCCAATATCTTCTTTATTCCTCAATTGAATTAAACCAGAAATAAGTCAAATCAAAATGGTGCGTAAAAAACATTACACCCACGGTAAGTGATGTAACCGATGGAATTTGGGTAAAAAAATGATTTTCCACTACAAGACCAAATTATATTGTGTAATTTGATACGAGCTTCGATTTGATATATTATAATAGTCGTTTCGATACACGAGTCAAAAGTTATCTTCGTTGAAAGTTGCAACTCATATTTAACAAATGTTTTTTTGTTTTTGAAAATGTTAACAACATTCAATTTATTTTTCTCTTCTCTTAGTTTTTTTATGAATAGAGACTGATTGAAAATATATAAAAATAACCCTAAGTCAGCACTAATATCTTCTTTATTCCTCTATTGAATTAGACCATAAATAAGTAAAATGAAAACAGTGCGTCAAAAACTTTAATTCCTCGGTAAGTGATGTAAACGATGGAATTTGGGTACAAAAATGATTTTTCAAAGTGAAACCTAATCATATTGTGTAATTTGATACGAGCTTCGATTTAATATATTATAATAGTCGTTTCGATACCTGAGTCAAAAGTTATCTTCGTTGAATGTTGGAACTCATATTTAACAAATGTTTTTTTGTTTTCAAAAATGTTAACAACATCCAATTTATTTTTCTATTCTCTTAGTTTTTTTATGAATAGAGACTGATTGAAAATATATATAAATAACCCTAAGTCCGCACCAATATCTTCTTTATTCCTAAATTGAATTAAACCAGAAATAAGTAAAATGAAAATAGTGCGTCAAAAACTGTAAACCCTCGGTAAGTGATGTAAACGATGGAATTTGGGTACAAAAAAGATTTTCCACAGCAAGAACAAATCATATTATGTAATTTGATATGAGCTTCGATTTGATATTTTATAATAGTCGTTTCGATACCCGAGTCAAAAGTTATCTTCGTTGAAAGTTACAACTCATATTTAACAAATGTTTTTTTGTTTTTGATTATGTTAACAACATCCAATTTATTTTTCTCTTCTCTTAGTTTTTTTATGAATAGAGACTGATTGAAAATATATATAAATAACCCTAAGTCAGCTCCAATATGTTCTTTATTCCTCAATTGAATTAAACCAGAAATGAGTAAAATGAAAATAGTGCGTCAAAAACTTTAAACCCTCGGTAAGTGATGTAAACGATGGAATTTGGGTACAAAAATGATTTTCCATAGCAAGACCAAATTATATTGTGTAATTTGATACGAGCTTCGATTTGATATATTATAATATTCGTTTGGATACCCGAGTCAAAAGTTAACTTCGTTGAAAGTTTCAACTCATATTTAACAAATATTTTTTTGTTTTTGAAAATGTTAACATCATTCAATTTATTTTTCTCTCCTCTTAGTGTTTTTATGAATAGAGACTGATTATAAATATATATAAATAACCCTAAGTCAGCACCAATATCTTCTTTATTCCTCTATTGAATTAAACCAGAAATAAGTCAAATCAAAATGGTGCGTAAAAAACATTACACCCACGGTAAGTGATGTAACCGATGGAATTTGGGTAAAAAAATGATTTTCCACTACAAGACCAAATTATATTGTGTAATTTGATACGAGCTTCGATTTGATATATTATAATAGTCGTTTCGATACCCGAGTCAAAAGTTATTTTCGTTGAAAGTTGCAACTCATATTTAACAAATGTTTTTTTGTTTTTGAAAATGTTAACAACATTCAATTTATTTTTCTCTTCTCTTAGTTTTTTTATGAATAGAGACTTATTGAAAATATATATAAATAAACCTAAGTCAGCACTAATATCTTCTTTATTCCTCTATTGAATTAGACCATAAATAAGTAAAATGAAAACAGTGCGTCAAAAACTTTAATTCCTCGGTAAGTGATGTAAACGATGGAATTTGGGTACAAAAATGATTTTTCAAAGTGAAACCTAATCATATTGTGTAATTTGATACGAGCTTCGATTTAATATATTATAATAGTCGTTTCGATACCCAAGTCAAAAGTTATCTTCGTTGAATGTTGCAACTCATATTTAACAAATGTTTTTTTGTTTTCAAAAATGTTAACAACATCCAATTTATTTTTCTATTCTCTTAGTTTTTTTTATGAATAGAGACTGATTGAAAATATATATAAATAACCCTAAGTCCGCACCAATATCTTCTTTATTCCTCAATTGAATAAACCAGAAATAAGTAAAATGAAAATAGTGCGTCAAAAACTGTAAACCCTCGGTAAGTGATGTAAACGATGGAATTTGGGTACAAAAAAGATTTTCCATAGCAAGAACAAATCATATTGGGTAATTTGATACGAGCTTCGATTTGATATTTTATAATAGTCGTTTCGATACCCGAGTCAAAAGTTATCTTCGTTGAAACTTGCAACTCATATTTAAAAAATGTTTTTTTGTTTTTGAAAATGTTAACAACATCCAATTTATTTTTCTCTTCTCTTAGTTTTTTTTATGAATAGAGACTGATTAAAAATATATATAAATAACCCTATGTCAGCACCAATATCTTCTTTATTCCTCTATTGAATTAATCCAGAAATAAGTAAAATAAAAATGGTGCGTTGAAAACTGTAAATTCTCGGTAAGTGATGTAAGGGATGCAATTTGGGTACAGAAATGATTTTCCACAGCGAGACCAAATTGTATTGAGTAATTTCATAAGAGTTTCGATTTGATATATTATAATAGTCGTTTCGATACCCGAGTCAAAAGTTAACTTCGTTGAAAGTTTCAACTCATATTTAACAAATATTTTTTTGTTTTTGAAAATGTTAACATCATTCAATTTAATTTTCTCTCCTCTTAGTGTTTTTATGAATAGAGACTGATTATAAATATATATAAATAACCCTAAGTCAGCACCAATATCTTCTTTATTCCTCTATTGAATTAAACAAGAAATAAGTAAAATAAAAATGGTGCGTAAAAAACATTACACACATGGTAAGTGATGTAACCGATGGAATTTGGGTAAAAAAATGATTTTGCACTACAAGACCAATTTATATTGTGTAATTTGATACGAGCTTCGATTTGATATATTATAATAGTCGTTTCGATACCCGTGTCAAAAGTTATCTTCGTTGAAAGTTACAACTCATATTTAACAAATGTTTTTTTGTTTTTGAAAATGTTAACAACATCCTATTTATTTTTCTCTTCTCTTTTTTTATTATTATGAATAGAGACTGATAGAAAATATATATAAATAACCCTAAGTCAGCACCAATATCTTCTTTATTTCTCTATTGAATTAAACCAGAAAAAAGTAAAATAAAAATGGTGCGTAAAAAACATTAAACCCATGGTAAGTGATGTAAACGATGGAATTTGGTTACAAAAATGATTTTCCATAGCAAGACCAAATTATATTGTGTAATTTGATATGAGCTTCGATTTGATATTTTATAATAGTCGTTTCGATACCTGAGTCAAAAGTTATCTTCGTTGAAAGTTACAACTCATATTAAACAAATGTGTTTTTGTTTTTGATTATGTTAACAACATCCAATTTATTTTTCTCTTCTCTTAGTTTTTTTATGAATAGAGACTGATTGAAAATATATATAAATAACCCTAAGTCAGCTCCAATATCTTCTTTATTCCTCAATTGAATTAAACCAGAAATGAGTAAAATGAAAATAGTGCGTCAAAAACTTTAAACTCTCGGTAAATGATGTAAACGATGGAATTTGGGTACAAAAATGATTTTCCATAGCAAGACCAAATTATATTATGTAATTTGATATGAGCTTCGATTTGATATATTATAATATTCGTTTCGATACCCAAGTCAAAAGTTATCTTCGTTGAAAGTTGCAACTAATATTTAACAAATGTTTTTTTTGTTTTTGAAAATGTTAACAACATTCAATTTATTTTTCTCTCCTCTTAGTTTTTTTATGAATAGAGACTGATTGGAAATATATATAAATAACCCTAAGTCAGCACCAATATCTTCTTTATTCCTCTATTGAATTAAACCATAAATAAGTAAAATAAAAATGGTGCATAAAAAACATTACACCCACGGTAAGTGATGTAACCGATGGAATTTGGGTAAAAAAATGATTTTCCACTGCAAGACCATATTATATTGTGTAATTTCATACGAGCTTCGATTTGATATTTTATAATAGTCGTTTCGATACCCGAGTCAAAAGTTATCTTCGTTGAAACTTGCAACTCATACTTAACAAATGCTTTTTTGTTTTTGATTATGTTAACAACATCCAATTTATTTTTCTCTTCTCTTAGTTTTTTTTATGAATAGAGACTGATTAAAAATATATATAAATAACCCTATGTCAGCACCAATATCTTCTTTATTCCTCTATTGAATTAATCCAGAAATAAATAAAATAAAAATGGTGCGTCAAAAACTGTAAATTCTCGGTAAGTGATGTAAGGGATGCAATTTGGGTACAGAAATGATTTTCCATAGCGAGACCAAATTGTATTGAGTAATTTCATAAGAGTTTCGATTTGATATATTATAATAGGAGTTTCGATACCCGAGTCAAAAGTTAACTTCGTTGAAAGTTTCAACTCATATTTAACAAATATTTTTTTGTTTTTGAAAATGTTAACATCATTCAATTTATTTTTCTCTCCTCTTAGTGTTTTTATGAATAGAGACTGATTATAAATATATATAAATAACCCTAAGTCAGCACCAATATCTTCTTTATTCCTCTATTGAATTAAACAAGAAATAAGTAAAATTAAAATGGTGCGTAAAAGACATTACACACATGGTAAGTGATGTAACCGATGGAATTTGGGTAAAAAAATGATTTTGCACTACAAGACCAATTTATATTGTGTAATTTGATACGAGATTCGATTTGATATATTATAATAGTCGTTTCGATACCCGTGTCAAAAGTTATCTTCGTTGAAAGTTGCAACTCATATTTAACAAATGTTTTTTTGTTTTTGAAAATGTTAACAACATCCAATTTATTTTTCTCTTCTCTTAGTTTTTTTAGGAATAGAGACTCATTGAAAATATATAAAAATAACCCTAAGTCAGCACTAATATCTTCTTTATTCCTCTATTGAATTAGACCATAAATAAGTAAAATGAAAACAGTGCGTCAAAAACTTTAATTCCTCGGTAAGTGATGTAAACGATGGAATTTGGGTACAAAAATGATTTTTCAAAGTGAAACCTAATCATATTGTGTAATTTGATACGAGCTTCGATTTAATATATTATAATAGTCGTTTCGATACATGAGTCAAAAGTTATCTTCGTTGAATGTTACAACTCATATTTAACAAATGTTTTTTTGTTTTTGAAAATGTTAACAACATCCCATTTATTTTTCTCTTCTCTTTTTTTTTTATTATGAATAGAGACTGATAGAAAATATATATAAATAACCCTAAGTCAGCACCAATATCTTCTTTATTTCTCTATTGAATTAAACCAGAAAAAAGTAAAATAAAAATGGTGCGTAAAAAACATTAAACCCATGGTAAGTGATGTAAACGATGGAATTTGGTTACAAAAATGATTTTCCATAGCAAGACCAAATTATATTGTGTAATTTGATATGAGCTTCGATTTGATATTTTATAATAGTCGTTTCGATACCTGAGTCAAAAGTTATCTTCGTTGAAAGTTACAACTCATATTTAACAAATGTTTTTTTGTTTTTGATTATGTTAACAACATCCAATTTATTTTTCTCTTCTCTTAGTTTTTTAATGAATAGAGACTGATTGAAAATATATATAAATAACCCTAAGTCAGCACCAATATCTTCTTTATTCCTCTATTGAATTAAACCATAAATAAGTAAAATAAAAATGGTGCATAAAAAACATTACACCCACGGTAAGTGATGTAACCGATGGAATTTGGGTAAAAAAATGATTTTCCACTGCAAGACCATATTATATTGTGTAATTTCATACGAGCTTCGATTTGATATTTTATAATAGTCGTTTCGATACCCGAGTCAAAAGTTATCTTCGTTGAAACTTGCAACTCATATTTAACAAATGTTTTTTTGTTTTTGAAAATGTTAACAACATCCAATTTATTTTTCTCTTCTCTTAGTTTTTTTTATGAATAGAGACTGATTAAAAATATATATAAATAACCCTATGTCAGCACCAATATCTTCTTTATTCCTCTATTGAATTAATCCAGAAATAAGTAAAATAAAAATGGTGCGTCAAAAACTGTAAATTCTCGGTAAGTGATGTAAAGGATGCAATTTGGGTACAAAAATGATTTTCCAAAGCGAGACCAAATTGTATTGAGTAATTTCATAAGAGTTTCGATTTGATATATTATAATAGTCGTTTCTATACCCGAGTCAAAAGTTAACTTCGTTGAAAGTTTCAACTCATATTTAACAAATATTTTTTTGTTTTTGAAAATGTTAACATCATTCAATTTATTTTTCTCTCCTCTTAGTGTTTTTATGAATAGAGACTGATTATAAATATATATAAATAACCCTAAGTCAGCACCAATATCTTCTTTATTCCTCTATTGAATTAGACCATATATAAGTAAAATGAAAACAGTGCGTCAAAAACTTTAATTCCTCGGTAAGTGATGTAAACGATGGAATTTGGGTACAAAAATGATTTTTCAAAGTGAAACCTAATCATATTGTGTAATTTGATACGAGCTTCGATTTAATATATTATAATAGTCGTTTCGATACCTGAGTCAAAAGTTATCTTCGTTGAATGTTGCAACTCATATTTAACAAATGTTTTTTTGTTTTCAAAAATGTTAACAACATCCAATTTATTTTTCTTTTCTCTTAGTTTTTTTATGAATAGAGACTGATTGAAAATATATATAAATAACCCTAAGTCCGCACCAATATCTTCTTTATTCCTCAATTGAATTAAACCAGAAATAAGTAAAATGAAAATAGTGCGTCAAAAACTGTAAACCCTCGGTAAGTGATGTAAACGATGGAATTTGGGTACAAAAAAGATTTTCCAAAGCAAGAACAAATCATATTGTGTAATTTGATACGAGCTTCGATTTGATATATTATAATAGTCGTTTCGATACCCGAGTCAAAAGTTATCTTCGTTGAAAGTTACAACTCATATTTAACAAATGTTTTTTTGTTTTTGATTATGTTTACAACATCCAATTTATTTTTCTCTTCTCTTAGTTTTTTTATGAATAGAGACTGATTGAAAATATATATAAATAACCCTAAGTCAGCACCAATATCTTCTTTATTCCTGAATTGAATTAAACCAGAAATGAGTAAAATGAAAATAGTGCGTCAAAAACTTTAAATTCTCGGTAAGTGATGTAAAGGATGCAATTTGGGTACAAAAATGATTTTCCCTAGCAAGACCAAATTGTATTGAGTAATTTCATAAGAGCTTCGATTTGATATATTATAATAGTCGTTTCCATACCCAAGTCAAAAGTTATCTTCGTTGAAAGTTGCAACTCATATTTAACAAATGTTTTTTTTTTTTGAAAATGTTAACAACATTCAATTTATTTTTCTCTCCTCTTAGTGTTTTTATGAATAGAGACTGATTGGAAATATATAAAAATAACCCTAAGTCAGCACCAATATCTTCTTTATTCCTCTATTGAATTAAACCAGAAATAAGTAAAATAAAAATGGTGCGTAAAAAACATTACACAGATGGTAAGTGATGTAACAGATGGAATTTGGGTAAAAAAATTATTTTGCACTACAAGACCAATTTATATTGTGTAATTTGAAACGAGCTTCGATTTGATATATTATAATAGTCGTTTCGATACCCGTGTCAAAATTAATCTTCGTTGAAAGTTGCAACTAATATTTAACAAATGTTTTTTTTGTTTTTGAAAATGTTAACATTCAATATATTTTTCTCTCCTCTTAGTTTTTTTATGAATAGAGACTGATTGGAAATATATATAAATAACCCTAAGTCAGCACCAATATCTTCTTTATTCCTCTATTGAATTAAACCAGAAATAAGTCAAATCAAAATGGTGCGTAAAAAACATTACACCCACGGTAAGTGATGTAACCGATGGAATTTGGGTAAAAAAATGATTTTCCACTACAAGACCAAATTATATTGTGTAATTTGATACGAGCTTCGATTTGATATATTATAATAGTCGTTTCGATACCCGAGTCAAAAGTTATTTTCGTTGAAAGTTGCAACTCATATTTAACAAATGTTTTTTTGTTTTTGAAAATGTTAACAACATTCAATTTATTTTTCTCTTCTCTTAGTTTTTTTATGAATAGAGACTGATTGAAAATATATAAAAATAACCCTAAGTCAGCACTAATATCTTCTTTATTCCTCTATTGAATTAGACCATAAATAAGTAAAATGAAAACTGTGCGTCAAAAACTTTAATTCCTCGGTAAGTGATGTAAACGATGGAATTTGGGTACAAAAATGATTTTTCAAAGTGAAACCTAATCATATTGTGTAATTTGATACGAGCTTCGATTTAATATATTATAATAGTCGTTTCGATACCTGAGTCAAAAGTTATCTTCGTTGAATGTTGGAACTCATATTTAACAAATGTTTTTTTGTTTTCAAAAATGTTAACAACATCCAATTTATTTTTCTATTTTCTTAGTTTTTTTATGAATAGAGACTGATTAAAAATGTATATAAATAACCCTAAGTCCGCACCAATATCTTCTTTATTCCTCAATTGAATTAAACCAGAAATAAGTAAAATGAAAATAGTGAGTCAAAAACTGTAAACCCTCGGTAAGTGATGTAAACGATGGAATTTGGGTACAAAAAAGATTTTCCACAGCAAGAACAAATCATATTATGTAATTTGATACGAGCTTTGATTTGATATTTTATAATAGTCGTTTCGATACCCGAGTCAAAAGTTATCTTCGTTGAAAGTTACAACTCATATTTAACAATTGTTTTTTTGTTTTTGATTATGTTAACAACATCCAATTTATTTTCCTCTTCTCTTAGTTTTTTTATGAATAGAGACTGATTGAAAATA
Organism: Hippophae tibetana; assembly: GCA_037013495.1. Classification (NCBI taxonomy): domain Eukaryota; kingdom Viridiplantae; phylum Streptophyta; class Magnoliopsida; order Rosales; family Elaeagnaceae; genus Hippophae; species Hippophae tibetana. The sequence continues at coordinate 40,773,229 of CM072809.1, read as the reverse complement.
TATATAAATAACCCTAAGTCAGCTCCAATATGTTCTTTATTCCTCAATTGAATTAAACCAGAAATAAGTAAAATGAAAATAGTGCGTCACAAACTTTAAACCCTCGGTAAGTGATGTAAACGATGGAATTTGGGTACAAAAATGATTTTCCATAGCAAGACCAAATTATATTGTGTAGTTTGATACGAGCTTCGATTTGATATATTATAATATTCGTTTCGATAGCCAAGTCAAAAGTTATCTTCGTTGAAAGTTGCAACTCATATTTAACAAATTTTTTTTTTGTTTTTGAAAATGTTAACAACATTCAATTTATTTTTCTCTCCTCTTAGTGTTTTTATGAATAGAGACTGATTGGAAATATATATAAATAATCCTAAGTCAGCACCAATATCTTCTTTATTCCTCTATTGAATTAAACCAGAAATAAGTAAAATAAAAATGGTGCGTAAAAAACATTACACACATGGTAAGTGATGTAACAGATGGAATTTGGGTAAAAAAATGATTTTGCACTACAAGACCAATTTATATTGTGTAATTTGATACGAGCTTCGATTTGATATATTATAATACTCGTTTCGATACCCGAGTCAAAATTATCTTCGTTGAAAGTTACAACTCATATTTGACAAATGTTTTTTTGTTTTTGATTATGTTAACAACATCCAATTTATTTTTCTCTTCTCTTAGTTTTTTTATGAATAGAGACTGATTGAAAATATATATAAATAACCCTAAGTCAGCTCCAATATCTTCTTTATTCCTCAATTGAATTAAACCAGAAATAAGTCAAATCAAAATGGTGCGTAAAAAACATTACACCCACGGTAAGTGATGTAACCGATGGAATTTGGGTAAAAAAATGATTTTCCACTACAAGACCAAATTATATTGTGTAATTTGATACGAGCTTCGATTTGATATATTATAATAGTCGTTTCGATACACGAGTCAAAAGTTATCTTCGTTGAAAGTTGCAACTCATATTTAACAAATGTTTTTTTGTTTTTGAAAATGTTAACAACATTCAATTTATTTTTCTCTTCTCTTAGTTTTTTTATGAATAGAGACTGATTGAAAATATATAAAAATAACCCTAAGTCAGCACTAATATCTTCTTTATTCCTCTATTGAATTAGACCATAAATAAGTAAAATGAAAACAGTGCGTCAAAAACTTTAATTCCTCGGTAAGTGATGTAAACGATGGAATTTGGGTACAAAAATGATTTTTCAAAGTGAAACCTAATCATATTGTGTAATTTGATACGAGCTTCGATTTAATATATTATAATAGTCGTTTCGATACCTGAGTCAAAAGTTATCTTCGTTGAATGTTGGAACTCATATTTAACAAATGTTTTTTTGTTTTCAAAAATGTTAACAACATCCAATTTATTTTTCTATTCTCTTAGTTTTTTTATGAATAGAGACTGATTGAAAATATATATAAATAACCCTAAGTCCGCACCAATATCTTCTTTATTCCTAAATTGAATTAAACCAGAAATAAGTAAAATGAAAATAGTGCGTCAAAAACTGTAAACCCTCGGTAAGTGATGTAAACGATGGAATTTGGGTACAAAAAAGATTTTCCACAGCAAGAACAAATCATATTATGTAATTTGATATGAGCTTCGATTTGATATTTTATAATAGTCGTTTCGATACCCGAGTCAAAAGTTATCTTCGTTGAAAGTTACAACTCATATTTAACAAATGTTTTTTTGTTTTTGATTATGTTAACAACATCCAATTTATTTTTCTCTTCTCTTAGTTTTTTTATGAATAGAGACTGATTGAAAATATATATAAATAACCCTAAGTCAGCTCCAATATGTTCTTTATTCCTCAATTGAATTAAACCAGAAATGAGTAAAATGAAAATAGTGCGTCAAAAACTTTAAACCCTCGGTAAGTGATGTAAACGATGGAATTTGGGTACAAAAATGATTTTCCATAGCAAGACCAAATTATATTGTGTAATTTGATACGAGCTTCGATTTGATATATTATAATATTCGTTTCGATAGCCAAGTCAAAAGTTATCTTCGTTGAAAGTTGCAACTAATATTTAACAATTTTTTTTTTTGTTTTTGAAAATGTTAACAACATTCAATTTATTTTTCTCTCCTCTTAGTGTTTTTATGAATAGAGACTGATTGGAAATATATATAAATAATCCTAAGTCAGCACGAATATCTTCTTTATTCCTCTATTGAATTAAACCAGAAATAAGTAAAATAAAAATGGTGCGTAAAAAACATTACACACATGGTAAGTGATGTAACAGATGGAATTTGGGTAAAAAAATGATTTTGCACTACAAGACCAATTTATATTGTGTAATTTGATACGAGCTTCGATTTGATATATTATAATACTCGTTTCGATACCCGAGTCAAAATTATCTTCGTTGAAAGTTACAACTCATATTTGACAAATGTTTTTTTGTTTTTGATTATGTTAACAACATCCAATTTATTTTTCTCTTCTCTTAGTTTTTTTATGAATAGAGACTGATTGAAAATATATATAAATAACCCTAAGTCAGCTCCAATATCTTCTTTATTCCTCAATTGAATTAAACCAGAAATGAGTAAAATGAAAATAGTGCGTCAAAAATTTAAACCCTCGGTAAGTGATGTAAACGATGGAATTTGGGTAAAAAAATGATTTTCCATAGCAAGACCAAATTGTATTGTGTAATTTGATACGAGCTTCGATTTGATATATTATAATATTCGTTTCGATACCCAAGTCAAAAGTTATCTTCGTTGAAAGTTGCAACTAATATTTAACAAATGTTTTTTTTGTTTTTGAAAATGTTAACAACATTCAATTTATTTTTCTCTCCTCTTAGTTTTTTTATGAATAGAGACTGATTGGAAATATATATAAATAACCCTAAGTCAGCACCAATATCTTCTTTATTCCTCTATTGAATTAAACCAGAAATAAGTAAAATAAAAATGGTGCGTAAAAAACATTACACCCACGGTAAGTCATGTAACCGATGGAATTTGGGTAAAAAAATGATTTTCCACTGCAAGACCAAATTATATTGTGTAATTTGATACGAGCTTCGATTTGATATATTATAATAGTCGTTTCGATACCCGAGTCAAAAGTTATCTTCGTTGAAAGTTGCAACTCATATTTAACAAATGTTTTTTTGTTTTTGAAAATGTTATCAACATTCAATTTATTTTTCTCTTCTCTTAGTTTTTTTATGAATAGAGACTGATTGAAAATATATAAAAATAACCCTAAGTCAGCACTAATATCTTCTTTATTCCTCTATTGAATTAGACCATAAATAAGTAAAATAAAAACAGTGCGTCAAAAACTTTAATTCCTCGGTAAGTGATGTAAACGATGGAATTTGGGTACAAAAATGATTTTTCAAAGTGAAACCTAATCATATTGTGTAATTTGATACGAGCTTCGATTTAATATATTATAATAGTCGTTTCGATACCTGAGTCAAAAGTTATCTTCGTTGAAAGTTACAACTCATATTTAACAAATGTTTTTTTGTTTTTGATTATGTTAACAACATTCAATTTATTTTTCTCTCCTCTTAGTGTTTTTATGAATAGAGACTGATTGGAAAGATATATAAATAACCCTAAGTCAGCACCAATATCTTCTTTATTCCTCTATTGAATTAAACGAGAAATAAGTAAAATAAAAATAGTGCGTCAAAAACATTACACCCACGGTAAGTGATGTAACCGATGGAATTTGGGTAAAAAAATGATTTTGCACTACAAGACCAATTTATATTGTGTAATTTGATACGAGCTTCGATTTGATAAATTATAATACTCGTTTCGATACCCGAGTCAAAATTATCTTCGTTGAAAGTTACAACTCATATTTGACAAATGTTTTTTTGTTTTTGATTATGTTAACAACATCCAATTTATTTTTCTCTTCTCTTAGTTTTTTTATGAATAGAGACTGATTGAAAATATATATAAATAACCCTAAGTCAGCTCCAATATCTTCTTTATTCCTCAATTGAATTAAACCAGAAATGAGTAAAATGAAAATAGTGCGTCAAAAATTTAAACCCTCGGTAAGTGATGTAAACGATGGAATTTGGGTAAAAAAATGATTTTCCATAGCAAGACAAAATTATATTGTGTAATTTGATATGAGCTTCGATTTGATATATTATAATATTCGTTTCGATACCCAAGTCAAAAGTTATCTTCGTTGAAAGTTGCAACTAATATTTAACAAATGTTTTTTTTGTTTTTGAAAATGTTAACAACATTCAATTTATTTCTCTCTCCTCTTAGTTTTTTTATGAATAGAGACTGATTGGAAATATATATAAATAACCCTAAGTCAGCACCAATATCTTCTTTATTCCTCTATTGAATTAAACGAGAAATAAGTAAAATAAAAATAGTGCGTCAAAAACATTACACCCACGGTAAGTGATGTAACCGATGGAATTTGGGTAAAAAAATGATTTTGCACTACAAGACCAATTTATATTGTGTAATTTGATACGAGCTTCGATTTGATATATTATAATACTCGTTTCGATACCCGAGTCAAAATTATCTTCGTTGAAAGTTACAACTCATATTTGACAAATGTTTTTTTGTTTTTGATTATGTTAACAACATCCAATTTATTTTTCTCTTCTCTTAGTTTTTTTATGAATAGAGACTGATTGAAAATATATATAAATAACCCTAAGTCAGCTCCAATATATTCTTTATTCCTCAATTGAATTAAACCAGAAATGAGTAAAATGAAAATAGTGCGTCAAAAATTTAAACCCTCGGTAAGTGATGTAAACGATGGAATTTGGGTAAAAAAATGATTTTCCATAGCAAGACCAAATTATATTGTGTAATTTGATACGAGTTCGATTTGATATATTATAGTATTCGTTTCGATACCCAAGTCAAAAGTTATCTTCGTTGAAAGTTGCAACTAATATTTAACAAATGTTTTTTTTGTTTTTGAAAATGTTAACAACATTCAATTTATTTTTCTCTCCTCTTAGTTTTTTTATGAATAGAGACTGATTGAAAATATATAAAAATAACCCTAAGTCAGCACTAATATCTTCTTTATTCCTCTATTGAATTAGACCATAAATAAGTAAAATAAAAACAGTGCGTCAAAAACTTTAATTCCTCGGTAAGTGATGTAAACGATGGAATTTGGGTACAAAAATGATTTTTCAAAGTGAAACCTAATCATATTGTGTAATTTGATACGAGCTTCGATTTAATATATTATAATAGTCGTTTCGATACCTGAGTCAAAAGTTATCTTCGTTGAAAGTTACAACTCATATTTAACAAATGTTTTTTTGTTTTTGATTATGTTAACAACATTCAATTTATTTTTCTCTCCTCTTAGTGTTTTTATGAATAGAGACTGATTGGAAAGATATATAAATAACCCTAAGTCAGCACCAATATCTTCTTTATTCCGCTATTGAATTAAACGAGAAATAAGTAAAATAAAAATAGTGCGTCAAAAACATTACACCCACGGTAAGTGATGTAACCGATGGAATTTGGGTAAAAAAATGATTTTGCACTACAAGACCAATTTATATTGTGTAATTTGATACGAGCTTCGATTTGATATATTATAATACTCGTTTCGATACCCGTGTCAAAATTATCTTCGTTGAAAGTTACAACTCATATTTGACAAATGTTTTTTTGTTTTTGATTATGTTAACAACATCCAATTTATTTTTCTCTTCTCTTAGTTTTTTTATGAATAGAGACTGATTGAAAATATATATAAATAACCCTAAGTCAGCTCCAATATCTTCTTTATTCCTCAATTGAATTAAACCAGAAATGAGTAAAATGAAAATAGTGCGTCAAAAATTTAAACCCTCGGTAAGTGATGTAAACGATGGAATTTGGGTAAAAAAATGATTTTCCATAGCAAGACCAAATTATATTGTGTAATTTGATATGAGCTTCGATTTGATATATTATAATATTCGTTTCGATACCCAAGTCAAAAGTTATCTTCGTTGAAAGTTGCAACTAATATTTAACAAATGTTTTTTTTGTTTTTGAAAATGTTAACAACATTCAATTTATTTCTCTCTCCTCTTAGTTTTTTTATGAATAGAGACTGATTGGAAAGATATATAAATAACCCTAAGTCAGCACCAATATCTTCTTTATTCCTCTATTGAATTAAACGAGAAATAAGTAAAATAAAAATAGTGCGTCAAAAACATTACACCCACGGTAAGTGATGTAACCGATGGAATTTGGGTAAAAAAATGATTTTGCACTACAAGACCAATTTATATTGTGTAATTTGATACGAGCTTCGATTTGATATATTATAATACTCGTTTCGATACCCGAGTCAAAATTATCTTCGTTGAAAGTTACAACTCATATTTGACAAATGTTTTTTTGTTTTTGATTATGTTAACAACATCCAATTTATTTTTCTCTTCTCTTAGTTTTTTTATGAATAGAGACTGATTGAAAATATATATAAATAACCCTAAGTCAGCTCCAATATATTCTTTATTCCTCAATTGAATTAAACCAGAAATGAGTAAAATGAAAATAGTGCGTCAAAAATTTAAACCCTCGGTAAGTGATGTAAACGATGGAATTTGGGTAAAAAAATGATTTTCCATAGCAAGACCAAATTATATTGTGTAATTTGATACGAGTTCGATTTGATATATTATAATATTCGTTTCGATACCCAAGTCAAAAGTTATCTTCGTTGAAAGTTGCAACTAATATTTAACAAATGTTTTTTTTGTTTTTGAAAATGTTAACAACATTCAATTTATTTTTCTCTCCTCTTAGTTTTTTTATGAATAGAGACTGATTGAAAATATATAAAAATAACCCTAAGTCAGCACTAATATCTTCTTTATTCCTCTATTGAATTAGACCATAAATAAGTAAAATAAAAACAGTGCGTCAAAAACTTTAATTCCTCGGTAAGTGATGTAAACGATGGAATTTGGGTACAAAAATGATTTTTCAAAGTGAAACCTAATCATATTGTGTAATTTGATACGAGCTTCGATTTAATATATTATAATAGTCGTTTCGATACCTGAGTCAAAAGTTATCTTCGTTGAAAGTTACAACTCATATTTAACAAATGTTTTTTTGTTTTTGATTATGTTAACAACATTCAATTTATTTTTCTCTCCTCTTAGTGTTTTTATGAATAGAGACTGATTGGAAAGATATATAAATAACCCTAAGTCAGCACCAATATCTTCTTTATTCCTCTATTGAATTAAACGAGAAATAAGTAAAATAAAAATAGTGCGTCAAAAACATTACACCCACGGTAAGTGATGTAACCGATGGAATTTGGGTAAAAAAATGATTTTGCACTACAAGACCAATTTATATTGTGTAATTTGATACGAGCTTCGATTTGATAAATTATAATACTCGTTTCGATACCCGAGTCAAAATTATCTTCGTTGAAAGTTACAACTCATATTTGACAAATGTTTTTTTGTTTTTGATTATGTTAACAACATCCAATTTATTTTTCTCTTCTCTTAGTTTTTTTATGAATAGAGACTGATTGAAAATATATATAAATAACCCTAAGTCAGCTCCAATATCTTCTTTATTCCTCAATTGAATTAAACCAGAAATGAGTAAAATGAAAATAGTGCGTCAAAAATTTAAACCCTCGGTAAGTGATGTAAACGATGGAATTTGGGTAAAAAAATGATTTTCCATAGCAAGACCAAATTATATTGTGTAATTTGATATGAGCTTCGATTTGATATATTATAATATTCGTTTCGATACCCAAGTCAAAAGTTATCTTCGTTGAAAGTTGCAACTAATATTTAACAAATGTTTTTTTTGTTTTTGAAAATGTTAACAACATTCAATTTATTTCTCTCTCCTCTTAGTTTTTTTATGAATAGAGACTGATTGGAAATATATATAAATAACCCTAAGTCAGCACCAATATCTTCTTTATTCCTCTATTGAATTAAACCAGAAATAAGTAAAATAAAAATGGTGCGTAAAAAACATTACACCCACGGTAAGTCATGTAACCGATGGAATTTGGGTAAAAAAATGATTTTCCACTGCAAGACCAAATTATATTGTGTAATTTGATACGAGCTTCGATTTGATATATTATAATAGTCGTTTCGATACCCGAGTCAAAAGTTATCTTCGTTGAAAGTTGCAACTCATATTTAACAAATGTTTTTTTGTTTTTGAAAATGTTATCAACATTCAATTTATTTTTCTCTTCTCTTAGTTTTTTTATGAATAGAGACTGATTGAAAATATATAAAAATAACCCTAAGTCAGCACTAATATCTTCTTTATTCCTCTATTGAATTAGACCATAAATAAGTAAAATGAAAACAGTGCGTCAAAAACTTTAATTCCTCGGTAAGTGATGTAAACGATGGAATTTGGGTACAAAAATGATTTTTCAAAGTGAAACCTAATCATATTGTGTAATTTGATACGAGCTTCGATTTAATATATTATAATAGTCGTTTCGATACCTGAGTCAAAAGATATCTTCGTTGAAAGTTACAACTCATATTTAACAAATGTTTTTTTGTTTTTGATTATGTTAACAACATTCAATTTATTTTTCTCTCCTCTTAGTGTTTTTATGAATAGAGACTGATTGGAAAGATATATAAATAACCCTAAGTCAGCACCAATATCTTCTTTATTCCTCTATTGAATTAAACGAGAAATAAGTAAAATAAAAATAGTGCGTCAAAAACATTACACCCACGGTAAGTGATGTAACCGATGGAATTTGGGTAAAAAAATGATTTTCCACTGCAAGACCAAATTATATTGTGTAATTTGATACGAGCTTCGATTTGATATATTATAATAGTCGTTTCAATACCCGAGTCAAAAGTTATCTTCGTTGAAAGTTGCAACTCATATTTAACAAATGTTTTTTTGTTTTTGAAAATGTTATCAACATTCAATTTATTTTTCTCTTCTCTTAGTTTTTTTATAAATAGAGACTGATTGAAAATATATATAAATAACCCTAAGTCAGCTCAAATATCTTCTTTATTCCTCAATTGAATTAAACCAGAAATGAGTAAAATGAAAATAGTGTGTCAAAAACTTTAAACCCTCGGTAAGTGATGTAAACGATGCAATTTGGGTAAAAAAATGATTTTCCATAGCAAGACCAAATTATATTGTGTAATTTGATACGAGCTTCGATTTGATATATTATAATATTCGTTTCGATACCCAAGTCAAAAGTTATCTTCGTTGAAAGTTGCAACTAATATTTAACAAATGTTTTTTTTGTTTTTGAAAATGTTAACAACATTCAATTTATTTTTCTCTCCTCTTAGTGTTTTTATGAATAGAGACTGATTGGAAATATATATAAATAACCCTAAGTCAGCACCAATATCTTCTTTATTCCTCTATTGAATTAAACGAGAAATAAGTAAAATAAAAATGGTGCGTAAAAAACATTACACACATGGTAAGTGATTTAACCGATGGAATTTGGGTAAAAAATTGATTTTGCACTACAAGACCAATTGATATTGTGTAATTTGATACGAGCTTCGATTTGATATTTTATAATAGTCGTTTCGATACCCGAGTCAAAAGTTATATTCGTTGAAAGTTACAACTCATATTTAACAAATGTTTTTTTGTTTTTGATTATGTTAACAACATCTAATTCATTTTTCTCTTCTCTTAGTTTTTTTATGAATAGAGACTGATTGAAAATATATATAAATAACCCTAAGTCAGCTCCAATATCTTCTTTATTCCTCAATTGAATTAAACCAGAAATGAGTAAAATGAAAATAATGCGTCAAAAACTTTAAACCCTCGATAAGTGATGTAAACGATGCAATTTGGGTACAAAAATGATTTTCCATAGCAAGACCAAATTATATTGTGTAATTTGATACGAGCTTCGATTTGATATATTATAATATTCGTTTCGATACCCAAGTCAAAAGTTATCTTCGTTGAAAGTTGCAACTAATATTTAACAAATGTTTTTTTTGTTTTTGAAAATGTTAACAACATTCAATTTATTTTTCTCTCCTCTTAGTGTTTTTATGAATAGAGACTGATTGGAAATATATATAAATAACCCTAAGTCAGCACCAATATCTTCTTTATTCCTCTATTGAATTAAACGAGAAATAAGTAAAATAAAAATGGTGCGTAAAAAACATTACACACATGGTAAGTGATTTAACCGATGGAATTTGGGTAAAAAAATGATTTTGCACTACAAGACCAATTGATATTGTGTAATTTGATACGAGCTTCGATTTGATATTTTATAATAGTCGTTTCGATACCCGAGTCAAAAGTTATCTTCGTTGAAAGTTACAACTCATATTTAACAAATGTTTTTTTGTTTTTGATTATGTTAACAACATCTAATTCATTTTTCTCTTCTCTTAGTTTTTTTATGAATAGAGACTGATTGAAAATATATATAAATAACCCTAAGTCAGCTCCAATATCTTCTTTATTCCTCAATTGAATTAAACCAGAAATGAGTAAAATGAAAATAATGCGTCAAAAACTTTAAACCCTCGATAAGTGATGTAAACGATGCAATTTGGGTACAAAAATGATTTTCCATAGCAAGACCAAATTATATTGTGTAATTTGATACGAGCTTCGATTTGATATATTATAATATTCGTTTCGATACCCAAGTCAAAAGTTATCTTCGTTGAAAGTTGCAACTAATATTTAACAAATGTTTTTTTTGTTTTTGAAAATGTTAACAACATTCAATTTATTTTTCTCTCCTCTTAGTTTTTTTATGAATAGAGACTGATTGGAAATATATATAAATAACCCTAAGTCAGCACCAATATCTTCTTTATTCCTCTATTGAATTAAACCAGAAATAAGTAAAATAAAAATGGTGCGTAAAAAACATTCCACCCACGGTAAGTGATGTAACCGATGGAATTTGGGTAAAAAAATGATTTTCCACTGCAAGACCAAATTATATTGTGTAATTTGATACGAGCTTCGATTTGATATATTATAATAGTCGTTTCGATACCCGTGTCAAAAGTTATCTTCGTTGAAAGTTGCAACTCATATTTAACAAATGTTTTTTTGTTTTTGAAAATGTTAACAACATCCCATTTATTTTTCTCTTCTCTTTTTTTTATTATGAATAGAGACTGATAGAAAATATATATAAATAACCCTAAGTCAGCACCAATATCTTCTTTATTTCTCTATTCAATTAAACCAGAAAAAAGTAAAATAAAAATGGTGCGTAAAAAACATTAAACCCATGGTAAGTGATGTAAACGATGGAATTTGGTTACAAAAATGATTTTCCATAGCAAGACCATATTATATTGTGTAATTTGATACGAGCTTCGATTTGATATTTTATAATAGTCGTTTCGATACCCGAGTCAAAAGTTATCTTCGTTGAAAGTTACAACTCATATTTAACAAATGTTTTTTTGTTTTTGATTATGTTAACAACATCCAATTTATTTTTCTCTTCTCTTAGTTTTTTTATGAATAGAGAGTGATTGAAAATATATATAAATAACCCTAAGTCAGCTCCAATATCTTCTTTATTTCTCAATTGAATTAAACGAGAAATGAGTAAAATGAAAATAATGCGTCAAAAACTTTAAACCCTCGGTAAGTGATGCAAAACGATGTAATTTTTTTACAAAAATGATTTTCCATAGCAAGACCAAATTATATTGTGTAATTTGATAAGAGCTTCGATTTGATATATTATAATATTTGTTTCGATACCCAAGTCAAAAGTTATCTTCGTTGAAAGTTGCAACTAATATTTAACAAATGTTTTTTTTGTTTTTGAAAATGTTAACAACATTCAATTTATTTTTCTCTCCTCTTAGTGTTTTTATGAATAGAGACTGATTGCAAATATATATAAATAACCCTAAGTCAGCACCAATATCTTCTTGATTCCTCTATTGAATTAAACGAGAAATAAGTAAAATAAAAATGGTGCGTAAAAAACATTACACACATGGTAAGTGATGTAACCGATGGAATTTGGGTAAAAAAATGATTTTGCACTACAAGACCAATTTATATTGTGTAATTTGATACGAGCTTCGATTTGATATATTATAATAGTCGTTTCGATACCCGTGTCAAAAGTTATCTTCGTTGAAAGTTGCAACTCATATTTAACAAATGTTTTTTTTGTTTTTGAAAATGTTAACAACATCCCATTTATTTTTCTCTTCTCTTTTTTTTATTATGAATAGAGACTGATAGAAAATATATATAAATAACCCTAAGTCAGCACCAATATCTTCTTTATTTCTCTATTCAATTAAACCAGAAAAAAGTAAAATAAAAATGGTGCGTAAAAAACATTAAACCCATGGTAAGTGATGTAAACGATGGAATTTGGTTACAAAAATGATTTTCCATAGCAAGACCAAATTATATTGTGTAATTTGATATGAGCTTCGATTTGATATTTTATAATAGTCGTTTCGATACCCGAGTCAAAAGTTATCTTCGTTGAAAGTTACAACTCATATTTAACAAATGTTTTTTTTGTTTTTGATTATGTTAACAACATCCAATTTATTTTTTTCTTCTTTTAGTTTTTTCATGAATAGAGACTGATTGAAAATATATATAAATATCCCTAAGTCAGCTCCAATATCTTCTTTATTCCTCAATTGAATTAAACCAGAAATGAGTAAAATGAAAATAGTGCGTCAAAAACTTTAAACCCGCGGTAAGTGATGTAAACGATGGAATTTGGGTACAAAAATGATTTTCCATAGCAAGACCAAATTATATTGTGTAATTTGATACGAGCTTCGATTTGATATATTATAATATTCGTTTCGATACCCAAGTCAAAAGTTATCTTCGTTGAAAGTTGCAACTAATATTTAACAAATGTTTTTTTTGTTTTTGAAAATGTTAACAACATTCAATTTATTTTTCTCTCCTCTTAGTGTTTTTATGAATAGAGACTGATTGCAAATATATATAAATAACCCTAAGTCAGCACCAATATCTTCTTTATTCCTCTATTGAATTAAACCAGAAATAAGTAAAATAAAAATGGTGCGTAAAAAACATTACACACATGGTAAGTGATGTAACCGATGGAATTTGGGTAAAAAAATGATTTTGCACTACAAGACCAATTTATATTGTGTAATTTGATACGAGCTTCGATTTGATATATTATAATAGTCGTTTCGATACCCGTGTCAAAAGTTATCTTCGTTGAAAGTTGCAACTCATATTTAACAAATGTTTTTTTGTTTTTGAAAATGTTAACAACATCCCATTTATTTTTCTCTTCTCTTTTTTTTTATTATGAATAGAGACTGATAGAAAATATATATAAATAACCCTAAGTCAGCACCAATATCTTCTTTATTTCTCTATTGAATTAAACCAGAAAAAAGTAAAATAAAAATGGTGCGTAAAAAACATTAAACCCATGGTAAGTGATGTAAACGATGGAATTTGGTTACAAAAATGATTTTCCAAAGCAAGACCAAATTATATTGTGTAATTTGATATGAGCTTCGATTTGATATTTTATAATAGTCGTTTCGATACCCGAGTCAAAAGTTATCTTCGTTGAAAGTTGCAACTCATATTTAACAAATGTTTTTTTGTTTTTGAAAATGTTATCAACATTCAATTTATTTTTCTCTTCTCTTAGTTTTTTTATAAATAGAGACTGATTGAAAATATATATAAATAACCCTAAGTCAGCTCAAATATCTTCTTTATTCCTCAATTGAATTAAACCAGAAATGAGTAAAATGAAAATAGTGTGTTAAAAACTTTAAACCCTCGGTAAGTGATGTAAACGATGCAATTTGGGTAAAAAAATGATTTTCCATAGCAAGACCAAATTATATTGTGTAATTTGATACGAGCTTCGATTTGATATATTATAATATTCGTTTCGATACCCAAGTCAAAAGTTATCTTCGTTGAAAGTTGCAACTAATATTTAACAAATGTTTTTTTTGTTTTTGAAAATGTTAACAACATTCAATTTATTTTTCTCTCCTCTTAGTGTTTTTATGAATAGAGACTGATTGGAAATATATATAAATAACCCTAAGTCAGCACCAATATCTTCTTTATTCCTCTATTGAATTAAACGAGAAATAAGTAAAATAAAAATGGTGCGTAAAAAACATTACACACATGGTAAGTGATTTAACCGATGGAATTTGGGTAAAAAAATGATTTTGCACTACAAGACCAATTGATATTGTGTAATTTGATACGAGCTTCGATTTGATATTTTATAATAGTCGTTTCGATACCCGAGTCAAAAGTTATATTCGTTGAAAGTTACAACTCATATTTAACAAATGTTTTTTTGTTTTTGATTATGTTAACAACATCTAATTCATTTTTCTCTTCTCTTAGTTTTTTTATGAATAGAGACTGATTGAAAATATATATAAATAACCCTAAGTCAGCTCCAATATCTTCTTTATTCCTCAATTGAATTAAACCAGAAATGAGTAAAATGAAAATAATGCGTCAAAAACTTTAAACCCTCGATAAGTGATGTAAACGATGCAATTTGGGTACAAAAATGATTTTCCATAGCAAGACCAAATTATATTGTGTAATTTGATACGAGCTTCGATTTGATATATTATAATATTCGTTTCGATACCCAAGTCAAAAGTTATCTTCGTTGAAAGTTGCAACTAATATTTAACAAATGTTTTTTTTGTTTTTGAAAATGTTAACAACATTCAATTTATTTTTCTCTCCTCTTAGTGTTTTTATGAATAGAGACTGATTGGAAATATATATAAATAACCCTAAGTCAGCACCAATATCTTCTTTATTCCTCTATTGAATTAAACGAGAAATAAGTAAAATAAAAATGGTGCGTAAAAAACATTACACACATGGTAAGTGATTTAACCGATGGAATTTGGGTAAAAAAATGATTTTGCACTACAAGACCAATTGATATTGTGTAATTTGATACGAGCTTCGATTTGATATTTTATAATAGTCGTTTCGATACCCGAGTCAAAAGTTATCTTCGTTGAAAGTTACAACTCATATTTAACAAATGTTTTTTTGTTTTTGATTATGTTAACAACATCTAATTCATTTTTCTCTTCTCTTAGTTTTTTTATGAATAGAGACTGATTGAAAATATATATAAATAACCCTAAGTCAGCTCCAATATCTTCTTTATTCCTCAATTGAATTAAACCAGAAATGAGTAAAATGAAAATAATGCGTCAAAAACTTTAAACCCTCGATAAGTGATGTAAACGATGCAATTTGGGTACAAAAATGATTTTCCATAGCAAGACCAAATTATATTGTGTAATTTGATACGAGCTTCGATTTGATATATTATAATATTCGTTTCGATACCCAAGTCAAAAGTTATCTTCGTTGAAAGTTGCAACTAATATTTAACAAATGTTTTTTTTGTTTTTGAAAATGTTAACAACATTCAATTTATTTTTCTCTCCTCTTAGTTTTTTTATGAATAGAGACTGATTGGAAATATATATAAATAACCCTAAGTCAGCACCAATATCTTCTTTATTCCTCTATTGAATTAAACCAGAAATAAGTAAAATAAAAATGGTGCGTAAAAAACATTCCACCCACGGTAAGTGATGTAACCGATGGAATTTGGGTAAAAAAATGATTTTCCACTGCAAGACCAAATTATATTGTGTAATTTGATACGAGCTTCGATTTGATATATTATAATAGTCGTTTCGATACCCGTGTCAAAAGTTATCTTCGTTGAAAGTTGCAACTCATATTTAACAAATGTTTTTTTGTTTTTGAAAATGTTAACAACATCCCATTTATTTTTCTCTTCTCTTTTTTTTATTATGAATAGAGACTGATAGAAAATATATATAAATAACCCTAAGTCAGCACCAATATCTTCTTTATTTCTCTATTGAATTAAACCAGAAAAAAGTAAAATAAAAATGGTGCGTAAAAAACATTAAACCCATGGTAAGTGATGTAAACGATGGAATTTGGTTACAAAAATGATTTTCCATAGCAAGACCATATTATATTGTGTAATTTGATACGAGCTTCGATTTGATATTTTATAATAGTCGTTTCGATACCCGAGTCAAAAGTTATCTTCGTTGAAAGTTACAACTCATATTTAACAAATGTTTTTTTGTTTTTGATTATGTTAACAACATCCAATTTATTTTTCTCTTCTCTTAGTTTTTTTATGAATAGAGACTGATTGAAAATATATATAAATAACCCTAAGTCAGCTCCAATATCTTCTTTATTTCTCAATTGAATTAAACCAGAAATGAGTAAAATGAAAATAATGCGTCAAAAACTTTAAACCCTCGGTAAGTGATGCAAAACGATGTAATTTTTTTACAAAAATGATTTTCCATAGCAAGACCAAATTATATTGTGTAATTTGATAAGAGCTTCGATTTGATATATTATAATATTTGTTTCGATACCCAAGTCAAAAGTTATCTTCGTTGAAAGTTGCAACTAATATTTAACAAATGTTTTTTTTGTTTTTGAAAATGTTAACAACATTCAATTTATTTTTCTCTCCTCTTAGTGTTTTTATGAATAGAGACTGATTGCAAATATATATAAATAACCCTAAGTCAGCACCAATATCTTCTTGATTCCTCTATTGAATTAAACGAGAAATAAGTAAAATAAAAATGGTGCGTAAAAAACATTACACACATGGTAAGTGATGTAACCGATGGAATTTGGGTAAAAAAATGATTTTGCACTACAAGACCAATTTATATTGTGTAATTTGATACGAGCTTCGATTTGATATATTATAATAGTCGTTTCGATACCCGTGTCAAAAGTTATCTTCGTTGAAAGTTGCAACTCATATTTAACAAATGTTTTTTTTGTTTTTGAAAATGTTAACAACATCCCATTTATTTTTCTCTTCTCTTTTTTTTATTATGAATAGAGACTGATAGAAAATATATATAAATAACCCTAAGTCAGCACCAATATCTTCTTTATTTCTCTATTCAATTAAACCAGAAAAAAGTAAAATAAAAATGGTGCGTAAAAAACATTAAACCCATGGTAAGTGATGTAAACGATGGAATTTGGTTACAAAAATGATTTTCCATAGCAAGACCAAATTATATTGTGTAATTTGATATGAGCTTCGATTTGATATTTTATAATAGCCGTTTCGATACCCGAGTCAAAAGTTATCTTCGTTGAAAGTTACAACTCATATTTAACAAATGTTTTTTTTGTTTTTGATTATGTTAACAACATTCAATTTATTTTTCTCTCCTCTTAGTGTTTTTATGAATAGAGACTGATTGGAAATATATATAAATAACCCTAAGTCAGCACCAATATCTTCTTTATTCCTCTATTGAATTAAACGAGAAATAAGTAAAATAAAAATGGTGCGTAAAAAACATTACACACATGGTAAGTGATTTAACCGATGGAATTTGGGTAAAAAAATGATTTTGCACTACAAGACCAATTGATATTGTGTAATTTGATACGAGCTTCGATTTGATATTTTATAATAGTCGTTTCGATACCCGAGTCAAAAGTTATCTTCGTTGAAAGTTACAACTCATATTTAACAAATGTTTTTTTGTTTTTGATTATGTTAACAACATCTAATTCATTTTTCTCTTCTCTTAGTTTTTTTATGAATAGAGACTGATTGAAAATATATATAAATAACCCTAAGTCAGCTCCAATATCTTCTTTATTCCTCAATTGAATTAAACCAGAAATGAGTAAAATGAAAATAATGCGTCAAAAACTTTAAACCCTCGATAAGTGATGTAAACGATGCAATTTGGGTACAAAAATGATTTTCCATAGCAAGACCAAATTATATTGTGTAATTTGATACGAGCTTCGATTTGATATATTATAATATTCGTTTCGATACCCAAGTCAAAAGTTATCTTCGTTGAAAGTTGCAACTAATATTTAACAAATGTTTTTTTTGTTTTTGAAAATGTTAACAACATTCAATTTATTTTTCTCTCCTCTTAGTGTTTTTATGAATAGAGACTGATTGCAAATATATATAAATAACCCTAAGTCAGCACCAATATCTTCTTGATTCCTCTATTGAATTAAACGAGAAATAAGTAAAATAAAAATGGTGCGTAAAAAACATTACACACATGGTAAGTGATGTAACCGATGGAATTTGGGTAAAAAATGATTTTGCACTACAAGACCAATTTATATTGTGTAATTTGATACGAGCTTCGATTTGATATATTATAATAGTCGTTTCGATACCCGTGTCAAAAGTTATCTTCGTTGAAAGTTGCAACTCATATTTAACAAATGTTTTTTTGTTTTTGAAAATGTTAACAACATCCCATTTATTTTTCTCTTCTCTTTTTTTTTATTATGAATAGAGACTGATAGAAAATATATATAAATAACCCTAAGTCAGCACCAATATCTTCTTTATTTCTCTATTGAATTAAACCAGAAAAAAGTAAAATAAAAATGGTGCGTAAAAAACATTAAACCCATGGTAAGTGATGTAAACGATGGAATTTGGTTACAAAAATGATTTTCCAAAGCAAGACCAAATTATATTGTGTAATTTGATATGAGCTTCGATTTGATATTTTATAATAGTCGTTTCGATACCCGAGTCAAAAGTTATCTTCGTTGAAAGTTGCAACTCATATTTAACAAATGTTTTTTTGTTTTTGAAAATGTTATCAACATTCAATTTATTTTTCTCTTCTCTTAGTTTTTTTATAAATAGAGACTGATTGAAAATATATATAAATAACCCTAAGTCAGCTCAAATATCTTCTTTATTCCTCAATTGAATTAAACCAGAAATGAGTAAAATGAAAATAGTGTGTCAAAAACTTTAAACCCTCGGTAAGTGATGTAAACGATGCAATTTGGGTAAAAAAATGATTTTCCATAGCAAGACCAAATTATATTGTGTAATTTGATACGAGCTTCGATTTGATATATTATAATATTCGTTTCGATACCCAAGTCAAAAGTTATCTTCGTTGAAAGTTGCAACTAATATTTAACAAATGTTTTTTTTGTTTTTGAAAATGTTAACAACATTCAATTTATTTTTCTCTCCTCTTAGTGTTTTTATGAATAGAGACTGATTGGAAATATATATAAATAACCCTAAGTCAGCACCAATATCTTCTTTATTCCTCTATTGAATTAAACGAGAAATAAGTAAAATAAAAATGGTGCGTAAAAAACATTACACACATGGTAAGTGATTTAACCGATGGAATTTGGGTAAAAAAATGATTTTGCACTACAAGACCAATTGATATTGTGTAATTTGATACGAGCTTCGATTTGATATTTTATAATAGTCGTTTCGATACCCGAGTCAAAAGTTATCTTCGTTGAAAGTTACAACTCATATTTAACAAATGTTTTTTTGTTTTTGATTATGTTAACAACATCTAATTCATTTTTCTCTTCTCTTAGTTTTTTTATGAATAGAGACTGATTGAAAATATATATAAATAACCCTAAGTCAGCTCCAATATCTTCTTTATTCCTCAATTGAATTAAACCAGAAATGAGTAAAATGAAAATAATGCGTCAAAAACTTTAAACCCTCGATAAGTGATGTAAACGATGCAATTTGGGTACAAAAATGATTTTCCATAGCAAGACCAAATTATATTGTGTAATTTGATACGAGCTTCGATTTGATATATTATAATATTCGTTTCGATACCCAAGTCAAAAGTTATCTTCGTTGAAAGTTGCAACTAATATTTAACAAATGTTTTTTTTGTTTTTGAAAATGTTAACAACATTCAATTTATTTTTCTCTCCTCTTAGTGTTTTTATGAATAGAGACTGATTGGAAATATATATAAATAACCCTAAGTCAGCACCAATATCTTCTTTATTCCTCTATTGAATTAAACGAGAAATAAGTAAAATAAAAATGGTGCGTAAAAAACATTACACACATGGTAAGTGATTTAACCGATGGAATTTGGGTAAAAAAATGATTTTGCACTACAAGACCAATTGATATTGTGTAATTTGATACGAGTTTCAATTTGATATTTTATAATAGTCGTTTCGATACCCGAGTCAAAAGTTATCTTCGTTGAAAGTTACAACTCATATTTAACAAATGTTTTTTTGTTTTTGATTATGTTAACAACATCTAATTCATTTTTCTCTTCTCTTAGTTTTTTTATGAATAGAGACTGATTGAAAATATATATAAATAACCCTAAGTCAGCTCCAATATCTTCTTTATTCCTCAATTGAATTAAACCAGAAATGAGTAAAATGAAAATAATGCATCAAAAACTTTAAACCCTCGATAAGTGATGTAAACGATGCAATTTGGGTACAAAAATGATTTTCCATAGCAAGACCAAATTATATTGTGTAATTTGATACGAGCTTCGATTTGATATATTATAATATTCGTTTCGATACCCAAGTCAAAAGTTATCTTCGTTGAAAGTTGCAACTAATATTTAACAAATGTTTTTTTTGTTTTTGAAAATGTTAACAACATTCAATTTATTTTTCTCTCCTCTTAGTTTTTTTATGAATAGAGACTGATTGGAAATATATATAAATAACCCTAAGTCAGCACCAATATCTTCTTTATTCCTCTATTGAATTAAACCAGAAATAAGTAAAATAAAAATGGTGCGTAAAAAACATTCCACCCACGGTAAGTGATGTAACCGATGGAATTTGGGTAAAAAAATGATTTTGCACTACAAGACCAAATTATATTGTGTAATTTGATACGAGCTTCGATTTGATATATTATAATAGTCGTTTCGATACCCGTGTCAAAAGTTATCTTCGTTGAAAGTTGCAACTCATATTTAACAAATGTTTTTTTGTTTTTGAAAATGTTAACAACATCCCATTTATTTTTCTCTTCTCTTTTTTTTATTATGAATAGAGACTGATAGAAAATATATATAAATAACCCTAAGTCAGCACCAATATCTTCTTTATTTCTCTATTGAATTAAACCAGAAAAAAGTAAAATAAAAATGGTGCGTAAAAAACATTAAACCCATGGTAAGTGATGTAAACGATGGAATTTGGTTACAAAAATGATTTTCCATAGCAAGACCATATTATATTGTGTAATTTGATACGAGCTTCGATTTGATATTTTATAATAGTCGTTTCGATACCCGAGTCAAAAGTTATCTTCGTTGAAAGTTACAACTCATATTTAACAAATGTTTTTTTGTTTTTGATTATGTTAACAACATCCAATTTATTTTTCTCTTCTCTTAGTTTTTTTATGAATAGAGACTGATTGAAAATATATATAAATAACCCTAAGTCAGCTCCAATATCTTCTTTATTTCTCAATTGAATTAAACCAGAAATGAGTAAAATGAAAATAATGCGTCAAAAACTTTAAACCCTCGGTAAGTGATGCAAAACGATGTAATTTTTTTACAAAAATGATTTTCCATAGCAAGACCAAATTATATTGTGTAATTTGATAAGAGCTTCGATTTGATATATTATAATATTTGTTTCGATACCCAAGTCAAAAGTTATCTTCGTTGAAAGTTGCAACTAATATTTAACAAATGTTTTTTTTGTTTTTGAAAATGTTAACAACATTCAATTTATTTTTCTCTCCTCTTAGTGTTTTTATGAATAGAGACTGATTGCAAATATATATAAATAACCCTAAGTCAGCACCAATATCTTCTTGATTCCTCTATTGAATTAAACGAGAAATAAGTAAAATAAAAATGGTGCGTAAAAAACATTACACACATGGTAAGTGATGTAACCGATGGAATTTGGGTAAAAAAATGATTTTGCACTACAAGACCAATTTATATTGTGTAATTTGATACGAGCTTCGATTTGATATATTATAATAGTCGTTTCGATACCCGTGTCAAAAGTTATCTTCGTTGAAAGTTGCAACTCATATTTAACAAATGTTTTTTTTGTTTTTGAAAATGTTAACAACATCCCATTTATTTTTCTCTTCTCTTTTTTTTATTATGAATAGAGACTGATAGAAAATATATATAAATAACCCTAAGTCAGCACCAATATCTTCTTTATTTCTCTATTCAATTAAACTAGAAAAAAGTAAAATAAAAATGGTGCGTAAAAAACATTAAACCCATGGTAAGTGATGTAAACGATGGAATTTGGTTACAAAAATGATTTTCCATAGCAAGACCAAATTATATTGTGTAATTTGATATGAGCTTCGATTTGATATTTTATAATAGTCGTTTCGATACCCGAGTCAAAAGTTATCTTCGTTGAAAGTTACAACTCATATTTAACAAATGTTTTTTTTGTTTTTGATTATGTTAACAACATCCAATTTATTTTTTTCTTCTTTTAGTTTTTTCATGAATAGAGACTGATTGAAAATATATATAAATAACCCTAAGTCAGCTCCAATATCTTCTTTATTCCTCAATTGAATTAAACCAGAAATGAGTAAAATGAAAATAGTGCGTCAAAAACTTTAAACCCGCGGTAAGTGATGTAAACGATGGAATTTGGGTACAAAAATGATTTTCCATAGCAAGACCAAATTATATTGTGTAATTTGATACGAGCTTCGATTAGATATATTATAATATTCGTTTCGATACCCAAGTCAAAAGTTATCTTCGTTGAAAGTTGCAACTAATATTTAACAAATGTTTTTTTTGTTTTTGAAAATGTTAACAACATTCAATTTATTTTTCTCTCCTCTTAGTGTTTT
Source organism: Hippophae tibetana (assembly GCA_037013495.1). Classification (NCBI taxonomy): domain Eukaryota; kingdom Viridiplantae; phylum Streptophyta; class Magnoliopsida; order Rosales; family Elaeagnaceae; genus Hippophae; species Hippophae tibetana. The sequence continues at coordinate 40,750,430 of CM072809.1, read as the reverse complement.
TATGAATAGAGACTGATTGCAAATATATATAAATAACCCTAAGTCAGCACCAATATCTTCTTGATTCCTCTATTGAATTAAACGAGAAATAAGTAAAATAAAAATGGTGCGTAAAAAACATTACACACATGGTAAGTGATGTAACCGATGGAATTTGGGTAAAAAAATGATTTTGCACTACAAGACCAATTTATATTGTGTAATTTGATACGAGCTTCGATTTGATATATTATAATAGTCGTTTCGATACCCGTGTCAAAAGTTATCTTCGTTGAAAGTTGCAACTCATATTTAACAAATGTTTTTTTGTTTTTGAAAATGTTAACAACATCCCATTTATTTTTCTCTTCTCTTTTTTTTTATTATGAATAGAGACTGATAGAAAATATATATAAATAACCCTAAGTCAGCACCAATATCTTCTTTATTTCTCTATTGAATTAAACCAGAAAAAAGTAAAATAAAAATGGTGCGTAAAAAACATTAAACCCATGGTAAGTGATGTAAACGATGGAATTTGGTTACAAAAATGATTTTCCAAAGCAAGACCAAATTATATTGTGTAATTTGATATGAGCTTCGATTTGATATTTTATAATAGTCGTTTCGATACCCGAGTCAAAAGTTATCTTCGTTGAAAGTTACAACTCATATTTAACAAATGTTTTTTTTGTTTTTGATTATGTTAACAACATCCAATTTATTTTTTTCTTCTCTTAGTTTTTTTATGAATAGAGACTGATTGAAAATATATATAAATAACCCTAAGTCAGCTCCAATATCTTCTTTATTCCTCAATTGAATTAAACCAGAAATGAGTAAAATGAAAATAGTGCGTCAAAAACTTTAAACCCTCGGTAAGTGATGTAAACGATGGAATTTGGGTACAAAAATGATTTTCCATAGCAAGACCAAATTATATTGTGTAATTTGATACGAGCTTCGATTTGATATATTATAATATTCGTTTCGATACCCAAGTCAAAAGTTATCTTCGTTGAAAGTTGCAACTAATATTTAACAAATGTTTTTTTTTGTTTTTGAAAATGTTAACAACATTCAATTTATTTTTCTCTCCTCTTAGTGTTTTTATAAATAGAGACTGATTGCAAATATATATAAATAACACTAAGTCAGCACCAATATCTTCTTTATTCCTCTATTGAATTAAACGAGAAATAAGTAAAATAAAAATGGTGCGTAAAAAACATTACACACATGGTAAGTGATGTAACCGATGGAATTTGGGTAAACAAATGATTTTGCACTACAAGACCAATTTATATTGTGTAATTTGATACGAGCTTCGATTTGATATATTATAATAGTCGTTTCGATACCCGTGTCAAAAGTTATCTTCGTTGAAAGTTGCAACTCATATTTAACAAATGTTTTTTTGTTTTTGAAAATGTTAACAACATCCCATTTATTTTTCTCTTCTCTTTTTTTTTTATTATGAATAGAGACTGATAGAAAATATATATAAATAACCCTAAGTCAGCACCAATATCTTCTTTATTTCTCTATTGAATTAAACCAGAAAAAAGTAAAATAAAAATGGTGCGTAAAAAACATTAAACCCATGGTAAGTGATGTAAACGATGGAATTTGGTTACAAAAATGATTTTCCATAGCAAGACCAAATTATATTGTGTAATTTGATACAAGCTTCGATTTGATATTTTATAATAGTCATTTCGATACCCGAGTCAAAAGTTATCTTCGTTGAAAGTTACAACTCATATTTAACAAATGTTTTTTTGTTTTTGATTATGTTAACAACATCCAATTTATTTTTCTCTTCTCTTCGTTTTTTTATGAATAGAGACTGATTGAAAATATATATAAATAACCCTAAGTCAGCTCCAATATCTTCTTTATTCCTCAATTGAATTAAACCAGAAATGAGTAAAATGAAAATAGTGCGTCAAAAACTTTAAACCCCCGGTAAGTGATGTAAACGATGGAATTTGGGTACAAAAATGATTTTCCATAGCAAGACCAAATTATATTGTGTAATTTGATACGAGCTTCGATTTGATATATTATAATATTCGTTTCGATACCCAAGTCAAAAGTTATCTTCGTTGAAAGTTGCAACTAATATTTAACAAATGTTTTTTTTGTTTTTAAAAATGTTAACAACATTCAATTTATTTTTCTCTCCTCTTAGTTTTTTTATGAATAGAGACTGATTGGAAATATATATAAATAACCCTAAGTCAGCACCAATATCTTCTTTATTCCTCTATTGAATTAAACCAGAAATAAGTGAAATAAAAATGGTGCGTAAAAAACATTCCACCCACGGTAAGTGACGTAACCGATGGAATTTGGGTAAAAAAAAATGATTTTCCACTGCAAGACCAAATTATATTGTGTAATTCCATACGAGCTTCGATTTGATATATTATAATAGTCGTTTCGATACCCGAGTCAAAAGTTATCTTCGTTGAAAGGTGCAACTCATATTTAACAAATGTTTTTTTTTGTTTTTGAAAATGTTATCAACATTCAATTTATTTTTCTCTTCTCTTAGTTTTTTTATGAATAGAGACTGATTGAAAATATATATAAATAACCCTAAGTCAGCTCCAATATCTTCTTTATTCCTCAATTGAATTAAACCAGAAATGAGTAAAATGAAAATAATGCGTCAAAATCTTTAAACACTCGGTAAGTGATGTAAACGATGTAATTTGGGTACAAAAAAGATTTTCCACAGCAAGAACAAATCATATTGTGTAATTTGATACGAGCTTCGATTTGATATATTATAATATTCGTTTCGATACCCAAGTCAAAAGTTATCTTCGTTGAAAGTTGCAACTAATATTTAACAAATGTTTTTTTTGTTTTTGAAAATGTTAACAACATTCAATTTATTTTTCTCTCCTCTTAGTTTTTTTATGAATAGAGACTCATTGAAAATATATAAAAATAACCCTAAGTCAGCACTAATATCTTCTTTATTCCTCTATTGAATTAGACCATAAATAAGTAAAATGAAAACAGTGCGTCAAAAACTTTAATTCCTCGGTAAGTGATGTAAACGATGGAATTTGGGTACAAAAATGATTTTTCAGAGTGAAACCTAATCATATTGTGTACTTTGATACGAGCTTCGATTTAATATATTATAATAGTCGTTTCGATACCTAAGTCAAAAGTTATCTTCGTTGAATGTTGCAACTCATATTTAACAAATGTTTTTTTGTTTTCAAAAATGTTAACAACATCCAATTTATTTTTCTATTCTCTTAGTTTTTTTATGAATAGAGACTGATTGGAAATATATATAAATAACCCTAAGTACGCACCAATATCTTCTTTATTCCTCAATTGAATTAAACCAGAAATAAGTAAAATGAAAATAGTGCGTCAAAAACTGTAAACCCTCGGTAAGTGATGTAAACGATGGAATTTGGGTACAAAAAAGATTTTCCACAGCAAGAACAAATCATATTGTGTAATTTGATACGAGCTTCGATTTGATATTTTATAATAGTCGTTTCGATACCCGAGTCAAAAGTTATCTTCGTTGAAAGTTACAACCCATATTTAACAAATGTTTTTTTGTTTTTGATTATGTTAACAACATCCAATTTATTTTTCTCTTCTCTTAGTTTTTTTATGAATAGAGACTGATAGAAAATATATATAAATAACCCTAAGTCAGCACCAATATCTTCTTTATTTCTCTATTGAATTAAACCAGAAAAAAGTAAAATAAAAATGGTGCGTAAAAAACATTAAACCCATGGTAAGTGATGTAAACGATGGAATTTGGTTACAAAAATGATTTTCCATAGCAAGACCATATTATATTGTGTAATTTGATACGAGCTTCGATTTGATATATTATAATAGTTGTTTCGATACCCGTGTCAAAAGTTATCTTCGTTGAAAGTTGCAACTCATATTTTACAAATGTTTTTTTGTTTTTGAAAATGTTAACAACATCCCATTTATTTTTCTCTTCTCTTTTTTTTTATTATGAATAGAGACTGATAGAAAATATATATAAATAACCCTAAGTCAGCACCAATATCTTCTTTATTTCTCTATTGAATTAAACCAGAAAAAAGTAAAATAAAAATGGTGCGTAAAAAACATTAAACCCATGGTAAGTGATGTAAACGATGGAATTTGGTTACAAAAATGATTTTAAATAGCAAGACCAAATTATATTGTGTAATTTGATACGAGCTTCGATTTGATATTTTATAATAGTCGTTTCGATACCCGAGTCAAAAGTTATCTTCGTTGAAAGTTACAACCCATATTTAACAAATGTTTTTTTGTTTTTGATTATGTTAACAACATCCAATTTATTTTTCTCTTCTCTTAGTTTTTTTATGAATAGAGACTGATTGAAAATATATATAAATAACCCTAAGTCAGCTCCAATATCTTCTTTATTCCTCAATTGAATTAAACCAGAAATGAGTAAAATGAAAATAGTGCGTCAAAAACTTTAAACCCTCGGTAAGTGATGTAAACGATGGAATTTGGGTACAAAAATGATTTTCCATAGCAAGACCAAATTATATTGTGTAATTTGATACGAGCTTCGATTTGATATATTATAATATTCGTTTCGATACCCAAGTCAAAAGTTATCTTCGTTGAAAGTTGCAACTAATATTTAACAAATTTTTTTTTTGTTTTTGAAAATGTTAACAACATTCAATTTATTTTTCTCTCCTCTTAGTGTTTTTATGAATAGAGACTGATTGGAAATATATATAAATAACCCTAAGTCAGCACCAATATCTTCTTTATTCCTCTATTGAATTAAACCAGAAATAAGTAAAATAAAAATGGTGCGTAAAAAACATTACACACATGGTAAGTGATGTAACAGATGAAATTTGGGTAAAAAAACGATTTTGCACTACAAGACCAATTTATATTGTGTAATTTGATACGAGCTTCGATTTGATATATTATAATAGTCGTTTCGATACCCGAGTCAAAAGTTATCTTCGTTGAAAGTTACAACTCATATTTAACAAATGTTTTTTTGTTTTTGATTATGTTAACAAGATCCAATTTATTTTTCTCTTCTCTTAGTTTTTTTATGAATAGAGACTGATTGAAAATATATATAAATAACCCTAAGTCAGCTCCAATATCTTATTTATTCCTAAATTGAATTAAACCAGAAATGAGTAAAATGAAAATAGTGCGTCAAAAACTTTAAACCCTCGGTAAGTGATGTAAACGATGGAATTTGGGTAAAAAAATGATTTTCCATAGCAAGACCAAATTATATTGTGTAATTTGATACAAGCTTCGATTTGATATATTATAATATTCGTTTCGATACCCAAGTCAAAAGTTATCTTCGTTGAAAGTTGCACGTAATATTTAAAAAATGTTTTTTTTGTTTTTGAAAATGTTAACAACATTCAATTTATTTTTCTCTCCTCTTAGTTTTTTTATGAATAGAGACTGATTGGAAATATATATAAATAACCCTAAGTCAGCACCAATATCTTCTTTATTTTTCTATTGAATTAAACCAGAAATAAGTAAAATAAAAATGGTGCGTAAAAAACATTACACCCACGGTAAGAGATGTAACCGATGGAATTTGGGTAAAAAAATGATTTTCCACTGCAAGACCAAATTATATTGTGTAATTTGATACGAGCTTCGATTTGATATATTATAATAGTTGTTTCGATACCCGTGTCAAAAGTTATCTTCGTTGAAAGTTGCAACTCATATTTTACAAATGTTTTTTTGTTTTTGAAAATGTTAACAACATCCCATTTATTTTTCTCTTCTCTTTTTTTTTATTATGAATAGAGACTGATAGAAAATATATATAAATAACCCTAAGTCAGCACCAATATCTTCTTTATTTCTCTATTGAATTAAACCAGAAAAAAGTAAAATAAAAATGGTGCGTAAAAAACATTAAACCCATGGTAAGTGATGTAAACGATGGAATTTGGTTACAAAAATGATTTTAAATAGCAAGACCAAATTATATTGTGTAATTTGATACGAGCTTCGATTTGATATTTTATAATAGTCGTTTCGATACCCGAGTCAAAAGTTATCTTCGTTGAAAGTTACAACCCATATTTAACAAATGTTTTTTTGTTTTTGATTATGTTAACAACATCCAATTTATTTTTCTCTTCTCTTAGTTTTTTTATGAATAGAGACTGATTGAAAATATATATAAATAACCCTAAGTCAGCTCCAATATCTTCTTTATTCCTCAATTGAATTAAACCAGAAATGAGTAAAATGAAAATAGTGCGTCAAAAACTTTAAACCCTCGGTAAGTGATGTAAACGATGGAATTTGGGTACAAAAATGATTTTCCATAGCAAGACCAAATTATATTGTGTAATTTGATACGAGCTTCGATTTGATATATTATAATATTCGTTTCGATACCCAAGTCAAAAGTTATCTTCGTTGAAAGTTGCAACTAATATTTAACAAATTGTTTTTTTGTTTTTGAAAATGTTAACAACATTCAATTTATTTTTCTCTCCTCTTAGTGTTTTTATGAATAGAGACTGATTGGAAATATATATAAATAACCCTAAGTCAGCACCAATATCTTCTTTATTCCTCTATTGAATTAAACCAGAAATAAGTAAAATAAAAATGGTGCGTAAAAAACATTACACACATGGTAAGTGATGTAACAGATGGAATTTGGGTAAAAAAACGATTTTGCACTACAAGACCAATTTATATTGTGTAATTTGATACGAGCTTCGATTTGATATATTATAATAGTCGTTTCGATACCCGAGTCAAAAGTTATCTTCGTTGAAAGTTACAACTCATATTTAACAAATGTTTTTTTGTTTTTGATTATGTTAACAAGATCCAATTTATTTTTCTCTTCTCTTAGTTTTTTTATGAATAGAGACTGATTGAAAATATATATAAATAACCCTAAGTCAGCTCCAATATCTTCTTTATTCCTAAATTGAATTAAACTAGAAATGAGTAAAATGAAAATAGTGCGTCAAAAACTTTAAACCCTCGGTAAGTGATGTAAACGATGGAATTTGGGTAAAAAAATGATTTTCCATAGCAAGACCAAATTATATTGTGTAATTTGATACGAGCTTCGATTTGATATATTATAATATTCGTTTCGATACCCAAGTCAAAAGTTATCTTCGTTGAAAGTTGCAACTAATATTTAAAAAATGTTTTTTTTGTTTTTGAAAATGTTAACAACATTCAATTTATTTTTCTCTCCTCTTAGTTTTTTTATGAATAGAGACTGATTGGAAATATATATAAATAACCCTAAGTCAGCACCAATATCTTCTTTATTTTTCTATTGAATTAAACCAGAAATAAGTAAAATAAAAATGGTGCGTAAAAAACATTACACCCACGGTAAGTGATGTAACCGATGGAATTTGGGTAAAAAAATGATTTTCCACTGCAAGACCAAATTATATTGTGTAATTTGATAAGAGCTTCGATTTGATATATTATAATAGTCGTTTCGATACCCGAGTCAAAAGTTATCTTCGTTGAAAGTTGCAACTAATATTTAAAAAATGTTTTTTTTGTTTTTGAAAATGTTAACAACATTCAATTTATTTTTCTCTCCTCTTAGTTTTTTTATGAATAGAGAGTGATTGGAAATATATATAAATAACCCTAAGTAAGCACCAATATCTTCTTGATTCCTCTATTGAATTAAACGAGAAATAAGTAAAATAAAAATGGTGCGTAAAAAACATTACACACATGGTAAGTGATGTAACCGATGGAATTTGGGTAAAAAAATGATTTTGCACTACAAGACCAATTTATATTGTGTAATTTGATACGAGCTTCGATTTGATATATTATAATAGTCGTTTCGATACCCGAGTCAAAAGTTATCTTCGTTGAAAGTTACAACTCATATTTAACAAATGTTTTTTTGTTTTTGATTATGTTAACAACATCCAATTTATTTTTCTCTTCTCTTAGTTTTTTTATGAATAGAGACTGATTGAAAATATATATAAATAACCCTAAGTCAGCACCAATATCTTCTTTATTTCTCTATTGAATTAAACCAGAAAAAAGTAAAATAAAAATGGTGCGTCAAAAACATTAAACCCATGGTAAGTGATGTAAACGATGGAATTTGGTTACAAAAATGATTTTCCATAGCAAGACCAAATTATATTGTGTAATTTGATATGAGCTTCGATTTGATATTTTATAATAGTCGTTTCGATACCCAAGTCAAAAGTTATCTTCGTTGAAAGTTGCAACTAATATTTAACAAATGTTTTTTTTTGTTTTTGAAAATGTTAACAACATTCAATTTATTTTTCTCTCCTCTTAGTGTTTTTATAAATAGAGACTGATTGCAAATATATATAAATAACACTAAGTCAGCACCAATATCTTCTTTATTCCTCTATTGAATTAAACGAGAAATAAGTAAAATAAAAATGGTGCGTAAAAAACATTACACACATGGTAAGTGATGTAACCGATGGAATTTGGGTAAAAAATGATTTTGCACTACAAGACCAATTTATATTGTGTAATTTGATACGAGCTTCGATTTGATATATTATAATAGTCGTTTCGATACCCGTGTCAAAAGTTATCTTCGTTGAAAGTTGCAACTCATATTTAACAAATGTTTTTTTGTTTTTGAAAATGTTAACAACATCCCATTTATTTTTCTCTTCTCTTTTTTTTATTATGAATAGAGCTTGATAGAAAATATATATAAATAACCCTAAGTCAGCACCAATATCTTCTTTATTTCTCTATTGAATTAAACCAGAAAAAAGTAAAATAAAAATGGTGCGTAAAAAACATTAAACCCATGGTAAGTGATGTAAACGATTGAATTTGGTTACAAAAATGATTTTCCATAGCAAGACCAAATTATATTGTGTAATTTGATACGAGCTTCGATTTGATATTTTATAATATTCGTTTCGATACCCGAGTCAAAAGTTATCTTCGTTGAAAGTTACAACTCATATTTAACAAATGTTTTTTTGTTTTTGATTATGTTAACAACATCCAATTTATTTTTCTCTTCTCTTAGTTTTTTTATGAATAGAGACTGATTGAAAATATATATAAATAACCCTAAGTCAGCTCCAATATCTTCTTTATTCCTCAATTGAATTAAACCAGAAATGAGTAAAATGAAAATAGTGCGTCAAAAACTTTAAACCCTCGGTAAGTGATGTAAACGATGGAATTTGGGTACAAAAATTATTTTCCATAGCAAGACCAAATTATATTGTGTAATTTGATACGAGCTTCGATTTGATATATTATAATATTCGTTTCGATACCCAAGTCAAAAGTTATCTTCGTTGAAAGTTGCAACTAATATTTAACAAATGTTTTTTTTGGTTTTGAAAATGTTAACAACATTCAATTTATTTTTCTCTCCTTTAGTTTTTTTATGAATAGAGACTGATTGGAAATATATATAAATAACCCTAAGTCAGCACCAATATCTTCTTTATTCCTCTATTGAATTAAACCAGAAATAAGTAAAATAAAAATGGTGCGTAAAAAACATTCCACCCACGGTAAGTGATGTAACCGATGGAATTTGGGTAAAAAAATGATTTTCCACTGCAAGACCAAATTATATTGTGTAATTTCATACGAGCTTCGATTTGATATATTATAATAGTCGTTTCGATACCCGAGTCAAAAGTTATCTTCGTTGAAAGTTGCAACTCATATTTAACTAATGTTTTTTTTTTGTTTTTGAAAATGATATCAACATTCAATTTATTTTTCTCTTCTCTTAGTTTTTTTATGAATAGAGACTGATTGAAAATATATATAAATAACCCTAAGTCAGCTCCAATATCTTCTTTATTCCTCAATTGAATTAAACCAGAAATGAGTAAAATGAAAATAATGCGTCAAAAATTTTAACCCTCGGTAAGTGATGTAAACGATGCAATTTTTTTACAAAAATGATTTTCCATAGCAAGACCAAATTATATTGTGTAATTTGATAAGAGCTTCGATTTGATATATTATAATATTCGTTTCGATACCCAAGTCAAAAGTTATCTTCGTTGAAAGTTGCAACTAATATTTAACAAATGTTTTTTTTGTTTTTGAAAATGTTAACAACATTCAATTTATTTTTCTCTCCTCTTAGTGTTTTTACGAATAGAGACTGATTGCAAATATGTATAAATAACCCTAAGTCAGCACCAATATCTTCTTGATTCCTCTATTGAATTAAACGAGAAATAAGTAAAATAAAAATGGTGCGTAAAAAACATTACACACATGGTAAGTGATGTAACCGATGGAATTTGGGTAAAAAAATGATTTTGCACTACAAGACCAATTTATATTGTGTAATTTGATACGAGCTTCGATTTGATATATTATAATAGTCGTTTCGATACCCGAGTCAAAAGTTATCTTCGTTGAAAGTTGCAACTCATATTTAACAAATGTTTTTTTTGTTTTTGAAAATGATATCAACATTCAATTTATTTTTCTCTTCTCTTAGTTTTTTTATGAATAGAGACTGATTGAAAATATATATAAATAACCCTAAGTCAGCTCCAATATCTTCTTTATTCCTCAATTGAATTAAACCAGAAATGAGTAAAATGAAAATAATGCGTCAAAAACTTTAAACCCTCGGTAAGTGATGTCAACGATGCAATTTTTTTACAAAAATGATTTTCCATAGCAAGACCAAATTATATTGTGTAATTTGATAAGAGCTTCGATTTGATATATTATAATATTCGTTTCGATACCCAAGTCAAAAGTTATCTTCGTTGAAAGTTGCAACTAATATTTAACAAATGTTTTTTTTGTTTTTGAAAATGTTTACAACATTCAATTTATTTTTCTCTCCTCTTAGTGTTTTTATGAATAGAGACTGATTGCAAATATATATAAATAACCCTAAGTCAGCACCAATATCTTCTTGATTCCTCTATTGAATTAAACGAGAAATAAGTAAAATAAAAATGGTGCGTAAAAAACATTACACACATGGTAAGTGATGTAACCGATGGAATTTGGGTAAAAAAATGATTTTGCACTACAAGACCAATTTATATTGTGTAATTTGATACGAGCTTCGATTTGATATATTATAATAGTCGTTTCGATACCCGTGTCAAAAGTTATCTTCGTTGAAAGTTGCAACTCATATTTAACAAATGTTTTTTTGTTTTTGAAAATGTTAACAACATCCCATTTATTTTTCTCTTCTCTTTTTTTTTATTATGAATAGAGACTGATAGAAAATATATATAAATAACCCTAAGTCAGCACCAATATCTTCTTTATTTCTCTATTGAATTAAACCAGAAAAAAGTAAAATAAAAATGGTGCGTAAAAAACATTAAACCCATGGTAAGTGATGTAAACGATGGAATTTGGTTACAAAAATGATTTTCCATAGCAAGACCAAATTATATTGTGTAATTTGATATGAGCTTCGATTTGATATTTTATAATAGTCGTTTCGATACCCGAGTCAAAAGTTATCTTCGTTGAAAGTTACAACTCATATTTAACAAATGTTTTTTTGTTTTTGATTATGTTAACAACATCCAATTTATTTTTTTCTTCTCTTAGTTTTTTTATGAATAGAGACTGATTGAAAATATATATTAATAACCCTAAGTCATCTCCAATATCTTCTTTATTCCTCAATTGAATTAAACCAGAAATGAGTAAAATGAAAATAGTGCGTCAAAAACTTTAAACCCTCGGTAAGTGATGTAAACGATGGAATTTGGGTACAAAAATGATTTTCCATAGCAAGACCAAATTATATTGTGTAATTTGATACGAGCTTCGATTTGATATATTATAATATTCGTTTCGATACCCAAGTCAAAAGTTATCTTCGTTGAAAGTTGCAACTAATATTTAACAAATGTTTTTTTTGTTTTTGAAAATGTTAACAACATTCAATTTATTTTTCTCTCCTCTTAGTTTTTTTATGAATAGAGACTGATTGCAAATATGTATAAATAACCCTAAGTCAGCACCAATATCTTCTTTATTCCTCTATTGAATTAAACCAGAAATAAGTAAAATAAAAATGGTGCGTAAAAAACATTCCACCCACGGTAAGTGACGTAACCGATGGAATTTGGGTAAAAAAATGATTTTCCACTGCAAGACCAAATTATATTGTGTAATTCCATACGAGCTTCGATTTGATATATTATAATAGTCGTTTCGATACCCGAGTCAAAAGTTATCTTCGTTGAAAGTTGCAACTCATATTTAACAAATGTTTTTTTTGTTTTTGAAAATGTTATCAATATTCAATTTATTTTTCTCTTCTCTTAGTTTTTTTATGAATAGAGACTGATTGAAAATATATATAAATAACCCTAAGTCAGCACCAATATCTTCTTTATTTCTCTATTGAATTAAACCAGAAATGAGTAAAATGAAAATAATGCGTCAAAAACTTTAAACCCTCGGTAAGTGATGTAAACGATGCAATTTTTTTACAAAAATGATTTTCCATAGCAAGACCAAATTATATTGTGTAATTTGATAAGAGCTTCGATTTGATATATTATAATATTCGTTTCGATACCCAAGTCAAAAGTTATCTTCGTTGAAAGTTGCAACTAATATTTAACAAATGTTTTTTTTGTTATTGAAAATGTTAACAACATTCAATTTATTTTTCTCTCCTCTTAGTGTTTTTATGAATAGAGACTGATTGCAAATATGTATAAATAACCCTAAGTCAGCACCAATATCTTCTTGATTCCTCTATTGAATTAAACGAGAAATAAGTAAAATAAAAATGGTGCGTAAAAAACATTACACACATGGTAAGTGATGTAACCGATGGAATTTGGGTAAAAAAATGATTTTGCACTACAAGACCAATTTATATTGTGTAATTTGATACGAGCTTCGATTTGATATATTATAATAGTCGTTTCGATACCCGAGTCAAAAGTTATCTTCGTTGAAAGTTGCAACTCATATTTAACAAATGTTTTTTTTGTTTTTGAAAATGATATCAACATTCAATTTATTTTTCTCTTCTCTTAGTTTTTTTATGAATAGAGACTGATTGAAAATATATATAAATAACCCTAAGTCAGCTCCAATATCTTCTTTATTCCTCAATTGAATTAAACCAGAAATGAGTAAAATGAAAATAATGCGTCAAAAACTTTAAACCCTCGGTAAGTGATGTAAACGATGCAATTTTTTTACAAAAATGATTTTCCATAGCAAGACCAAATTATATTGTGTAATTTGATAAGAGCTTCGATTTGATATATTATAATATTCGTTTCGATACCCAAGTCAAAAGTTATCTTCGTTGAAAGTTGCAACTAATATTTAACAAATGTTTTTTTTGTTTTTGAAAATGTTTACAACATTCAATTTATTTTTCTCTCCTCTTAGTGTTTTTATGAATAGAGACTGATTGCAAATATATATAAATAACCCTAAGTCAGCACCAATATCTTCTTGATTCCTCTATTGAATTAAACGAGAAATAAGTAAAATAAAAATGGTGCGTAAAAAACATTACACACATGGTAAGTGATGTAACCGATGGAATTTGGGTAAAAAAATGATTTTGCACTACAAGACCAATTTATATTGTGTAATTTGATACGAGCTTCGATTTGATATATTATAATAGTCGTTTCGATACCCGTGTCAAAAGTTATCTTCGTTGAAAGTTGCAACTCATATTTAATAAATGTTTTTTTGTTTTGAAAATGTTAACAACATCCCATTTATTTTTCTCTTCTCGTTTTTTTTATTATGAATAGAGACTGATAGAAAATATATATAAATAACCCTAAGTCAGCACCAATATCTTCTTTATTTCTCTATTGAATTAAACCAGAAAAAAGAAAAATAAAAATGGTGCGTAAAAAACATTAAACCCATGGTAAGTGATGTAACCGATGGAATTTGGGTAAAAAAATGATTTTGCACTACAAGACCAATTTATATTGTGTAATTTGATACGAGCTTCGATTTGATATATTATAATAGTCGTTTCGATACCCAAGTCAAAAGTTATCTTCGTTGAAAGTTACAACTCATATTTAACAAATGTTTTTTTGTTTTTGATTATGTTAACAACATCCAATTTATTTTTTTCTTCTCTTAGTTTTTTTATTAATAGAGACTGATTGAAAATATATATTAATAACCCTAAGTCATCTCCAATATCTTCTTTATTCCTCAATTGAATTAAACCAGAAATGAGTAAAATGAAAATAGTGCGTCAAAAACTTTAAACCCTCGGTAAGTGATGTAAACGATGGAATTTGGGTACAAAAATGATTATCCATAGCAAGACCAAATTATATTGTGTAATTTGATACGAGCTTCGATTTGATATATTATAATATTCGTTTCGATACCCAAGTCAAAAGTTATCTTCGTTGAAAGTTGCAACTAATATTTAACAAATGTTTTTTTTGTTTTTGAAAATGTTAACAAAATTCAATTTATTTTTCTCTCCTCTTAGTTTTTTTATGAATAGAGACTGATTGGAAATATATATAAATAACCCTAAGTCAGCACCAATATCTTCTTTATTCCTCTATTGAATTAAACCAGAAATAAGTAAAATAAAAATGGTGCGTAAAAAACATTCCACCCACGGTAAGTGACGTAACCGATGGAATTTGGGTAAAAAAATGATTTTCCACTGCAAGATCAAATTATATTGTGTAATTCCATACGAGCTTCGATTTGATATATTATAATAGTCGTTTCGATACCCGAGTCAAAAGTTATCTTCGTTGAAAGTTGCAACTCATATTTAACAAATGTTTTTTTTGTTTTTGAAAATGTTATCAATATTCAATTTATTTTTCTCTTCTCTTAGTTTTTTTATGAATAGAGACTGATTGAAAATATATATAAATAACCCTAAGTCAGCACCAATATCTTCTTTATTTCTCTATTGAATTAAACCAGAAAAAAGTAAAATAAAAATGGTGCGTAAAAAACATTAAACCCATGGTAAGTGATGTAAACGATGGAATTTGGTTACAAAAATGATTTTCCATAGCAAGACCAAATTATATTGTGTAATTTGATATGAGCTTCGATTTGATATTTTATAATAGTCGTTTCGATACCCGAGTCAAAAGTTATCTTCGTTGAAATTTACAACTCATATTTAACAAATGTTTTTTTGTTTTTGATTATGTTAACAACATCCAATTTATTTTTTTCTTCTCTTAGTTTTTTGATGAATAGTGACTGATTGAAAATATATATAAATAACCCTAAGTCAGCTCCAATATCTTCTTTATTCCTCAATTGAATTAAACCAGAAATGAGTAAAATGAAAATAGTGCGTCAAAAACTTTAAACCCTCGGTAAGTGATGTAAACGATGGAATTTGGGTACAAAAATGATTTTCCATAGCAAGACCAAATTATATTGTGTAATTTGATACGAGCTTCGATTTGATATATTATAATATTCGTTTCGATACCCAAGTCAAAAGTTATCTTCGTTGAAAGTTGCAACTAATATTTAACAAATGTTTTTTTTGTTTTTGAAAATGTTAACAACATTCAATTTATTTTTCTCTCCTCTTAGTTTTTTTATGAATAGAGACTCATTGAAAATATATAAAAATAACCCTAAGTCAGCACTAATATCTTCTTTATTCCTCTATTGAATTAGACCATAAATAAGTAAAATGAAAACAGTGCGTCAAAAACTTTAATTCCTCGGTAAGTGATGTAAACGATGGAATTTGGGTACAAAAATGATTTTTCAAAGTGAAACCTAATCATATTGTGTAATTTGATACGAGCTTCGATTTAATATATTATAATAGTAGTTTCGATACCTAAGTCAAAAGTTATCTTCGTTGAATGTTGCAACTCATATTTAACAAATGTTTTTTTGTTTTCAAAAATGTTAACAACATCCAATTTATTTTTATATTCTCTTAGTTTTTTTATGAATAGAGACTGATTGAAAATATATATAAATAACCCTAAGTCCGCACCAATATCTTCTTTATTCCTGAATTGAATTAAACCAGAAATAAGTAAAATGAAAATAGTGCGTCAAAAACTGTAAACCCTCGGTAAGTGATGTAAACGATGGAATTTGGGTACAAAAAAGATTTTCCACAGCAAGAACAAATCATATTGTGTAATTTGATACGAGCTTCGATTTGATATTTTATAATAGTCGTTTCGATACCCGAGTCAAAAGTTATCTTCGTTGAAAGTTACAACCCATATTTAACAAATGTTTTTTTGTTTTTGATTATGTTAACAACATCCAATTTATTTTTCTCTTCTCTTAGTTTTTTTATGAATAGAGACTTATTGAAAATATATATAAATAACCCTAAGTCAGCTCCAATATCTTCTTTATTCCTCAATTGAATTAAACCAGAAATAAGTAAAATGAAAATAGTGCGCCAAAAACTTTAAACCCTCAGTAAGTGATGTAAATGATTGAATTTGGGTACAAAAATGATTTTCCATAGCAAGACCAAATTATATTGTGTAATTTGATATGAGCTTCGATTTGATATATTATAATATTAGTTTCGATACCCAAGTCAAAAGTTATCTTCGTTGAAAGTTGCAACTAATATTTAACAAATTTTTTTTTTGTTTTTGAAAATGTTAACAACATTCAATTTATTTTTCTCTCCTCTTAGTGTTTTTATGAATAGAGACTGATTGGAAAAATATATAAATAACCCTAAGTCAGCACCAATATCTTCTTTATTCCTCTATTGAATTAAACCAGAAATAAGTAAAATAAAAATGGTGCGTAAAAAACATTACACACATGGTAAGTGATGTAACAGATGGAATTTGGGTAAAAAAAACGATTTTGCACTACAAGACCAATTTATATTGTGTAATTTGATACGAGCTTCGATTTGATATATTATAATAGTCGTTTCGATACCCGAGTCAAAAGTTATCTTCGTTGAAAGTTACAACTCATATTTAACAAATGTTTTTTTGTTTTTGATTATGTTAACAACATCCAATTTATTTTTCTCTTCTCTTAGTTTTTTTATGAATAGAGACTGATTGAAAATATATATAAATAACCTTAAGTCAGCTCCAATATCTTCTTTATTCCTAAATTGAATTAAACCAGAAATGAGTAAAATGAAAATAGTGCGTCAAAAACTTTAAACCCTCGGTAAGTGATGTAAACGATGGAATTTGGGTACAAAAATGATTTTCCATAGCAAGACCAAATTATATTGTGTAATTTGATACGAGTTTCGATTTGATATATTATAATATTCATTTCGATACCCAAGTCAAAAGTTATCTTCGTTGAAAGTTGCAACTAATATTTAAAAAATGTTTTTTTTGTTTTTGAAAATGTTAACAACATTCAATTTATTTTTCTCTCCTCTTAGTTTTTTTATGAATAGAGATTGATTGGAAATATATATAAATAACCCTAAGTCAGCACCAATATCTTCTTTATTTTTCTATTGAATTAAACCAGAAATAAGTAAAATAAAAATGGTGCGTAAAAAACATTACACCAACGGTAAGTGATGTAACCGATGGAATTTGGGTAAAAAAATGATTTTCCACTGCAAGGCCAAATTATATTGTGTAATTTGATACGAGCTTCGATTTGATATATTATAATAGTCGTTTCGATACCCGAGTCAAAAGTTATATTCGTTGAAAGTTGCAACTAATATTTAAAAAATGTTTTTTTTGTTTTTGAAAATGTTAACAACATTCAATTTATTTTTCTCTCCTCTTAGTTTTTTTAGGAATAGAGACTGATTGGAAATATATATAAATAACCCTAAGTCAGCACCAATATCTTCTTTATTTCTCTATTGAATTAAACCAGAAAAAAGTAAAATAAAAATGGTGCGTAAAAAACATTAAACCCATGGTAAGTGATGTAAACGATGGAATTTGGTTACAAAAATGATTTTATATAGCAAGACCAAATTATATTGTGTAATTTGATATGAGCTTCGATTTGATATTTTATAATAGTCGTTTCGATACCCGAGTCAAAAGTTATCTTCGTTGAAAGTTACAACTCATATTTAACAAATGTTTTTTTGTTTTTGATTATGTTAACAACATCTAATTCATTTTTCTCTTCTCTTAGTTTTTTTATGAATAGAGACTGATTGAAAATATATATAAATAACCCTAAGTCAGCTCCAATATCTTCTTTATTCCTCAATTGAATTAAACCAAAAATGAGTAAAATGAAAATAATGCGTCAAAAACTTTAAACACTCGGTAAGTGATGTAAACGATGCAATTTGGGTACAAAAATGATTTTCCATAGCTAGACCAAATTATATTGTGTAATTTGATACGAGCTTCGATTTGATATATTATAATATTCGTTTCGATACCCAAGTCAAAAGTTATATTCGTTGAAAGTTGCAACTAATATTTAACAAATGTTTTTTTTTGTTTTTGAAAATGTTAACAACATTCAATTTATTTTTCTCTCCTCTTAGTGTTTTTATAAATAGAGACTGATTGCAAATATATATAAATAACACTAAGTCAGCACCAATATCTTCTTTATTCCTCTATTGAATTAAACGAGAAATAAGTAAAATAAAAATGGTGCGTAAAAAACATTACACACATGGTAAGTGATGTAACCGATGGAATTTGGGTAAAAAAATGATTTTGCACTACAAGACCAATTTATATTGTGTAATTTGATACGAGCTTCGATTTGATATATTATAATAGTCGTTTCGATACCCGTGTCAAAAGTTATCTTCGTTGTAAGTTGCAACTCATATTTAACAAATGTTTTTTTGTTTTTGAAAATGTTAACAACATCCCATTTATTTTATTCTTCTCTTTTTTTTTATTATGAATAGAGACTGATAGAAAATATATATAAATAACCCTAAGTCAGCACCAATATCTTCTTTATTTCTCTATTGAATTAAACCAGAAAAAAGTAAAATAAAAATGGTGCGTAAAAAACATTAAACCCATGGTAAGTGATGTAAACGATTGAATTTGGTTACAAAAATGATTTTCCATAGCAAGACCAAATTATATTGTGTAATTTGATACGAGCTTCGATTTGATATTTTATAATATTCGTTTCGATACCCGAGTCAAAAGTTATCTTCGTTGAAAGTTACAACTCATATTTAACAAATGTTTTTTTGTTTTTGATTATGTTAACAACATCCAATTTATTTTTCTCTTCTCTTAGTTTTTTTATGAATAGAGACTGATTGAAAATATATATAAATAACCCTATGTCAGCTCCAATATCTTCTTTATTCCTCAATTGAATTAAACCAGAAATGAGTAAAATGAAAATAGTGCGTCAAAACCTTTAAACCCTCGGTAAGTGATGTAAACGATGGAATTTGGCTAAAAAAATGATTTTCCATAGCAAGACCAAATTATATTGTGTAATTTGATACGAGCTTCGATTTGATATATTATAATATTTGTTTCGATACCCAAGTCAAAAGTTATCTTCGTTGAAAGTTGCAACTAATATTTAAAAAATGTTTTTTTTGTTTTTGAAAATGTTAACAACATTCAATTTATTTTTCTCTCCTCTTAGTTTTTTTATGAATAGAGACTGATTGGAAATATATATAAATAACCCTAAGTCAGCACCAATATCTTCTTTATTTCTCTATTGAATTAAACCAGAAAAAAGTAAAATAAAAATGGTGCGTAAAAAACATTAAACCCATGGTAAGTGATGTAAACGATGGAATTTGGTTACAAAAATGATTTTATATAGCAAGACCAAATTATATTGTGTAATTTGATATGAGCTTCGATTTGATATTTTATAATAGTCGTTTCGATACCCGAGTCAAAAGTTATCTTCGTTGAAAGTTACAACTCATATTTAACAAATGTTTTTTTGTTTTTGATTATGTTAACAACATCTAATTCATTTTTCTCTTCTCTTAGTTTTTTTTATGAATAGAGACTGATTGAAAATATATATAAATAACCCTAAGTCAGCTCCAATATCTTCTTTATTCCTCAATTGAATTAAACCAGAAATGAGTAAAATGAAAATAATGCGTCAAAAACTTTAAACACTCGGTAAGTGATGTAAACGATGCAATTTGGGTACAAAAATGATTTTCCATAGCAAGACCAAATTATATTGTGTAATTTGATACGAGCTTCGATTTGATATATTATAATATTCGTTTCGATACCCAAGTCAAAAGTTATCTTCGTTGAAAGTTGCAACTAATATTTAACAAATGTTTTTTTTTGTTTTTGAAAATGTTAACAACATTCAATTTATTTTTCTCTCCTCTTAGTGTTTTTATAAATAGAGACTGATTGCAAATATATATAAATAACACTAAGTCAGCACCAATATCTTCTTTATTCCTCTATTGAATTAAACGAGAAATAAGTAAAATAAAAATGGTGCGTAAAAAACATTACACACATGGTAAGTGATGTAACCGATGGAATTTGGGTAAAAAAATGATTTTGCACTACAAGACCAATTTATATTGTGTAATTTGATACGAGCTTCGATTTGATATATTATAATAGTCGTTTCGATACCCGTGTCAAAAGTTATCTTCGTTGTAAGTTGCAACTCATATTTAACAAATGTTTTTTTGTTTTTGAAAATGTTAACAACATCCCATTTATTTTATTCTTCTCTTTTTTATTATTATGAATAGAGACTGATAGAAAATATATATAAATAACCCTAAGTCAGCACCAATATCTTCTTTATTTCTCTATTGAATTAAACCAGAAAAAAGTAAAATAAAAATGGTGCGTAAAAAACATTAAACCCATGGTAAGTGATGTAAACGATTGAATTTGGTTACAAAAATGATTTTCCATAGCAAGACCAAATTATATTGTGTAATTTGATACGAGCTTCAATTTGATATTTTATAATATTCGTTTCGATACCCGAGTCAAAAGTTATCTTCGTTGAAAGTTACAACTCATATTTAACAAATGTTTTTTTGTTTTTGATTATGTTAACAACATCCAATTTATTTTTCTCTTCTCTTAGTTTTTTTATGAATAGAGACTGATTGAAAATATATATAAATAACCCTATGTCAGCTCCAATATCTTCTTTATTCCTCAATTGAATTAAACCAGAAATGAGTAAAATGAAAATAGTGCGTCAAAACCTTTAAACCCTCGGTAAGTGATGTAAACGATGGAATTTGGCTAAAAAAATGATTTTCCATAGCAAGACCAAATTATATTGTGTAATTTGATACGAGCTTCGATTTGATATATTATAATATTTGTTTCGATACCCAAGTCAAAAGTTATCTTCGTTGAAAGTTGCAACTAATATTTAAAAAATGTTTTTTTTTGTTTTTGAAAATGTTAACAACATTCAATTTATTTTTCTCTC
Organism: Hippophae tibetana; assembly: GCA_037013495.1. NCBI lineage: Eukaryota > Viridiplantae > Streptophyta > Magnoliopsida > Rosales > Elaeagnaceae > Hippophae > Hippophae tibetana. The sequence continues at coordinate 40,729,037 of CM072809.1, read as the reverse complement.
CTCTTAGTTTTTTTATGAATAGAGGCTGATTGGAAATATATATAAATAACCCTAAGTCAGCACCAATATCTTCTTTATTTTTCTATTGAATTAAACCAGAAATAAGTAAAATAAAAATGGTGCGTAAAAAACATTACACCCACCGTAAGTGATGTAACCGATGGAATTTGGGGAAAAAAATGATTTTCCACTGCAAGACCAAATTATATTGTGTAATTTGATACGAGCTTCGATTTGATATATTATAATAGTCGTTTCGATACCCGAGTCAAAAGTTATCTTCGTTGAAAGTTGCAACTCATATTTAACAAATGTTTTTTTTGTTTTTGAAAATGATATCAACATTCAATTTATTTTTCTCTTCTCTTAGTTTTTTTATGAATAGAGACTGATTGAAAATATATATAAATAACCCTAAGTCAGCTCCAATATCTTCTTTATTCCTCAATTGAATTAAACCAGAAATGAGTAAAATGAAAATAATGCGTCAAAAACTTTAAACCCTCGGTAAGTGATGTAAACGATGGAATTTTTTTACAAAAATGATTTTCCATAGCAAGACCAAATTATATTGTGTAATTTGATAAGAGCTTCGATTTGATATATTATAATATTCGTTTCGTTACCCAAGTCAAAAGTTATCTTCGTTGAAAGTTGCAACTAATATTTAACAAATGTTTTTTTTGTTTTTGAAAATGTTAACAACATTCAATTTATTTTTCTCTCCTCTTAGTGTTTTTATGAATAGAGACTGATTGCAAATATGTATAAATAACCCTAAGTCAGCACCAATATCTTCTTGATTCCTCTATTGAATTAAACGAGAAATAAGTAAAATAAAAATGGTGCGTAAAAAACATTACACACATGGTAAGTGATGTAACCGATGGAATTTGGGTAAAAAAATGATTTTGCACTACAAGACCAATTTATATTGTGTAATTTGATACGAGCTTCGATTTGATATATTATAATAGTCGTTTCGATACCCGTGTCAAAAGTTATCTTCGTTGTAAGTTGCAACTCATATTTAACAAATGTTTTTTTGTTTTTGAAAATGTTAACAACATCCCATTTATTTTATTCTTCTCTTTTTTTTTATTATGAATAGAGACTGATAGAAAATATATATAAATAACCCTAAGTCAGCACCAATATCTTCTTTATTTCTCTATTGAATTAAACCAGAAAAAAGTAAAATAAAAATGGTGCGTAAAAAACATTAAACCCATGGTAAGTGATGTAAACGATTGAATTTGGTTACAAAAATGATTTTCCATAGCAAGACCAAATTATATTGTGTAATTTGATACGAGCTTCGATTTGATATTTTATAATATTCGTTTCGATACCCGAGTCAAAAGTTATCTTCGTTGAAAGTTACAACTCATATTTAACAAATGTTTTTTTGTTTTTGATTATGTTAACAACATCCAATTTATTTTTCTCTTCTCTTAGTTTTTTTATGAATAGAGACTGATTGAAAATATATATAAATAACCCTATGTCAGCTCCAATATCTTCTTTATTCCTCAATTGAATTAAACCAGAAATGAGTAAAATGAAAATAGTGCGTCAAAACCTTTAAACCCTCGGTAAGTGATGTAAACGATGGAATTTGGCTAAAAAAATGATTTTCCATAGCAAGACCAAATTATATTGTGTAATTTGATACGAGCTTCGATTTGATATATTATAATATTTGTTTCGATACCCAAGTCAAAAGTTATCTTCGTTGAAAGTTGCAACTAATATTTAAAAAATGTTTTTTTTTGTTTTTGAAAATGTTAACAACATTCAATTTATTTTTCTCTCCTCTTAGTTTTTTTATGAATAGAGGCTGATTGGAAATATATATAAATAACCCTAAGTCAGCACCAATATCTTCTTTATTTTTCTATTGAATTAAACCAGAAATAAGTAAAATAAAAATGGTGCGTAAAAAACATTACACCCACCGTAAGTGATGTAACCGATGGAATTTGGGGAAAAAAATGATTTTCCACTGCAAGACCAAATTATATTGTGTAATTTGATACGAGCTTCGATTTGATATATTATAATAGTCGTTTCGATACCCGAGTCAAAAGTTATCTTCGTTGAAAGTTGCAACTCATATTTAACAAATGTTTTTTTTGTTTTTGAAAATGATATCAACATTCAATTTATTTTTCTCTTCTCTTAGTTTTTTTATGAATAGAGACTGATTGAAAATATATATAAATAACCCTAAGTCAGCTCCAATATCTTCTTTATTCCTCAATTGAATTAAACCAGAAATGAGTAAAATGAAAATAATGCGTCAAAAACTTTAAACCCTCGGTAAGTGATGTAAACGATGGAATTTTTTTACAAAAATGATTTTCCATAGCAAGACCAAATTATATTGTGTAATTTGATAAGAGCTTCGATTTGATATATTATAATATTCGTTTCGATACCCAAGTCAAAAGTTATCTTCGTTGAAAGTTACAACTCATATTTAACAAATGTTTTTTTGTTTTTGATTATGTTAACAACATCCAATTTATTTTTCTCTTCTCTTAGTTTTTTTATGAATAGAGACTGATTGAAAATATATATAAATAACCCTAAGTCAGCTCCAATATCTTCTTTATTCCTCAATTGAATTAAACCAGAAATGAGTAAAATGAAAATAGTGCGTCAAAAACTTTAAACCCTCGGTAAGTGATGTAAACGATGGAATTTGGGTACAAAAATGATTTTCCATAGCAAGACCAAATTATATTGTGTAATTTGATACGAGCTTCGATTTGATATATTATAATATTCGTTTCGATACCCAAGTCAAAAGTTATCTTCGTTGAAAGTTGCAACTAATATTTAACAAATGTTTTTTTTTGTTTTTGAAAATGTTAACAACATTCAATTTATTTTTCTCTCCTCTTAGTTTTTTTATGAATAGAGACTGATTGGAAATATATATAAATAACCCTAAGTCAGCACCAATATCTTCTTTATTCCTCTATTGAATTAAACCAGAAATAAGTAAAATAAAAATGGTGCGTAAAAAACATTCCACCCACGGTAAGTGACGTAACCGATGGAATTTGGGTAAAAAAATGATTTTCCACTGCAAGACTAAATTATATTGTGTAATTCCATACGAGCTTCGATTTGATATATTATAATAGTCGTTTCGATACCCGAGTCAAAAGTTATCTTCGTTGAAAGTTGCAACTCATATTTAACAAATGTTTTTTTTGTTTTTGAAAATGTTATCAACATTCAATTTATTTTTCTCTTCTCTTAGTTTTTTTATGAATAGAGACTGATTGAAAATATATATAAATAACCCTAAGTCAGCACCAATATCTTCTTTATTTCTCTATTGAATTAAACCAGAAAAAAGTAAAATAAAAATGGTGCGTAAAAAACATTAAACCCATGGTAAGTGATGTAAACGATGGAATTTGGTTACAAAAATGATTTTCCATAGCAAGACCAAATTATATTGTGTAATTTGATATGAGCTTCGATTTGATATTTTATAATAGTCGTTTCGATACCCGAGTCAAAAGTTATCTTCGTTGAAAGTTACAACTCATATTTAACAAATGTTTTTTTGTTTTTGATTATGTTAACAACATCCAATTTATTTTTTTCTTCTCTTAGTTTTTTGATGAATAGAGACTGATTGAAAATATATATAAATAACCCTAAGTCAGCTCCAATATCTTCTTTATTCCTCAATTGAATTAAACCAGAAATGAGTAAAATGAAAATAGTGCGTCAAAAACTTTAAACCCTCGGTAAGTGATGTAAACGATGGAATTTGGGTACAAAAATGATTTTCCATAGCAAGACCAAATTATATTGTGTAATTTGATACGAGCTTCGATTTGATATATTATAATATTCGTTTCGATACCCAAGTCAAAAGTTATCTTCGTTGAAAGTTGCAACTAATATTTAACAAATGTTTTTTTTTGTTTTTGAAAATGTTAACAACATTCAATTTATTTTTCTCTCCTCTTAGTTTTTTTATGAATAGAGACTCATTGAAAATATATAAAAATAACCCTAAGTCAGCACTAATATCTTCTTTATTCCTCTATTGAATTAGACCATAAATAAGTAAAATGAAAACAGTGCGTCAAAAACTTTAATTCCTCGGTAAGTGATGTAAACGATGGAATTTGGGTACAAAAATGATTTTTCAAAGTGAAACCTAATCATATTGTGTAATTTGATACGAGCTTCGATTTAATATATTATAATAGTCGTTTCGATACCTAAGTCAAAAGTTATCTTCGTTGAATGTTGCAACTCATATTTAACAAATGTTTTTTTGTTTTCAAAAATGTTAACAACATCCAATTTATTTTTCTATTCTCTTAGTTTTTTTATGAATAGAGACTGATTGAAAATATATATAAATAACCCTAAGTCCGCACCAATATCTTCTTTATTCCTCAATTGAATTAAACCAGAAATAAGTAAAATGAAAATAGTGCGTCAAAAACTGTAAACCCTCGGTAAGTGATGTAAACGATGGAATTTGGGTACAAAAAAGATTTTCCACAGCAAGAACAAATCATATTGTGTAATTTGATACGAGCTTCGATTTGATATTTTATAATAGTCGTTTCGATACCCGAGTCAAAAGTTATCTTCGTTGAAAGTTACAACCCATATTTAACAAATGTTTTTTTGTTTTTGATTATGTTAACAACATCCAATTTATTTTTCTCTTCTCTTAGTTTTTTTTATGAATAGAGACTTATTGAAAATATATATAAATAACCCTAAGTCAGCTCCAATATCTTCTTTATTACTCAATTGAATTAAACCAGAAATGAGTAAAATGAAAATAGTGCGTCAAAAACTTTAAACCCTCAGTAAGTGATGTAAATGATGGAATTTGGGTACAAAAATGATTTTCCATAGCAAGACCAAATTATATTGTGTAATTTGATACGAGCTTCGATTTGATATATTATAATATTCGTTTCGATACGCAAGTCAAAAGTTATCTTCGTTGAAAGTTGCAACTAATATTTAACAAATTTTTTTTTTGTTTTTGAAAATGTTAACAACATTCAATTTATTTTTCTCTCCTCTTAGTGTTTTTATGAATAGAGACTGATTGGAAAAATATATAAATAACCCTAAGTCAGCACCAATATCTTCTTTATTCCTCTATTGAATTAAACCAGAAATAAGTAAAATAAAAATGGTGCGTAAAAAACATTACACACATGGTAAGTGATGTAACAGATGGAATTTGGGTAAAAACACGATTTTGCACTACAAGACCAATTTATATTGTGTAATTTGATACGAGCTTCGATTTGATATATTATAATAGTCGTTTCGATACCCGAGTCAAAAGTTATCTTCGTTGAAAGTTACAACTCATATTTAACAAATGTTTTTTTTGTTTTTGATTATGTTAACAACATCCAATTTATTTTTTTCTTCTCTTAGTTTTTTTCTGAATAGAGACTGATTGAAAATATATATAAATAACCCTAAGTCAGCTCCAATATCTTCTTTATTCCTCAATTGATTTAAACCAGAAATGAGTAAAATGAAAATAATGCGTCAAAAACTTTAAACCCTCGGAAAGTGATGTAAACGATGCAATTTTTTTACAAAAATGATTTTCCATAGCAAGACCAAATTATATTGTGTAATTTGATAAGAGCTTCGATTTGATATATTATAATATTCGTTTCGATACCCAAGTCAAAAGTTATCTTCGTTGAAAGTTGCAACTAATATTTAACAAATTTTTTTTTTGTTTTTGAAAATGTTAACAACATTCAATTTATTTTTCTCTCCTCTTAGTGTTTTTATGAATAGAGACTGATTGGAAAAATATATAAATAACCCTAAGTCAGCACCAATATCTTCTTTATTCCTCTATTGAATTAAACCAGAAATAAGTAAAATAAAAATGGTGCGTAAAAAACATTACACACATGGTAAGTGATGTAACAGATGGAATTTGGGTAAAAACACGATTTTGCACTACAAGACCAATTTATATTGTGTAATTTGATACGAGCTTCGATTTGATATATTATAATAGTCGTTTCGATACCCGAGTCAAAAGTTATCTTCGTTGAAAGTTACAACTCATATTTAACAAATGTTTTTTTTGTTTTTGATTATGTTAACAACATCCAATTTATTTTTTTCTTCTCTTAGTTTTTTTATGAATAGAGACTGATTGAAAATATATATAAATAACCCTAAGTCATCTCCAATATCTTCTTTATTCCTCAATTGAATTAAACCAGAAATGAGTAAAATGAAAATAGTGCGTCAAAAACTTTAAACCCTTGGTAAGTGATGTAAACGATGGAATTTGGGTACAAAAATGATTTTCCATAGCAAGACCAAATTATATTGTGTAATTTGATACGAGCTTCGATTTGATATATTATAATATTCGTTTCGATACCCAAGTCAAAAGTTATCTTCGTTGAAAGTTGCAACTAATATTTAACAAATGTTTTTTTTGTTTTTGAAAATGTTAACAACATTCAATTTATTTTTCTCTCCTCTTAGTTTTTTTATGAATAGAGACTGATTGGAAATATATATAAATAACCCTAAGTCAGCACCAATATCTTCTTTATTCCTCTATTGAATTAAACCAGAAATAAGTAAAATAAAAATGGTGCGTAAAAAACATTCCACCCACGGTAAGTGACGTAACCGATGGAATTTGGGTAAAAAAATGATTTTCCACTGCAAGACCAAATTATATTGTGTAATTCCATACGAGCTTCGATTTGATATATTATAATATTCGTTTCGATACCCAAGTGAAAAGTTATCTTCGTTGAAAGTTGCAACTAATATTTAACAAATGTTTTTTTTGTTTTTGAAAATGTTAACAACATTCAATTTATTTTTCTCTCCTCTTAGTTTTTTTATGAATAGAGACTGATTGGAAATATATATAAATAACCCTAAGTCAGCACCAATATCTTCTTTATTCCTCTATTGAATTAAACCAGAAATAAGTAAAATAAAAATGGTGCGTAAAAAACATTCCACCCACGGTAAGTGACGTAACCGATGGAATTTGGGTAAAAAAAATGATTTTCCACTGCAAGACCAAATTATATTGTGTAATTCCATACGAGCTTCGATTTGATATATTATAATAGTCGTTTCGATACCCGAGTCAAAAGTTATCTTCGTTGAAAGTTGCAACTCATATTTAACAAATGTTTTTTTTGTTTTTGAAAATGTTATCAACATTCAATTTATTTTTCTCTTCTCTTAGTTTTTTTATGAATAGAGACTGATTGAAAATATATATAAATAACCCTAAGTCAGCACCAATATCTTCTTTATTTCTCTATTGAATTAAACCAGAAAAAAGTAAAATAAAAATGGTGCGTAAAAAACATTACACACATGGTAAGTGATGTAACCGATGGAATTTGGGTAAAAAAATGATTTTCCATAGCAAGACCAAATTATATTGTGTAATTTGATATGAGCTTCGATTTGATATTTTATAATAGTCGTTTCGATACCCGAGTCAAAAGTTATCTTCGTTGAAAGTTACAACTCATATTTAACAAATGTTTTTTTTGTTTTTGAAAATGTTAACAACATTCAATTTATTTTTCTCTCCTCTTAGTTTTTTTATGAATAGAGACTGATTGGAAATATATATAAATAACCCTAAGTCAGCACCAATATCTTCTTTATTCCTCTATTGAATTAAACCAGAAATAAGTAAAATAAAAATGGTGCGTAAAAAACATTCCACCCACGGTAAGTGACGTAACCGATGGAATTTGGGTAAAAAAATGATTTTCCACTGCAAGACCAAATTATATTGTGTAATTCCATACGAGCTTCGATTTGATATATTATAATATTCGTTTCGATACCCAAGTGAAAAGTTATCTTCGTTGAAAGTTGCAACTAATATTTAACAAATGTTTTTTTTGTTTTTGAAAATGTTAACAACATTCAATTTATTTTTCTCTCCTCTTAGTTTTTTTATGAATAGAGACTGATTGGAAATATATATAAATAACCCTAAGTCAGCACCAATATCTTCTTTATTCCTCTATTGAATTAAACCAGAAATAAGTAAAATAAAAATGGTGCGTAAAAAACATTCCACCCACGGTAAGTGACGTAACCGATGGAATTTGGGTAAAAAAAATGATTTTCCACTGCAAGACCAAATTATATTGTGTAATTCCATACGAGCTTCGATTTGATATATTATAATAGTCGTTTCGATACCCGAGTCAAAAGTTATCTTCGTTGAAAGTTGCAACTCATATTTAACAAATGTTTTTTTTGTTTTTGAAAATGTTATCAACATTCAATTTATTTTTCTCTTCTCTTAGTTTTTTTATGAATAGAGACTGATTGAAAATATATATAAATAACCCTAAGTCAGCACCAATATCTTCTTTATTTCTCTATTGAATTAAACCAGAAAAAAGTAAAATAAAAATGGTGCGTAAAAAACATTAAACCCATGGTAAGTGATGTAAACGATGGAATTTGGTTACAAAAATGATTTTCCATAGCAAGACCAAATTATATTGTGTAATTTGATATGAGCTTCGATTTGATATATTATAATAGTCGTTTCGATACCCAAGTCAAAAGTTATCTTCGTTGAAAGTTGCAACTAATATTTAACAAATGTTTTTTTTTGTTTTTGAAAATGTTAACAACATTCAATTTATTTTTCTCTCCTCTTAGTTTTTTTATGAATAGAGACTGATTGGAAATATATATAAATAACCCTAAGTCAGCACCAATATCTTCTTTATTTCTCTATTGAATTAAACCAGAAAAAAGTAAAATAAAAATGGTGCGTAAAAAACATTAAACCCATGGTAAGTGATGTAAACGATGGAATTTGGTTACAAAAATGATTTTATATAGCAAGACCAAATTATATTGTGTAATTTGATATGAGCTTCGATTTGATATTTTATAATAGTCGTTTCGATACCCGAGTCAAAAGTTATCTTCGTTGAAAGTTACAACTCATATTTAACAAATGTTTTTTTGTTTTTGATTATGTTAACAACATCTAATTCATTTTTCTCTTCTCTTAGTTTTTTTATGAATAGAGACTGATTGAAAATATATATAAATAACCCTAAGTCAGCTCCAATATCTTCTTTATTCCTCAATTGAATTAAACCAGAAATGAGTAAAATGAAAATAATGCGTCAAAAACTTTAAACACTCGGTAAGTGATGTAAACGATGCAATTTGGGTACAAAAATGATTTTCCATAGCAAGACCAAATTATATTGTGTAATTTGATACGAGCTTCGATTTGATATATTATAATATTCGTTTCGATACCCAAGTCAAAAGTTATCTTCGTTGAAAGTTGCAACTAATATTTAACAAATGTTTTTTTTTGTTTTTGAAAATGTTAACAACATTCAATTTATTTTTCTCTCCTCTTAGTTTTTTTATGAATAGAGACTCATTGAAAATATATAAAAATAACCCTAAGTCAGCACTAATATCTTCTTTATTCCTCTATTGAATTAGACCATAAATAAGTAAAATGAAAAAGTGCGTCAAAAACTTTAATTCCTCGGTAAGTGATGTAAACGATGGAATTTGGGTACAAAAATGATTTTTCAAAGTGAAACCTAATCATATTGTGTAATTTGATACGAGCTTCGATTTAATATATTATAATAGTCGTTTCGATACCTAAGTCAAAAGTTATCTTCGTTGAATGTTGCAACTCATATTTAACAAATGTTTTTTTGTTTTCAAAAATGTTAACAACATCCAATTTATTTTTCTCTCCTCTTAGTTTTTTTATGAATAGAGACTGATTGGAAATATATATAAATAACCCTAAGTCAGCACCAATATCTTCTTTATTCCTCTATTGAATTAAACCATAAATAAGTAAAATAAAAATGGTGCGTAAAAAACATTACACACATGGTAAGTGATGTAACAGATGGAATTTGGGTAAAAAAACGATTTTGCACTACAAGACCAATTTATATTGTGTAATTTGATACGAGCTTCGATTTGATATATTATAATAGTCGTTTCGATACCCGAGTCAAAAGTTATCTTCGTTGAAAGTTACAACTCATATTTAACAAATGTTTTTTTGTTTTTGATTATGTTAACAACATCCAATTTATTTTTCTCTTCTCTTAGTTTTTTTATGAATAGAGACTGATTGAAAATATATATAAATAACCTTAAGTCAGCTCCAATATCTTCTTTATTCCTAAATTGAATTAAACCAGAAATGAGTAAAATGAAAATAGTGCGTCAAAAACTTTAAACCCTCGGTAAGTGATGTAAACGATGGAATTTGGGTACAAAAATGATTTTCCATAGCAAGACCAAATTATATTGTGTAATTTGATACGAGCTTCGATTTGATATATTATAATATTCATTTCGATACCCAAGTCAAAAGTTATCTTCGTTGAAAGTTGCAACTAATATTTAAAAAATGTTTTTTTTGTTTTTGAAAATGTTAACAACATTCAATTTATTTTTCTCTCCTCTTAGTTTTTTTATGAATAGAGATTGATTGGAAATATATATAAATAACCCTAAGTCAGCACCAATATCTTCTTTATTTTTCTATTGAATTAAACCAGAAATAAGTAAAATAAAAATGGTGCGTAAAAAACATTACACCAACGGTAAGTGATGTAACCGATGGAATTTGGGTAAAAAAATGATTTTCCACTGCAAGGCCAAATTATATTGTGTAATTTGATACGAGCTTTGATTTGATATATTATAATAGTCGTTTCGATACCCGAGTCAAAAGTTATCTTCGTTGAAAGTTGCAACTAATATTTAAAAAATGTTTTTTTTTTGTTTTTGAAAATGTTAACAACATTCAATTTATTTTTCTCTCCTCTTAGTTTTTTTATGAATAGAGACTGATTGGAAATATATATAAATAACCCTAAGTCAGCACCAATATCTTCTTTATTTTTCTATTGAATTAAACCAGAAATAAGTAAAATAAAAATGGTGCGTAAAAAACATTACACCCACGGTAAGTGATGTAACCGATGGAATTTGGGTAAAAAAATGATTTTCCACTGCAAGACCAAATTATATTGTGTAATTTAATACGAGCTTCGATTTGATATATTATAATAGTCGTTTCGATACCCGAGTCAAAAGTTATCTTCGTTGAAAGTTGCAACTAATATTTAAAAAATGTTTTTTTTGTCTTTAAAAATGTTAACAACATTCAATTTATTTTTCTCTCCTCTTAGTTTTTTTATGAATAGAGACTGATTGGAAATATATATAAATAACCCTAAGTCAGCACCAATATCTTCTTTATTTTTCTATTGAATTAAACCAGAAATAAGTAAAATAAAAATGGTGCGTAAAAAACATTACACCCACGGTAAGTGATGTAACCGATGGAATTTGGGTAAAAAAATGATTTTCCACTGCAAGACCAAATTATATGGTGTAATTTAATACGAGCTTCGATTTGATATATTATAATAGTCGTTTCGATACCCGAGTCAAAAGTTATCTTCGTTGAAAGTTACAACTCATATTTAACAAATGTTTTTTTGTTTTTGATTATGTTAACAACATCCAATTTATTTTTCTCTTCTCTTAGTTTTTTTATGAATAGAGACTGATTGAAAATATATATAAATAACCCTAAGTCAGCTCCAATATCTTCTTTATTCCTCAATTGAATTAAACCAGAAATGAGTAAAATGAAAATAGTGGGTCAAAAACTGTAAACCCTCGGTAAGTGATGTAAACGATGGAATTTGGGTACAAAAAAGATTTTCCATAGCAAGAAGAAATCATATTGTGTAATTTGATATGAGCTTCGATTTGATATTTTATAATAGTCGTTTCGATACCCGAGTCAAAAGTTATCTTCGTTGAAAGTTACAACTCATATTTAACAAATGTTTTTTTTGTTTTTGATTATGTTAACAACATCCAATTTATTTTTTTCTTCTCTTAGTTTTTTTATGAATAGAGACTGATTGAAAATATATATAAATAACCCTAAGTCAGCTCCAATATCTTCTTTATTCCTCAATTGAATTAAACCAGAAATGAGTAAAATGAAAATAGTGCGTCAAAAACTTTAAACCCTCGGTAAGTGATGTAAACGATGCAATTTGGGTACAAAAATGATTTTCCATAGCAAGACCAAATTATATTGTGTAATTTGATACGAGCTTCGATTTGATATATTATAATATTCGTTTCGATACCCAAGTCAAAAGTTATCTTCGTTGAAAGTTGCAACTAATATTTAACAAATGTTTTTTTTGTTTTTGAAAATGTTAACAACATTCAATTTATTTTTCTCTCCTCTTAGTGTTTTTATGAATAGAGACTGATTGGAAATATATATAAATAACCCTAAGTCAGCACCAATATCTTCTTTATTCCTCTATTTAATTAAACCAGAAGTAAGTAAAATAAAAATGGTGCGTAAAAAACATTAAACCCATGGTAAGTGATGTATCCGATGGAATTTGGGTAAAAATATTATTTTCCATTGTAAGACCCAGTCATATTGTGTAATTTGATATGAGCTTCGATTTGATATATTATAATAGTCGATTTGATACCCGAGTCAAAAGTTATCTTCGTTGAAAGTTGCAACTCATATTTAACAAATGTATTTTTGTTTTTGAAAATGTTAGCAATATTCAATTTATTTTTCTCTTCTCTTAGTTTTTTTATGAATAGAGACTGATTGAAAATATATATAAATAACCCTAATTCAGCACCAATATCTTCTTTATTCCTCTATTCAATTAAACCAGAAATAAGTAAAATAAAAATGGTGCGTAAAAAACATTAAACCTATGGTAAGTGATGTAAACGATGGAATTTGGTTACAAAAATGATTTTCCATAGCAAGACCAAATTATATTGTGTAATTTGATATGAGCTTCGATTTGATATTTTATAATAGTCGTTTCGATACCCGAGTCAAAAGTTATCTTCGTTGAAAGTTACAACTCATATTTAACAAATGTTTTTTTGTTTTTGATTATGTTAACAACATCCAATTTATTTTTCTCTTCTCTTAGTTTTTTTATGAATAGAGACTGATTGGAAATATATATAAATAACCCTAAGTCAGCTCCAATATCTTCTTTATTCCTCAATTGAATTAAACCAGAAATGAGTAAAATGAAAATAGTGCGTCAAAAACTTTAAACCCTCGGTAGGTGATGTAAACGATGGAATTTGGGTACAAAAATGATTTTCCATAGCAAGACCAAATTATATTGTGTAATTTGATACGAGCTTCGATTTGATATATTATAATATTCGTTTCGATACCCGAGTCAAAAGTTATCTTCGTTGAAAGTTGCAACTCATATTTAACAAATGTATTTTTGTTTTTGAAAATGTTAGCAATATTCAATTTATTTTTCTCTTCTCTTAGTTTTTTTATGAATAGAGACTGATTGAAAATATATATAAATAACCCTAATTCAGCACCAATATCTTCTTTATTCCTCTATTCAATTAAACCAGAAATAAGTAAAATAAAAATGGTGCGTAAAAAACATTAAACCTATGGTAAGTGATGTAAACGATGGAATTTGGTTACAAAAATGATTTTCCATAGCAAGACCAAATTATATTGTGTAATTTGATATGAGCTTCGATTTGATATTTTATAATAGTCGTTTCGATACCCGAGTCAAAAGTTATCTTCGTTGAAAGTTACAACTCATATTTAACAAATGTTTTTTTGTTTTTGATTATGTTAACAACATCCAATTTATTTTTCTCTTCTCTTAGTTTTTTTATGAATAGAGACTGATTGGAAATATATATAAATAACCCTAAGTCAGCTCCAATATCTTCTTTATTCCTCAATTGAATTAAACCAGAAATGAGTAAAATGAAAATAGTGCGTCAAAAACTTTAAACCCTCGGTAGGTGATGTAAACGATGGAATTTGGGTACAAAAATGATTTTCCATAGCAAGACCAAATTATATTGTGTAATTTGATACGAGCTTCGATTTGATATATTATAATATTCGTTTCGATACCCCAGTCAAAAGTTATCTTCGTTGAAAGTTGCAACTAATATTTAACAAATGTTTTTTTTGTTTTTGAAAATGTTAACAACATTCAATTTATTTTTCTCTCCTCTTAGTGTTTTTATGAATAGAGACTGATTGCAAATATATATAAATAACCCTAAGTCAGCACCAATATCTTTTTGATTCCTCTATTGAATTAAACGAGAAATAAGTAAAATAAAAATGGTGCGTAAAAAACATTACACACATGGTAAGTGATGTAACCGATGGAATTTGGGTAAAAAAATGATTTTCCATAGCAAGACCAAATTATATTGTGTAATTTGATATGAGCTTCGATTTGATATTTTATAATAGTCGTTTCGATACCCGAGTCAAAAGTTATCTTCGTTGAAAGTTACAACTCATATTTAACAAATGTTTTTTTGTTTTTGATTATGTTAACAACATCCAATTTATTTTTCTCTTCTCTTAGTTTTTTTATGAATAGAGACTGATTGGAAATATATATAAATAACCCTAAGTCAGCTCCAATATCTTCTTTATTCCTCAATTGAATTAAACCAGAAATGAGTAAAATGAAAATAGTGCGTCAAAAACTTTAAACCCTCGGTAGGTGATGTAAACGATGGAATTTGGGTACAAAAATGATTTTCCATAGCAAGACCAAATTATATTGTGTAATTTGATACGAGCTTCGATTTGATATATTATAATATTCGTTTCGATACCCAAGTCAAAAGTTATCTTCGTTGAAAGTTGCAACTAATATTTAACAAATGTTTTTTTTGTTTTTGAAAATGTTAACAACATTCAATTTATTTTTCTCTCCTCTTAGTTTTTTTATGAATAGAGACTGATTGGAAATATATATAAATAACCCTAAGTCAGCACCAATATCTTCTTTATTCCTCTATTGAATTAAACCAGAAATAAGTAAAATAAAAATGGTGCGTAAAAAACATTCCACCCACGGTAAGTGATGTAACCGATGGAATTTGGGTAAAAAAATGATTTTCCACTGCAAGACCAAATTATATTGTGTAATTTCGTACGAGCTTCGATTTGATATATTATAATAGTCGTTTCGATACCTGTGTCAAAAGTTATCTTCGTTGAAAGTTGCAACTCATATTTAACAAATGTTTTTTTGTTTTTGAAAATGTTAACAACATCCCATTTATTTTTCTCTTCTCTTTTTTTTATTATGAATAGAGACTGATAGAAAATATATATAAATAACCCTAAGTCAGCACCAATATCTTCTTTATTTCTCTATTGAATTAAACTAGAAAAAAGTAAAATAAAAATGGTGCGTAAAAAACATTAAACCCATGGTAAGTGATGTAAACGATGGAATTTGGTTACAAAAATGATTTTCCATAGCAAGACCAAATTATATTGTGTAATTTGATATGAGCTTCGATTTGATATTTTATAATAGTCGTTTCGATACCCGAGTCAAAAGATATCTTCGTTGAAAGTTACAACTCATATTTAACAAATGTTTTTTTGTTTTTGATTATGTTAACAACATCCAATTTATTTTTTTCTTCTCTTAGTTTTTTTATGAATAGAGACTGATTGAAAATATATATAAATAACCCTAAGTCAGCTCCAATATCTTCTTTATTCCTCAATTGAATTAAACCAGAAATGAGTAAAATGAAAATAGTGCGTCAAAAACTTTAAACCCTCGGTAAGTGATGTAAACGATGGAATTTGGGTACAAAAATGATTTTCCATAGCAAGACCAAATTATATTGTGTAATTTGATACCAGCTTCGATTTGATATTTTATAATAGTCGTTTCGATACCCGAGTCAAAAGTTATCTTCGTTGAAAGTTGCAACTAATATTTAACAAATGTTTTTTTTGTTTTTGAAAATGTTAACAACATTCAATTTATTTTTCTCTCCTCTTAGTGTTTTTATGAATAGAGACTGATTGCAAATATATATAAATAACCCTAAGTCAGCACCAATATCTTTTTGATTCCTCTATTGAATTAAACGAGAAATAAGTAAAATAAAAATGGTGCGTAAAAAACATTACACACATGGTAAGTGATGTAACCGATGGAATTTGGGTAAAAAAATGATTTTGCAATGCAAGACCAATTTATATTGTGTAATTTGATACAAGCTTCGATTTGATATATTATAATAGTCGTTTCGATACCTGTGTCAAAAGTTATCTTCGTTGAAAGTTGCAACTCATATTTAACAAATGTTTTTTTGTTTTTGAAAATGTTAACAACATATCATTTATTTTTCTCTTCTCTTTTTTTTATTATGAATAGAGACTGATAGAAAATATATATAAATAACCGTAAGTCAGCACCAATATCTTCTTTATTTCTCTATTGAATTAAACTAGAAAAAAGTAAAATAAAAATGGTGCGTAAAAAACATTAAACCCATGGTAAGTGATGTAAACGATGGAATTTGGTTACAAAAATGATTTTCCATAGCAAGACCAAATTATATTGTGTAATTTGATATGAGCTTCGATTTGATATTTTATAATAGTCGTTTCGATACCCGAGTCAAAAGATATCTTCGTTGAAAGTTACAACTCATATTTAACAAATGTTTTTTTGTTTTTGATTATGTTAACAACATCCAATTTATTTTTTTCTTCTCTTAGTTTTTTTATGAATAGAGACTGATTGAAAATATATATAAATAACCCTAAGTCAGCTCCAATATCTTCTTTATTCCTCAATTGAATTAAACCAGAAATGAGTAAAATGAAAATAGTGCGTCAAAAACTTTAAACCCTCGGTAAGTGATGTAAACGATGGAATTTGGGTACAAAAATGATTTTCCATAGCAAGACCAAATTATATTGTGTAATTTGATACCAGCTTCGATTTGATATATTATAATATTCGTTTCGATACCCAAGTCAAAAGTTATCTTCGTTGAAAGTTGCAACTAATATTTAACAAATGTTTTTTTTGTTTTTGAAAATGTTAACAACATTCAATTTATTTTTCTCTCCTCTTAGTTTTTTTATGAATAGAGACTCATTGAAAATATATAAAAATAACCCTAAGTCAGCACCAATATCTTCTTTATTCCTCTATTGAATTAGACCATAAATAAGTAAAATGAAAACAGTGCGTCAAAAACTTTAATTCCTCAGTAAGTGATGTAAACGATGGAATTTGGGTACAAAAATGATTTTTCAAAGTGAAACCTAATCATATTGTGTAATTTGATACGAGCTTCGATTTAATATATTATAATAGTCGTTTCGATACCTAAGTCAAAAGTTATCTTCGTTGAATGTTGCAACTCATATTTAACAAATGTTTTTTTGTTTTCAAAAATGTTAACAACATCCAATTTATTTTTCTATTCTCTTAGTTTTTTTATGAATAGAGACTGATTGAAAATATATATAAATAACCCTAAGTCCGCACCAATATCTTCTTTATTCCTCAATTGAATTAAACCAGAAATAAGTAAAATGAAAATAGTGCGTCAAAAACTGTAAACCCTCGGTAAGTGATGTAAACGATGGAATTTGGGTACAAAAAAGATTTTCCACAGCAAGAACAAATCATATTGTGTAATTTGATACGAGCTTCGATTTGATATTTTATAATAGTCGTTTCGATACCCGAGTCAAAAGTTATCTTCGTTGAAAGTAACAACCCATATTTAACAAATGTTTTTTTGTTTTTGATTATGTTAACAACATCCAATTTATTTTTCTCTTCTCTTAGTTTTTTTATGAATAGAGACTGATTGAAAATATATATAAATAACCCTAAGTCATCTCCAATATCTTCTTTATTCCTCAATTGAATTAAACCAGAAATGAGTAAAATGAAAATAGTGCGTCAAAAACTTTAAACCCTCGGTAAGTGATGTAAACGAGGGAATTTGGGTACAAAAATGATTTTCCATAGCAAGACCAAATTATATTGTGTAATTTGCTACGAGGTTCGATTTGATATATTATAATATTCGTTTCGATACCCAAGTCAAAAGTTATCTTCGTTGAAATTGCAACTAATATTTAACAAATTTTTTTTTTTGTTTTTGAAAATGTTAACAACATTCAATTTATTTTTCTCTCCTCTTAGTGTTTTTATGAATAGAGACTGATTGGAAATATATATAAATAACCCTAAGTCAGCACCAATATCTTCTTTATTCCTCTATTGAATTAAACCAGAAATAAGTAAAATAAAAATGGTGCGTAAAAAACATTACACACATGGTAAGTGATGTAACAGATGGAATTTGGGTAAAAAAACGATTTTGCACTACAAGACCAATTTATATTGTGTAATTTGATACGAGCTTCGATTTGATATATTATAATAGTCGTTTCGATACCCGAGTCAAAAGTTATCTTCGTTGAAAGTTACAACTCATATTTAACAAATGTTTTTTTGTTTTTGATTATGTTAACAACATCCAATTTATTTTTCTCTTCTCTTAGTTTTTTTATGAATAGAGACTGATTGAAAATATATATAAATAACCCTAAGTCAGCTCCAATATCTTCTTTATTCCTAAATTGAATTAAACCAGAAATGAGTAAAATGAAAATAGTGCGTCAAAAACTTTAAACCCTCGGTAAGTGATGTAATAGATGGAATTTGGGTAAAAAAATGATTTTCCATAGCAAGACCAAATTATATTGTGTAATTTGATACGAGCTTCGATTTGATATATTATAATATTCGTTTCGATACCCAAGTCAAAAGTTATCTTCGTTGAAAGTTGCAACTAATATTTAAAAAATGTTTTTTTTGTTTTTGAAAATGTTAACAACATTCAATTTATTTTTCTCTCCTCTTAGTTTTTTTATGAATAGAGACTGATTGGAAATATATATAAATAACCCTAAGTCAGCACCAATATCTTCTTTATTTTTCTATTGAATTAAACCAGAAATAAGTAAAATAAAAATGGTGCGTAAAAAACATTACACCCACGGTAAGTGATGTAACCGATGGAATTTGGGTAAAAAAATGATTTTCCACTGCAAGACCAAATTATATTGTGTAATTTGATACGAGCTTCGATTTGATATATTATAATAGTCATTTCGATACCCGAGTCAAAATTTATCTTCGTTGAAAGTTACAACTCATATTTAACAAATGTTTTTTTGTTTTTGATTATGTTAACAACATCCAATTTATTTTTCTCTTCTCTTAGTTTTTTTATGAATAGAGACTGATTGAAAATATATATAAATAACCCTAAGTCAGCTCCAATATCTTCTTTATTCCCCAATTGAATTAAACCAGAAATGAGTAAAATGAAAATAGTGCGTCAAAAACTTTAAACCCTCGGTAAGTGATGTAAACGATGCAATTTGGGTACAAAAATGATTTTCCACAGCAAGACCAAATTATATTGTGTAATTTGATACGAGCTTCGATTTGATATATTATAATATTTGTTTCGATACCCAAGTCAAAAGTTATCTTCGTTGAAAGTTGCAACTAATATTTAACAAATGTTTTTTTTGTTTTTGAAAATGTTAACAACATTCAATTTATTTTTCTCTCCTCTTAGTGTTTTTATGAATAGAGACTGATTGGAAATATATATAAATAACCCTAAGTCAGCACCAATATCTTCTTTATTCCTCTATTGAATTAAACGAGAAATAAGTAAACTAAAAATGGTGCGTAAAAAACATTACACACATGGTAAGTGATGTAACCGATGGAATTTGGGTAAAAAAATGATTTTGCACTACAACACCAATTTATATTGTGTAATTTGATACGAGCTTCGATTTAATATATTATAATAGTCGTTTCGATACCTGAGTCAAAAGTTATCTTCGTTGAATGTTGCAACTCATATTTAACAAATGTTTTTTTTGTTTTCAAAAATGTTAACAACATCCAATTTATTTTTCTATTCTCTTAGTTTTTTTATGAATAGAGACTGATTAAAAATATATATAAATAACCCTATGTCCACACCAATATCTTCTTTATTCCTCAATTGAATTAAACCAGAAATAAGTAAAATGAAAATAGTGCGTCAAAAACTGTAAACCCTCGGTAAGTGATGTAAACGATGGAATTTGGGTACAAAAAAGATTTTCCAAAGCAAGAACAAATCATATTGTGTAATTTGATAGGAGCTTCGATTTGATATTTTATAATAGTCGTTTCGATACCCGAGTCAAAAGTTATCTTCGTTGAAAGTTACAACTCATATTTAACAAATGTTTTTTTTGTTTTTGATTATGTTAACAACATCTAATTTATTTTTCTCTTCTCTTAGTATTTTTATGAATAGAGACTGATTGAAAATATATATAAATAACCCTAAGTCAGCTCCAATATCTTCTTTATTCCTCAATTGAATTAAACCAGAAATGAGTAAAATGAAAATAGTGCGTCAAAAACTTTAAACCCTCGGTAAGTGATGTAAACGATGGAATTTGGGTAAAAAAATGATTTTCCATAGCAAGACCAAATTATATTGTGTAATTTGATACGAGCTTTGATTTGATATATTATAATATTCGTTTCGATACCCAAGTCAAAAGTTATCTTCGTTGAAAGTTGCAACTAATATTTAACAAATGTTTTTTTTGTTTTCAAAAATGTTAACAACATCCAATTTATTTTTCTATTCTCTTAGTTTTTTATGAATAGAGACTGATTAAAATATATATAAATAACCCTAAGTCCACACCAATATCTTCTTTATTCCTCAATTGAATTAAACCAGAAATAAGTAAAATGAAAATAGTGCGTCAAAAACTGTAAACCCTCGGTAAGTGATGTAAACGATGGAATTTGGGTAAAAAAAAAGATTTTCCATAGCAAGAACAAATCATATTGTGTAATTTGATATGAGCTTCGATTTGATATTTTATAATAGTCGTTTCGATACCCGAGTCAAAAGTTATCTTCGTTGAAAGTTACAACTCATATTTAACAAATGTTTTTTTGTTTTTGATTATGTTAACAACATCTAATTTATTTTTCTCTTCTCTTAGTTTTTTTATGAATAGAGACTGATTGAAAATATATATAAATAACCCTAAGTCAGCTCCAATATCTTCTTTATTCTTCAATTGAATTAAACCAGAAAGGAGTAAAATGAAAATAGTGCGTCAAAAACTTTAAACCCTCGGTAAGTGATTTAAACGATGCAATTTGGGTACAAAAATGATTTTCCATAGCAAGACCAAATTATATTGTGTAATTTGATACGAGCTTCGATTTGATATATTATAATATTCGTTTCGATACCCCAGTCAAAAGTTATCTTCGTTGAAAGTTGCAACTAATATTTAACAAATGTTTTTTTTGTTTTTGAAAATGTTAACAACATTCAATTTATTTTTCTCTCCTCTTAGTGTTTTTATGAATAGAGCCTGATTGGAAATATATATAAATAACCCTAAGTCAGCACCAATATCTTCTTTATTCCTCTATTTAATTAAACCAGAAGTAAGTAAAATAAAAATGGTGCGTAAAAAACATTAAACCCATGGTAAGTGATGTATCCGATGGAATTTGGGTAAAAATATTATTTTCCACTGTAAGACCCAGTCATATTGTGTAATTTGATATGAGCTTCGATTTGATATATTATAATAGTCGATTCGATACCCGAGTCAAAAGTTATCTTCGTTGAAAGTTGCAACTCATATTTAACAAATGTATTTTTGTTTTTGAAAATGTTAGCAATATTCAATTTATTTTTCTCTTCTCTTAGTTTTTTTATGAATAGAGACTGATTGAAAATATATATAAATAACCCTAATTCAGCACCAATATCTTCTTTATTCCTCTTTTCAATTAAACCAGAAATAAGTAAAATAAAAATGGTGCGTAAAAAACATTAAACCTATGGTAAATGATGTAAACGATAGAATTTGGGTAAAAAAATGATTTTCCATAGCACAACCAAATCATATTGTGTATTTTGATACGAGCTTCGATTTGATATATTATAATAGTCGTTTGGATCCCCGAGTTAAAAGTTATCTTCGTTGAAAGTTGCAACTCATATTTAACAAATGTTTTTTTGTTTTTGAAAATGTTAACAACATTCAATTTATTTTTCTCTTCTCTTAGTTTTTTATGAATAGAGACTGATTGAAAATATATATAAATAACCCTAATTCAGCACCAATATCTTCTTTATTCCTCAATTGAATTAAACCAGAAATAAGTAAAATGAAAATAGTGCGTCAAATACTGTAAAAACCCTCGGTAAGTGATGTAAACGATGGAAATTGGGTAAAAAAAAGATTTTCCATAGCAAGACCAAATTATATTGTGTAATTTGATACGCTTCGATTTGATATATTATAATAGTCGTTTCGATACCCGAGTCAAAAGTTATCTTCGTTGAAAGTTGCAACTCATATTTCACAAATGTTTTTTTGTTTTTGAAAATGTTAACAACATTCAATTTATTTTTCTCTTCTCTTAGTTTTTTTATAAATAGAGACTGATTGAAAATATATATAAATAACCCTAATTCAGCACCAATATCTTCTTTATTCTTCAATTGAATTAAACCAGAAATAAGTAAAATGAAAATAGTGCATCAAAAACTGTAAAAAACGCTCGGTAAGTGATGTAAACGATGGAAATTGGGTAAAAAAATGATTTTCCATAGCAAGACCAAATTATATTGTGTAATTTGATACGAGCTTCGATTTGATATATTATAATATTCGTTTCGATACCCCAGTCAAAAGTTATCTTCGTTGAAAGTTGCAACTAATATTTAACAAATGTTTTTTTTGTTTTTGAAAATGTTAACAACATTCAATTTATTTTTCTCTCCTCTTAGTGTTTTTATGAATAGAGACTGATTGGAAATATATATAAATAACCCTAAGTCAGCACCAATATCTTCTTTATTCCTCTATTTAATTAAACCAGAAGTAAGTAAAATAAAAATGGTGCGTAAAAAACATTAAACCCATGGTAAGTGATGTATCCGATGGAATTTGGGTAAAAATATTATTTTCCACTGTAAGACCCAGTCATATTGTGTAATTTGATATGAGCTTCGATTTGATATATTATAATAGTCGATTCGATACCCGAGTCAAAAGTTATCTTCGTTGAAAGTTGCAACTCATATTTAACAAATGTATTTTTGTTTTTGAAAATGTTAGCAATATTCAATTTATTTTTCTCTTCTCTTAGTTTTTTTATGAATAGAGACTGATTGAAAATATATATAAATAACCCTAATTCAGCACCAATATCTTCTTTATTCCTCTATTCAATTAAACCAGAAATAAGTAAAATAAAAATGGTGCGTAAAAAACATTAAACCTATGGTAAATGATGTAAACGATAGAATTTGGGTAAAAAAATGATTTTCCATAGCACAACCAAATCATATTGTGTAATTTGATACGAGCTTCGATTTGATATATTATAATAGTCGTTTGGATACCCGAGTTAAAAGTTATCTTCGTTGAAAGTTGCAACTCATATTTAACAAATATTTTTTGTTTTTGAAAATGTTAACAACATTCAATTTATTTTTCTCTTCTCTTAGTTTTTTATGAATAGAGACTGATTGAAAATATATATAAATAACCCTAATTCAGCACCAATATCTTCTTTATTCCTCAATTGAATTAACCCAGAAATAAGTAAAATGAAAATAGTGCGTCAAATACTGTAATAACCCTCGGTAAGTGATGTAAATGATGGAAATTGGGTACAAAAATGATTTTCCATTGCAAGACCAAATTATATTGTGTAATTTGATACGCTTCGATTTGATATATTATAATAGTCGTTTCGATACCCGAGTCAAAAGTTATCTTCGTTGAAAGTTGCAACTCATATTTCACAAATGTTTTTTTGTTTTTGAAAATGTTAACAACATTCAATTTATTTTTCTCTTCTCTTAGTTTTTTTATAAATAGAGACTGATTGAAAATATATATAAATAACCCTAATTCAGCACCAATATCTTCTTTATTCCTCAATTGAATTAAACCAGAAATAAGTAAAATGAAAATAGTGCATCAAAAACTGTAAAAAACGCTCGGTAAGTGATGTAAACGATGGAAATTGGGTAAAAAAATGATTTTCCATAGCAAGACCAAATTATATTGTGTAATTTGATACGAGCTTCGATTTGATATATTATAATATTCGTTTCGATACCCCAGTCAAAAGTTATCTTCGTTGAAAGTTGCAACTCATATTTAACAAATGTATTTTTGTTTTTGAAAATGTTAGCAATATTCAATTTATTTTTCTCTTCTCTTAGTTTTTTTATGAATAGAGACTGATTGAAAATATATATAAATAACCCTAATTCAGCACCAATATCTTGTTTATTCCTCTATTCAATTAAACCAGAAATAAGTAAAATAAAAATGGTGC
This sequence comes from Hippophae tibetana, assembly GCA_037013495.1. Classification (NCBI taxonomy): domain Eukaryota; kingdom Viridiplantae; phylum Streptophyta; class Magnoliopsida; order Rosales; family Elaeagnaceae; genus Hippophae; species Hippophae tibetana. The sequence goes on along the minus strand of CM072809.1, from coordinate 40,704,612 downwards.
GTAAAAATTATTAAACCTATGGTAAATGATGTAAACGATAGAATTTGGGTAAAAAAATGATTTTCCATAGCACAACCAAATCATATTGTGTAATTTGATACGAGTTCGATTTGATATATTATAATAGTCGTTTGGATACCCGAGTTAAAAGTTATCTTCGTTGAAAGTTGCAACTCATATTTAACAAATGTTTTTTTGTTTTTGAAAATGTTAACAACATTCAATTTATTTTTCTCTTCTCTTAGTTTTTTATGAATAGAGACTGATTGAAAATATATATAAATAACCCTAATTCAGCACCAATATCTTCTTTAATCCTCAATTGAATTAAACCAGAAATAAGTAAAATGAAAATAGTGCGTCAAATACTGTAAAAACCCTCGGTAAGTGATGTAAACGATGGAAATTGGGTACAAAAATGATTTTCCATTGCAAGACCAAATTATATTGTGTAATTTGATACGCTTCGATTTGATATATTATAATAGTCGTTTCGATACCCGAGTCAAAAGTTATCTTCGTTGAAAGTTGCAACTCATATTTCACAAATGTTTTTTTGTTTTTGAAAATGTTAACAACATTCAATTTATTTTTCTCTTCTCTTAGTTTTTTTATAAATAGAGACTGATTGAAAATATATATAAATAACCCTAATTCAGCACCAATATCTTCTTTATTCCTCAATTGAATTAAACCAGAAATAAGTAAAATGAAAATAGTGCATCAAAAACTGTAAAAAACGCTCGGTAAGTGATGTAAACGATGGAAATTGGGTAAAAAAATGATTTTCCATAGCAAGACCAAATTATATTGTGTAATTTGATATGAGCTTCGATTTGATATATTATAATAGTCGTTTCGATACCCGAGTCAAAAGTTATCTTCGTTGAAAGTTGCAACTCATATTTAACAAATATTTTTTTGTTTTTGAAAATGTTAACAACATTCAATTTATTTTTCTCTTCTCTTAGTTTTTTTATGAATAGAGACTGATTAAAAATATATATAAATAAGCCTAAGTCAGCACCAATATCTTCTTTATTCCTCTATTTAATTAAACCAGAAATAAGTAAAATAAAAATGGTGCGTAAAAAACATTAAACCCATGGTAATTGATGTATCCGATGGAATTTGGGTAAAGAAATCATTTTCCACTGTAAGACCCAATCATATTGTGTAATTTGATACAAGCTTCGATTTGATATATTATAATAGTCATTTCGACACCCGAGTCAAAAGTTATCTTCGTTGAAAGTTGCAACTCATATTTAACAAATGTTTTTTTGTTTTTGAAAATGTTAACAACATTCAATTTATTTTTCTCTTCTCTTATTTTTTTTATGAATAGAGACTGATAGAAAATATATATAAATAACCCTAAGTCGGCACCAATATCTTCTTTATTTCTCTATTGAATTAAACCAGAAAAAAGTAAAATAAAAATGGTGCGTAAAAAACATTAAACACATGGTAAGTGATGTAAACGATGGAATTTGGTTACAAAAATGATTTTCCACAGTGAAACCAAATTATATTGTGTAATTTGGTACGAGCTTCAATTTGATATATTATAATAGTCGTTTCGATACCCGAGTTAAAAGTTATCTTCGTTGAAAGTTGTAACTCATATTTAACAAATGTTTTTTTGTTTTTGAAAATGTTAACAATATCCCATTTATTTTTCTCTTCTCTTATTTTTTTATGAATAGAGATTGATAGAAAATATATATAAATAACCCTAAGTCCGCACCAATATCTTGTTTATTTATCTATTTAATTAAACCAGAAATAAGTAAAATGAAAATAGTGCGTCAAAAACATTAAACCCTCAGTAAGTGATGTTAACGATGGGATTTGTTTACAAAAATGATTTTCCATAGCGAGACCAAATTATATTGTGTAATTTGATACGAGCTTCGATTTGATATATTATAATAGTCGTTTCGATACCCGAGTCAAAAATCATCTTCGTTGAAATTGTCAACTCATATTTAACAAATATTATTTTTGTTTTTGAAAATGTTAACAACATTCAATTTATTTTTCTCTTCTCTTAGTTTTTTTATGAATAGAGACTAATTGCAAATATATATAAATAACCCTAAGTCCGCACGAATATCTTCTTTATTCCCAAATTGAATTAAACGAAAAAAATAAGTAAAATGAAAATAGTGCGTCAAAAACTGTAAACCCTCGGTAAGTGATGTAAACGATAGAATTTGGGTACAAAAATGATTTTCTATAGCAAGACCAAATTATATTGTGTAATTTGATACGAGCTTTTATTTGATATATTATAATAGTCGTTTCGATACCCGAGTAAAAAGTTATCTTCATTGAAAGTTGCAACTCATATTTAACAAATGATTTTTTGTTTTTGAAAATGTTAACAACATCCAATTTATTTTTCTCTTCTCTTAGTTTTTTTAGGAATAGAGACTGATTGAAAATATATATAAATGACCCTAAGTCCGCACCCATATCTTCTTTGTTCCTCAATTTAATTAAACCAGAAATAAGTAAAATGAAAATAGTGCGTCAAAAACTGTAAAGCCCCGGTAAGTGATGTAAACGATGGAATTTGGATACAAAAAAGATTTTCCATAGCAAGACCAAATTATATTGTGTAATTTGATTTGCGATTCAATTTGATATTTTATAATAGTCGTTTCGATACCCGAGTCAAAAGTTATCTTCGTTGAAAGTTGCAACTCATAATTAACAAATGTTTTTTTGTTTTTGAAAATGTTAACAACATTCAATTTATTTTTCTCTCCTCTTAGTGTTTTTATGAATAGAGACTGATTGGAAATATATATAAATAACCCTAAGTCAGCACCAATATCTTCTTTATTCTTCTATTGAATTAAACCAGAAATAAGTAAAATAAAAATGGTGCGTAAAAAACATTACACCCACGGTAAGTGATGTAACCGATGGAATTTGGGTAAAAAAATGATTTTCCACTGCAAGACCAAATTATATTGTGTAATTTGATACGAGCTTCGATTTGATATATTATAATAGTCGTTTCGATACCCGAGTCAAAAGTTATCTTCGTTGAAAGTTACAACTCATATTTAACAAATGTTTTTTTGTTTTTGATTATGTTAACAACATCCAATTTATCTTTCTCTTCTCTTAGTTTTTTTATGAATAGAGACTGATTGAAAATATATATAAATAACCCTAAGTCAGCTCCAATATCTTCTTTATTCCTCAATTGAATTAAACCAGAAATGAGTAAAATGAAAATAGTGCGTCAAAAACTTTAAACCCTCGGTAAGTGATGTAAACGATGGAATTTGGGTAAAAAAATGATTTTCCATAGCAAGACCAAATTATATTGTGTAATTTGATACGAGCTTGGATTTGATATATTATAATATTTGTTTCGATACCCAAGTCAAAAGTTATCTTCGTTGAAAGTTGCAACTAATATTTAACAAATGTTTTTTTGTTTTTGAAAATGTTAACAACATTCAATTTATTTTTCTCTCCTCTTAGTGTTTTTATGAATAGAGACTGATTGGAAATATATATAAATAACCCTAAGTCAGCACCAATATCTTCTTTATTCTTCTATTGAATTAAACCAGAAATAAGTAAAATAAAAATGGTGCGTAAAAAACATTACACCCACGGTAAGTGATGTAACCGATGGAATTTGGGTAAAAAAATGATTTTCCACTGCAAGACCAAATTATATTGTGTAATTTGATACGAGCTTCGATTTGATATATTATAATAGTCGTTTCGATACCCGAGTCAAAAGTTATCTTCGTTGAAAGTTACAACTCATATTTAACAAATGTTTTTTTGTTTTTGATTATGTTAACAACATCCAATTTATCTTTCTCTTCTCTTAGTTTTTTTATGAATAGAGACTGATTGAAAATATATATAAATAACCCTAAGTCAGCTCCAATATCTTCTTTATTCCTCAATTGAATTAAACCAGAAATGAGTAAAATGAAAATAGTGAGTCAAAAACTTTAAACCCTCGGTAAGTGATGTAAACGATGGAATTTGGGTAAAAAAATGATTTTCCATAGCAAGACCAAATTATATTGTGTAATTTGATACGAGCTTGGATTTGATATATTATAATATTTGTTTCGATACCCAAGTCAAAAGTTATCTTCGTTGAAAGTTGCAACTAATATTTAACAAATGTTTTTTTTGTTTTCAAAAATGTTAACAACATCCAATTTATTTTTCTATTCTCTTAGTTTTTTTATGAATAGAGACTGATTAATAATATATATAAATAACCCTAAGTCCACACCAATATCTTCTTTATTCCTCAATTGAATTAAACCAGAAATAAGTAAAATGAAAATAGTGCGTCAAAAACTGTAAACCCTCGGTAAGTGATGTAAACGATGGAATTTGGGTAAAAAAAAGATTTTCCATAGCAAGAACAAATCATATTGTGTAATTTGATATGAGCTTCGATTTGATATTTTATAATAGTCGTTTCGATACCCGAGTCAAAAGTTATCTTCGTTAAAAGTTACAACTCATATTTAACAAATGTTTTTTTGTTTTTGATTATGTTAACAACATCTAATTTATTTTTCTCTTCTCTTAGTTTTTTTATGAATAGAGACTGATTGAAAATATATATAAATAACCCTAAGTCAGCTCCAATATCTTCTTTATTCTTCAATTGAATTAAACCAGAAAGGAGTAAAATGAAAATAGTGCATCAAAAACTTTAAACCCTCGGTAAGTGATTTAAACGATGAAATTTGGGTACAAAAATGATTTTCCATAGCAAGACCAAATTATATTGTGTAATTTGATACGAGCTTCGATTTGATATATTATAATATTCGTTTCGATACCCAAGTCAAAAGTTATCTTCGTTGAAAGTTGCAACTAATATTTAACAAATGTTTTTTTTGTTTTTGAAAATGTTAACAACATTCAATTTATTTTTCTCTCCTCTTAGTGTTTTTATGAATAGAGACTGATTGGAAATATATATAAATAACCCTAAGTCAGCACCAATATCTTCTTTATTCCTCTATTTAATTAAACCAGAAATAAGTAAAATAAAAATGGTGCGTAAAAAACATTAAACCCATGGTAAGTGATGTATCCGATGGAATTTGGGTAAAAATATTATTTTCCACTGTAAGACCCAGTCATATTGTGTAATTTGATATGAGCTTCGATTTGATATATTATAATAGTCGATTCGATACCCGAGTCAAAAGTTATCTTCGTTGAAAGTTGCAACTCATATTTAACAAATGTATTTTTGTTTTTGAAAATGTTAGCAATATTCAATTTATTTTTCTCTTCTCTTAGTTTTTTTATGAATAGAGACTGATTGAAAATATATATAAATAACCCTAATTCAGCACCAATATCTTGTTTATTCCTCTATTCAATTAAACCAGAAATAAGTAAAATAAAAATGGTGCGTAAAAAACATTAAACCTATGGTAAATGATGTAAAAGATAGAATTTGGGTAAAAAAATGATTTTCCATAGCACAACCAAATCATATTGTGTAATTTGACACGAGCTTCGATTTGATATATTATAATAGTCGTTTGGATACCCGAGTTAAAAGTTATCTTCGTTGAAAGTTGCAACTCATATTTAACAAATGTTTTTTTGTTTTTGAAAATGTTAAACAACATTCAATTTATTTTTCTCTTCTCTTAGTTTTTTATGAATAGAGACTGATTGAAAATATATATAAATAACCCTAATTCAGCACCAATATCTTCTTTATTCCTCAATTGAATTAAACCAGAAATAAGTAAAATGAAAATAGTGCGTCAAATACTGTAAAAACCCTCGGTAAGTGATGTAAACGATGGAAATTGGGTACAAAGATGATTTTCCATTGCAAGACCAAATTATATTGTGTAATTTGATACGCTTCGATTTGATATATTATAATAGTCGTTTCGATACCCGAGTCAAAAGTTATCTTCGTTGAAAGTTGCAACTCATATTTCAAAAATGTTTTTTTGTTTTTGAAAATGTTAACAACATTCAATTTATTTTTCTCTTCTCTTAGTTTTTTTATAAATAGAGACTAATTGAAAATATATATAAATAACCCTAATTCAGCACCAATATCTTCTTTATTCCTCAATTGAATTAAACCAGAAATAAGTAAAATGAAAATAGTGCATCAAAAACTGTAAAAAACGCTCGGTAAGTGATGTAAACGATGGAAATTGGGTAAAAAAATGATTTTCCATAGCAAGACCAAATTATATTGTGTAAATTGATATGAGCTTCGATTTGATATATTATAATAGTCGTTTCGATACCCGAGTCAAAAGTTATCTTCGTTGAAAGTTGCAACTCATATTTAACAAATATTTTTTTGTTTTTGAAAATGTTAACAACATTCAATTTATTTTTCTCTTCTCTTAGTTTTTTTATGAATAGAGACTGATTAAAAATATATATAAATAAGCCTAAGTCAGCACCAATATCTTCTTTATTCCTCTATTTAATTAAACCAGAAATAAGTAAAATAAAAATGGTGCGTAAAAAACATTAAACCCATGGTAATTGATGTATCCGATGGAATTTGGGTAAAGAAATCATTTTCCACTGTAAGACCCAATCATATTCTGTAATTTGATACAAGCTTCGATTTGATATATTATAATAGTCATTTCGACACCCGAGTCAAAAGTTATCTTCGTTGAAAGTTGCAACTCATATTTAACAAATATTTTTTTGTTTTTGAAAATGTTAACAACATTCAATTTATTTTTCTCTTCTCTTATTTTTTTTATGAATAGAGACTGATAGAAAATATATATAAATAACCCTAAGTCGGCACCAATATCTTCTTTATTTCTCTATTGAATTAAACGAGAAAAAAGTAAAATAAAAATGGTGCGTAAAAAACATTAAACACATGGTAAGTGATGTAAACGATGGAATTTGGTTACAAAAATGATTTTCCACAGTGAAACCAAATTATATTGTGTAATTTGGTACGAGCTTCAATTTGATATATTATAATAGTCGTTTCGATACCCGAGTTAAAAGTTATCTTCGTTGAAAGTTGCAACTCATATTTAACAAATGTTTTTTTGTTTTTGAAAATGTTAACAATATCCCATTTATTTTTCTCTTCTCTTATTTTTTTATGAATAGAGATTGATAGAAAATATATATAAATAACCCTAAGTCCGCACCAATATCTTGTTTATTTATCTATTTAATTAAACCAGAAATAAGTAAAATGAAAATAGTGCGTCAAAAACATTAAACCCTTAGTAAGTGATGTTAACGATGGGATTTGTTTACAAAAATGATTTTCCATAGCGAGACCAAATTATATTGTGTAATTTGATACGAGCTTCGATTTGATATATTATAATAGTCGTTTCGATACCCGAGTCAAAAATCATCTTCGTTGAAATTGTCAACTCATATTTAACAAATATTATTTTTGTTTTTGAAAATGTTAACAACATTCAATTTATTTTTCTCTTCTCTTAGTTTTTTTATGAATAGAGACTAATTGCAAATATATATAAATAACCCTAAGTCCGCACGAATATCTTCTTTATTCCCAAATTGAATTAAACGAAAAAAATAAGTAAAATGAAAATAGTGCGTCAAAAACTGTAAACCCTCGGTAAGTGATGTAAACGATAGAATTTGGGTACAAAAATGATTTTCTATAGCAAGACCAAATTATATTGTGTAATTTAATACAAGCTTTTATTTGATATATTATAATAGTCGTTTCGATACCCGAGTAAAAAGTTATCTTCATTGAAAGTTGCAACTCATATTTAACAAATGATTTTTTGTTTTTGAAAATGTTAACAACATCCAATTTATTTTTCTCTTCTCTTATTTTTTTTAGGAATAGAGACTGATTGAAAATATATATAAATGACCCTAAGTCCGCACCAATATCTTCTTTGTTCCTCAATTGAATTAAACCAGAAATAAGTAAAATGAAAATAGTGCGTCAAAAACTGTAAAGCCTCGGTAAGTGATGTAAACGATGGAATTTGGATACAAAAAAGATTTTCCATAGCAAGACCAAATTATATTGTGTAATTTGATATGCGATTCGATTTGATATTTTATAATAGTCGTTTCGATACCCGAGTCAAAAGTTATCTTCGTTGAAATTTGCAACTCATATTTAACAAATGTTTTTTTGTTTTTGAAAATGTTAACAACATTCAATTTATTTTTCTCTTCTCTTAGTTTTTTATGAATAGAGACTGATTGAAAATATATATAAATAACCCTAAGTCAGCACCAATATCTTCTTTATTCCTCAATTGAATTAAACCAGAAATAAGTAAAATGAAAATAGTGCGTCAAAAACTGTAAAAAACCCTCGGTAAGTGATGTAAACAATGGAAATTGGGTACAAAAATGATTTTCCATAGCAAGACCAAATTATATTGTGTAATTTGATACGAGCTTCGATATGATTTATTATAATAGCCGTTTCGATACCCGAGTAAAAAGTTATCTTCGTTGAAAGTTGCAACTCATATTTAACAAATGTTTTTTTGTTTTTGAAAATGTTAACAACATCCAATTTATTTTTCTCTTCTCTTAGTTTTTTTAGGAATAGAGACTGATTGAAAATATATATAAATAACCCTAATTCAGCACCAATATCTTCTTTATTCCTCTATTGAATTAAACCAGAAATAAGTAAAATAAAAATGGTGCGTAAAAAACATTAAACCCATGGTAAATGATGTAAACGATGGAATTTGGGTAAAAAAATGATTTTCCATAGCACAACCAAATCATATTGTGTAATTTGAAACGAGCTTCGATTTGATATATTATAATAGTCGTTTCGATACCCGAGTCAAAAGTTATCTTCGTGGAAAGTTGCAACTCATATTTAACAAATGTTTTTTTGTTTTTGAAAATGTTAACAACATCCAATTTATTTTTCTCTTCTCTTATTTTTTATTATGAATAGAGACTGATAGAAAATATATATAAATAACCCTAAGTCAGCACCAATATCTTCTTTATTCCTCTATTGTATTAAACCAGAAATAAGTAAAATAAAAATGTTGCGTAAAAAACATTAAACCCATGATAAGTGATGTAAACGATGGAATTTGTGTACAAAAATGATTTTCCATTGTGAGACCAAATTATATTGTGTAATTTGATACGAGCTTTGATTTGATATTTTATAATAGTCGTTTCGATACCCGAGTCAAAAGTTATCTTCGTTGAAAGTTGCAACTCATATTTAACAAATGTTCTTTTGTTTTTGAAAATGTTAACAACATCTCATTTATTTTTCTCTTCTCTCATTTTTTTTATGAATAGAGACTAATAAAAAAAATATATAAATAACCCTAAGTCCGCACCAATATCTTCTTTATTTCTCTATTGAATTAAACGAGAAAAAAGGAAAATAAAAATGGTGCGTAAAAAACATTAAACCCATGGTAAGTGATGTAAACGATGGAATTTGGTTACAAAAATGATTTTCCACAGTGAGACCAAATTATATTGTGTAATTTGGTACGAGCTTCAATTTGATATATTATAATAGTCGTTTCGATACCCAAGTTAAAAGTTATCTTCGTTGAAAGTTGCAACTCATATTTAACAAATGTTTTTTTTGTTTTTGAAAATGTTAACAATATCCCATTTATTTTTCTCTTCTCTTATTTTTTTATCAATAGAGATTGATAGAAAATATATATAAATAACCCTAAGTCCACACCAATATCTTGTTTATTTATCTATTGAATTAAACCAGAAATAAGTAAAATGAAAATAGTGCGTCAAAAACATTAAACCCTCAGTAAGTGATGTTAACGATGGGATTTGTTTACAAAAATGATTTTCCATAGAGAGACCAAATTATATTGTGTAATTTGATACGAGCTTCGATTTGATATATTATAATAGTCGTTTCGATACCCGAGTCAAAAATCATCTTCGTTGAAATTGTCAACTCATATTTAACAAATATTATTTTTGTTTTTGAAAATGTTAACAACATTCAATTTATTTTTCTCTTCTCTTAGTTTTTTTATGAATAGAGACTAATTGTAAATATATATAAATAACCCTAAGTCCGCAACAATATCTTCTTTATTCCCAAATTGAATTAAACGAAAAAATAAGTAAAATGAAAATAGTGCATCAAAAACTGTAAACCCTCGGTAAGTGATGTTAACGATGGAATTTGTTTACAAAAATGATTTTCCATAGCGAGACCAAACTATATTGTGTAATTTGATATGAACTACGATTTGATATATTATAATAGTCATTTCGATACTCGAGTCGAAAATTATCTTCGTTGAAATTGTCAACTCATATTTGACAAATATTATTTTTGTTTTTAAAAATGTTAACAACATTCAATTTATTTTTCTCTTCTCTTAGTTTTTTTATGAATAGAGACTGATTGAAAATATATATAAATAACCCTAAGTTAGCACCAATATCTTCTTTATTCCCCAATTGAATTAAACCAGAAATAAGTAAAATGAAAATAGTGCGTCAAAAACATTAAACCCTCAGTAAGTGATGTTAACGATGGGATTTGTTTACAAAAATGATTTTCCATAGCGAGACCAAATTATATTGTGTAATTTGATACGAGCTTCGATTTGATATATTATAATAGTCGTTTCGATACCCGAGTCAAAAATCATCTTCGTTGAAATTGTCAACTCATATTTAACAAATATTATTTTTGTTTTTGAAAATGTTAACAACATTCAATTTATTTTTCTCTTCTCTTAGTTTTTTTTATGAATAGAGACTAATTGCAAATATATATAAATAACCCTAAGTCCGCACCAATATCTTCTTTATTCCCAAATTGAATTAAACGAAAAAAATAAGTAAAATGAAAATAGTGCGTCAAAAACTGTAAACCCTCGGTAAGTGATGTAAACGATGGAATTTGGGTACAAAAATGATTTTCTATAGCAAGACCAAATTATATTGTGTAATTTGATACGAGCTTTTATTTGATATATTATAATAGTCGTTTCGATACCCGAGTAAAAAGTTATCTTCATTGAAAGTTGCAACTCATATTTAACAAATGATTTTTTGTTTTTGAAAATGTTAACAACATCCAATTTATTTTTCTCTTCTCTTAGTTTTTGTAGGAATAGAGACTGATTGAAAATATATATAAATGACCCTAAGTCCGCACCAATATCTTCTTTGTTCCTCAATTGAATTAAACCAGAAATAAGTAAAATGAAAATAGTGCGTCAAAAACTGTAAAGCCTCGGTAAGTGATGTAACGATGGAATTTGGATACAAAAAAGATTTTCCATAGCAAGACCAAATTATATTTTGTAATTTGATACGCGATTCGATTTGATATTTTATAATAGTCGTTTCGATACCCGAGTCAAAAGTTATCTTCGTTGAAAGTTGCAACTCATATTTAACAAATGTTTTTTTGTTTTTGAAAATGTTAACAACATTCAATTTATTTTTCTCTTCTCTTAGTTTGTTATGAATAGAGACTGATTGAAAATATATATAAATAACCCTAAGTCAGCACCAATATCTTCTTTATTCCTCAATTGAATTAAACCAGAAATAAGTAAAATGAAAATAGTGCGTCAAAAACTGTAAAAAACCCTCGGTAAGTGATGTAAACAATGGAAATTGGGTACAAAAATGATTTTCCATAGCAAGACCAAATTATATTGTGTAATTTGATACGAGCTTCGATATGATTTATTATAATAGCCGTTTCGATACCCGAGTAAAAAGTTATCTTCGTTGAAAGTTGCAACTCATATTTAACAAATTTTTTTTTTGTTTTTGAAAATGTTAACAACATCCAATTTATTTTTCTCTTCTCTTAGTTTTTTTAGGAATAGAGACTGATTGAAAATATATATAAATAACCCTAATTCAGCACCAATATCTTCTTTATTCCTCTATTGAATTAAACCAGAAATAAGTAAAATAAAAATGGTGCGTAAAAAACATTAAACCCATGGTAAGTGATGTAAACGATGGAATTTGGGTACAAAAATGATTTTCCATTGTGAGACCAAATTATATTGTGTAATTTGATACGAGCTTCGATTTGATATTTTATAATAGTCGTTTCGATACCCGAGTCAAAAGTTATCTTTGTTGAAAGTTGCAACTCATATTTAACAAATGTTCTTTTGTTTTTGAAAATGTTAACAACATCTCATTTATTTTTCTCTTCTCTCATTTTTTTTATGAATAGAGACTAATAGAATATATATATAAATAACCCTAAGTCCGCACCAATATCTTGTTTATTTATCTATTGAATTAAACCAGAAATAAGTAAAATGAAAATAGTGCGTCAAAAACTGTAAACCCTCAGTAAGTGATGTTAACGATGGAATTTGTTTACAAAAATGATTGTCCATAGCGAGACCAAATTATATTGTGTAATTTGATACGAGCTTCGATTTGATATATTATAATAGTCGTTTCGATACCCGAGTCAAAAATTAACTTCGTTGAAATGGTCAACTCATATTTGACAAATATTATTTTTGTTTTTGAATATGTTAACAACATTCAATTTATTTTCTCTTCTCTTAGTTTTTTTATGAATAGAGACTGATTGAAAATATATATAAATAACCCTAAGTCCGCACCAATATCTTCTTTATTCCTTGATGAGTGCTCAAAAAGCACTAAAATAACCATGATTTTATGCAAATTAATTGATTAAAAATATATATATTTATATGTTTTATCATATATTTATATAAATTTGTCTTTTTCGGAATCACGGGCATTTTTATTGTATTTCAGGTATTTTGGCCTAAAAATGCAACTTAAAGACTCAAAGAGGAATACTGTAAGCAATACATCACAAATATATTAATAAATAAATGCGGAAAGGTCGACAAATATGGAAAAATTGGACAAAATGGGTCAAGAAGGTCAAAAAGGAGAAAAACGCGCCGCCGCGCCGCCCAGCCGCCTCGCCCCAGCACCCAGCTCCGCCCCAAGCTGCGTGCGCCGCACTGTTCATCCGCACAGCACTGCGCGCGGGTTACTGTTCATGCGCGCAGCACTGCGCACGGGTTACTGTTCATGCGCACAGCACTGCGCGCGGGTTACTGTTCATGCGCGCGCGCCGACACTCATTTTTCACGTGCAGCCGCCCCATGACATCATGCTGACGTCATCAATGACGTCAGCATTTCCATTACGCGTTTTTACGTTTTTTTAACATTTTTTTACTCATTTTTTCTCTCCATCCTCACCTATAAATACCCCCTTCCCTTCACTTCAAAATCACACCTTCAAAACACACTTCTCTCTTCTTTCTTTCTCTCTTTTCTTAGATTTTTAGTTTTTCTTAGTTTTTCTTATGTTTTCTTAGTTTTTAGCTTTTCTTAGTTAATTTCTCTTAGATTTAGAGTTCTTCCCTTTTGGGGAAGAACTAGTTATGTTTTTGTAATATTTTAGCTTTTTGATTCAATAAATGGGAGTGCAAATTCCGCTTGGAGTTTTTCCAGCAACGGGAATAGCGTCGAAGTTCTGTAAGGATTTTATTTTCTTTACAGTTATTTTTATGCTTTATTCTTACATGTTATATTTAATTTGTCAGTGGTTAAATTTAACTGTGCTGGCTGTTTAGTAAACATGATGTAATAATGACGTTATTATGCTTGCGAAATATTAAATAGGTAAAAATCTCTAAAATGAATTGATTTTATTTTTATTCATGATTTTATATTAAGAATGTTAGAGAGAAATATATTATTTTTCATTACAAACTTAAACCTGAAAATTAGATTTTAAGGTTTAGTTATTCGGTCTAATTTAGAGTAGTGCTCTTTTATTTGATGGTACAATCGCCCGGTAGTTAGAGTGAAGCTCTATTTCAAAAGTTTTTATAAGAATTATTATCTGAAAATGTATTGACAACATGTTTTCGGTAGTGGTTTTAAAACTTGAAAGTTAGTACTTGGATAGCTAAATTCTTAGGTTTAATTTGGACACCTTGAATAAAGTTTAAACTGTCTAACCCCACCAAAGGTGGCATTTAAATGGTTCATTTTCAATCTCTTAGAAAAAGGAATTAATTTAATGAGGCAAATTAGTTATCAACCCCACCCATAGGTGTTAATTGATTTGTTTAGTTAACAAAGAATATCTAACCCCACCAAAGGTGGTATTCATACAAAAAAGGGAGAATCAATAAATATCAATTCATATCTTTAATAACCTAGATAATATGAGCAAGCATAATTAACTTAGTTATTATATCCATAAATACTCCGCCATTATAAATGATAAAATTTGCATAAATGTTTATTGAATCTATGTTTATTTTTATGTAAGTAGATTAAAAACACAAAACCCCAAAATATCGTGACAGGATGTTTAGGATTTAATTTCGTTTTTAAAAGTTTGAATAATAAATTAAAAACCACACACATTCCTTCCTTAGATCGACCTTGGGAGTATACTTATCATTTTCTACGAAATGATTCGTGCACTTGCGAGAGTTTTATAAATATTAAAACCAAAGTATTGGCAAGAATCGGCGATGCCGGTTTTCGCTCATCAAGTTTTTGGCGCCGTTGCCGGGGATTCGCTCATCAAGTTTTTGGCGCCGTTGCCGGGGATTTGGTCATCAAGTTTTTTGGCGCCGTTGCCGGGGATTTGCTCATCAAGTTTTTGGCGCCGTTGCCGGGGATTTGCTCACAAGTTTTTGGCGCCGTTGCCGGGGAAGGAATATCGGTTTTTAAATTATTTATCAATATTTTAGAAACATTTTTGTGTTGTAAATAATTGTGATTTTTTTGTTTTAATAGAAAATAATAATAATCAAATTTCAAATTTCATAAGAAATAAATAAAAAAAAATAATAAATAAATAAAAAGTTAAAAAAAAAATTAAAAATTAATTTTTTTTTAGTAAAATAATTTAGAAATTTGAAATTTGAAGTAAAAGTTTTTTACCGTTCATGAATAGTAAAAAAAAATTTAAAACTTAAAAACATAAAAACTTTTAAGATAAAAAATAGTATAGTGTAAATAGTCAAATAAAATTACCGTTCATGAATAGTAAAAAGAAATTAAAAAATTTTAAATTAAAAAATAAAAAAAAACTTAAATAAATTTTAGATTAAAAATAAAAAAATAAATAAAAATTAAAAAAAATTAAAAATTAAAAATTAAAAATTAAAAAACTTAATTTTTAATTTTCATTTAATTTTAAGTTTTTATTTAAAATCTTAAATTTATTTTTTTTAATAAAAATAATAATCAAAATGAATAAAAACAAAATAAAAAAAATCAATTTTTATTTTTATTTTATTTTCCTTTACTTTTTTCAATTTTATTTTATTTTTATTTTATTTTTATTTTATTTTATTTTATTTTATTTCAATTTTTATTTAATTTATTTTTATTTTTATTTATTTTTATTTTTATTTTATTTTTATTTTTTTTTCTTTCTTAATTTTTACCTAACTTAATTAACTTAGATTTTTTTTTTAATTAACTTAGATTTTTCATTAACTTAATTAACTTATATTTTTACTAACTTAATTAACCTAGATTTTTAATTAACCTAACTTAATTAACTTAGATTTTTTTTTAACTTAACTTAATTAACTTAGATTTGAACTTAGATTTTTACTTAAATTAACTTAATTAACTTAGCTTTTTAATTAACTTAGATTTTTACTTTTATTACCTTAATTAACTTAGATTTTCTAACTTAATTAACTTAGATTTTTACTTAACTGAACTTAATTAAATTTAATAGCATGAAAAGTAAAGATCTAAGGGAGTTCTGTCTAGGAGACTAGTTCTTGGAAGCCTTTGTGCCACTAGTCTTTCCTGGGAACGTTGCTCTGTCTAGGAGGATGGTATTTAAGGAGCCTTTGCCCCACCATTCTTTCCTGGGAGCACTCTTGGTTAATACTGATTATGTTATTTTAATTTTTTTTTTTAAATTAATTAAAAAAAAAATCTGAAACTATCTCCAAATTTGTTTTTTACATCTCAAGAGTTAGTTTCTTTATTTGATCTAGGTACAATTGTGTTTTGATGCCTTAAATTATTTGATTTGCACCTAGATGTGGGTTATCTAAAACCCTCAAGCATGCCCCTAGTTTTTAGTACAGAAAAATTTGAAAATCAATAGGGCATGTTTGAAACAATATAGGTAGACAACCTTGTCTTACTTGTAGGTTTGATTGACTCAATGATGAGGGGACATTGAGTTTACTTAAAAGGCAATCCCCAAGTTACGTCTTGCTAAGACGTTAAACTAAGCGCTTGATGGGAGGCAACCCATCATTTTAGGTAATTTTCTGTTATTTATTTTATTTACTTAATTTTATTGTTTATTTTAGTTTAATAATTTTTAAATTGTTAAAACTAAAAATGTTTGTTGAGATGTTAGAAGTTCATAGCGATCTGTCTGTATACACTTTAATGATGAATATAATGAATGCACCTGCATTTCTCCATTACTACTTACACATTCTCAAGAAATAGGTAATTTTTCTTCTCTTTTCTCTTTATCTTTAATTTACAGTTGTTACATTGAGGACAATGTAAGTTCTAGGTTGGGGGTGGTGAAAAATTACCATGCTTAATTAGAAAAAAAAAGATTTAACAATTTAAAAATTATAAAAAAAAAATTTATTTCACAAAAATTTATCATTTCTTTAAATCAAATTTAAGTAAATAGTTAAGTCTTTTGTACTGTTAGATTAATTTTTGAAAACATATCATGAAATATTTTGTAATTATTTTTGATAATTAGTTAGTTTTTGTCATAACTAGTATTTCTTGATAAAATGTGGAAATTATATTAAACCCAAAATCGGTGTTTATGAATTTTTTTAGTGGAGACTACCCTTGTGAGATATAATTTGAGGCTAATTTCTTTTATTCAGAGTGAAATATATATTTTTTCTACTCCAAACACATTTCTTAATTATTCAAAAAGTTTAGATGATCTCTATAGGTATTAGCATTGAATGTATCAATTTTTTTTTCTCATCTTAATAGAGTATCATATATTTTTTATTATTATTTTTGCTTAGATTAAATGATTTGAGTAGAAATTGATAGTATATGCTTATATCTCATTCATGCATGACTGCTACAAAAAACAAAAAGACATATATGGGGTTACCTAAACCAAGATCAAACAGAAAAGCCACAAAATTAACCACTCACCAAATTCCAAAAAAATGTACAATTTGTACATGGGTTGACTCTCTAAAATATACATATGTTGAAAAAAAAATAGAGAGATAAAAAATATATAGTATCATCTACATACTATGACCCACATTGCCTACAAAGTTGTGAGTAAAGGCTAAATACAAAAGAAAGATATAGGAAGTAATTCCCTAAAAAGTCATTGCAATTTCTTCATTTGTAAAAAGCATATATCTTGAAATTCTTTCTTAATGAGTTTGATTTATGCATGAAAATAATTTTTATATATGATATCTTTATAATTTATACATTCGATTCCTTTCATGAGATCAATGTTAAAATAACACTTTGAGCCTTTATTCTTTATAAATATGCGAACATATTAGTTCATTTCTATACATAAACTCTTTCGCATATAAATTAGTATGAGTGTTTGAACCCATAGGATTCAGTGTTTTGAGAGTATTGACTTGTGAGGAATAGAGTCGAAGCGAATTCTGATTCATGACACTGAAATTGGGTAAAATTAAATTGATACATTTTTGATATGAAATATGAAAATGATTTTCGACTAATTATTATAATAAATCATGATTGTTTAAAGAGATTAAAATAACTTATGCTTGAGATTTTAATTATGATCTTAAAGGAGATTAAAAAAGTATGAGACATTTTTGTGATATGTTGTTTTCTTTTATTCTTAAATTAATTTTTTTGTAATTTTAGTTTTTGATTTGATTATTTTTATTGTTTTTTTTATTTTAGTTCAATGTTTGTGGGTATCATTACTGAAAACCCTCACGAGACTCAAACTCGTCCACTAGGGCAACCCAGGGGTTTAAAGGCTTGTTGCATAGGCTAAATGCAACCGTTTCAATCCACGAAAGTGATTTAGGATAGTTCAATTTTTAGTTTTTATCGCTTCTCTTGCTAAGGGACTAGCAAGAAGCTGGTTGGGGGTTGTGATGAGTGCTCAAAAAGCACTAAAATAACCATAATTTAATGCAAATTAATTGATTAAAAATATATATATTTATATGTTTTATCATATATTTATATAAATTTGTCTTTTTCGGAATCACGGGTATTTTTATTGTTTTTCAGGTATTTTGGCTTAAAAATGCAACTTAAAGACTCAAAGAGGAATACTGGAAGCAATACATCACAAATATATTAATAAATAAATGCGGAAAGGTCGACAAATATGTAAAAATTGGACAAAATGGGTCAAAAAGGTCAAAAAGGAGAAAAACGCGCCGCCCAGCCGCCGCGCCCCAGCACCCAGCTCCGCCAAAAGCTGCGCGCGCGGCACTTTTCATCCGCGCAGCACTGCGCGCGGGGTTACTGTTCCTGCGCTCAGCACTGCGCACGGGTTACTGTTCATGCGCGCAGCACTGCGCGCGGGTTGCTGTTCATGCGCGCGCGCCGACACTCATTTTTCACGTGCAGCCGCCCCATGAGGTCATCATTTCCATTACGCGTTTTTACATTTTTTTAACATTTTTTTACTCATTTTTTCTCTCCATTCTCACCTATAAATACCCCCCTTCCCTTCACTTCAAAATCACACCTTCAAAACACACTTCTCTCTTCTTTCTTTCTCTCTTTTCTTAGATTTTTAGTTTTTCTTAGTTTTTCTTATGTTTTCTTAGTTTTTAGCTTTTCTTAGTTAATTTCTCTTAGATTTAGAGTTCTTCCCTTTTGGGGAAGAACTAGTTATGTTTTTGTAATATTTTAGCTCTTTGATTCAATAAATGGGAGTGCAAATTCCGCTTGGAGTTTTTCCAGCAACGGGAATAGCGTCGAAGTTCTGTAAGGATTTTATTTTCTTTACAGTTATTTTTATGCTTTATTCTTACATGTTATATTTAATTTATCTGTGGTTAAATTTAACTGTACTGGCTGTTTAGTAAACATGATGTAATAATGACGTTGTTATGCTTGCGAAATATTAAATAGGTAAAAATCTCTAAAATGAATTGATTTTATTTTTATTCATGATTTTATATTAAGAATGTTAGAGAGAAATATATTATTTTTCATTACAAACTTAAACCTGAAAATTAGATTTTAAGGTTTAGTTATCCGGTCTAATTTAGAGTAGTGCTCTTTTATTTGATGGTACAATCGCCCGGTAGTTAGAGTGAAGCTCTATTTCAAAAGTTTTTATAAGAATTATTATCTGAAAATGTATTGACAACATGTTTTCGGTAGTGGTTTTAAAACTTGAAAGTTAGTACTTGGATAGCTAAATTCTTAGGTTTAATTTGGACACCTTGAATAAAGTTTAAACTGTCTAACCCCACCAAAGGTGGCATTTAAATGGTTCATTTTCAATCTCTTAGAAAAAGGAATTAATTTAATGAGGCAAATTAGTTATCAACCCCACCCATAGGTGTTAATTGATTTGTTTAGTTAACAAAGAATATCTAACCCCACCAAAGGTGGTATTCATACAAAAAAGGGAGAATCAATAAATATCAATTCATATCTTTAATAACCTAGATAATATGAGCAAGCATAATTAACTTAGTTATTATATCCATAAATACTCCGCCATTATAAATGATAAAATTTGCATAAATGTTTATTGAATCTATGTTTATTTTTATGTAAGTAGATTAAAAACACAAAACCCCAAAATATCGTGACAGGATGTTTAGGATTTAATTTCGTTTTTAAAAGTTTGAATAATAAATTAAAAACCACACACATTCCTTCCTTAGATCGACCTTGGGAGTATACTTATCATTTTCTACGAAATGATTCGTGCACTTGCGAGGGTTTTATAAATATTAAAACCAAATTATTGGCAAGAATCGCCGATACCAGTTTTCGCTCACAAGTTTTTGGAAACATATAAATATATATATTTTTAATCAATTAATTTGCATAAAATCATGGTTATTTTAGTGCTTTTTGAGCACTCATCAGTCGGCACCAAAATCTAATTTATAACTCTATTGAATAAAACTGGAAGTAAGTAAAGTGAAAATGGTACGTCAAAAACTTAAACCCTCGGTGATGATGTAAAGATGGCATTTGTCTACAAAAATGATTTTCCATGGCGGGAGCAAATTTTATTGTGTAAGTTGATACGAGGTTCGATTTGATATATTATAGTAGTCGTTTCGATACCCGAGTCAAAAGTTATCTCTTTTGAAATTTGTAACTCATATTTGTTTCATGTTTTTTATTATTTTGGAACAAGAGAACTGCATCCCCTTTCTTTTTCTCTTCTCTTATATCTTATTTAAGAATACAGGCTATTTGAACACATAACTAAAGAATCCTAGGTCGTCACCCATATCTCCTTTATTTTCTATTGAATAAAACTGAAAGTAAGTATAATGATAAAGGTGTGTCAAAAACTTTAATTACCCGGTAAGTGATATAAACGATGAAATTCGAGTGCACAAAATGATTTTACTTAGTGAGACAAAATCATATTTTGTAAGTTGATACGAGCTTTGATTTTATATATTATAATAATCGTTTCGATACCTGTGTTGAATGTTGTCTCCGTTGAACGTTGCAACTCATATTAAACAAATGTTTTGTTGTTTTTGAAAATGTGAACAACATCCAAATTTTTTTTCTCTTCTCTTAATTTTTTTAAGAATAGAGATTGATTAAACCTATAAATAAAGAACCCTAGGTCTTCACCAAAATCTAATTTATAACTCTATTGAATAAAACCATTGGTAATTAAAGTGAAAATGGTACATCAAAAACTTAAACCCTCGGTGATGATGTAAACGATGGAATTTGTGTACAAAAATGTTTTTCCATGGCGAGACCAAATTTTATTGTGTAAGTTGATACGAGTTTCGATTTGATATATTATAGTTGACGTTTCGATACCCGAGTCAAAAGTTATCTCTTTTGAAATTTGTAACTCATATTTGTTTCATGTTTTTTATTATTTTGGAACAAGAGAACTGCATCCCCTTTCTTTTTCGCTTCTGTTAAATCTTGTTTAAGAATACAGGCTATTTGAACACATAACTAGAGAATCCCAGGTCGACACCAATATCTCCTTTATTTCGCTATTGAATAAAACCGAAAGTAAGTAAAATGATAAAGGTGTGTCAAAAACTTTAATTACCTCGTAACTGATGTAAACGTTGAAATTCGGGTACACAAAGTGATTGTATTTAGTGAGATAAAATCATATTTTGTAAGTTGATACGAGCTTTGATTTTATATATTATAATAATTGTTTCGATACCTGTGTCGAAAGTTGTCTCCGTTGAACTTTGCAACTCATATTAAACAAATGTTTTGTTGTTTTTGAAAATGTGGACAACATCCAAATTTTTTTTCTCTTCTCTTAATTTTTTTAAGAATAGAGATTGATTAAACCTATAAATAAAGAACCCTAGGTCGGCACCAAAATCTAATTTATAACTCTATTGAATAAAACCATTGGTAAGTAAAGTGAAAATGGTACATCAAAAACTTAAACCCTCGGTGATGATGTAAACAATGAAATTTGTGTACAAAAATGTTTTTCCATGGCGAGACCAAATTTTATTGTGTAAGTTTATACGAGCTTCGATTTGATATATTATTGATGCTTATTTTCGCAAGTGTACGAATCGTTCAAGTAATAAAGTGTACAAAAAGTACGGATATCGAACCCACAAGGAATGGCGTTACTAAGTACCGAAATTGACTAACCCTAATTTTATTTGAAAACCGAATTGTTGAAATTATTTTAAAAGCAAATTAACATAAAACTAAACGCAAATAACAAAATTTAATGTTGTTCACAAATGATTAAAAACGCTAAGGCATTTGATTTCGCTAAATCAATTCAATCCGATTTCAAGTCACGTTATATGAGATTCAAAGTTAAAAGTGATGGTTGAAAAACCCAAACTTATCTAATACTCTTTCTCAAGTTATATTAGAATTACTTATCTATGAAAACCAACTATATTTCTATGAAGATTTAATCATAAATAAGCACATTACGATTTATGGAATTTCTAGAATAACCACATACATCATGCATTAGGTGTCAAACTCGCATTCAACATACGGTATTTATCACAAGAAGCATTCATTACACATCTCCTCTCGGTCTCAATATAATGCAACAAATCATCTAAATCTTGATCAGAAATTTAAAAGCATTAAGCATGGAAATAAATACTCAACTTGAAAACAATGAATTCATATAACAATAACAAAAGAAATCAGATTTCCTTGATTTAACTACATCATAGCCTTAGCAAAAACGAATTAGTTCATAACGAAATTAAGAACAAACATATTCTCAATTGAATCCATGAACAAACAATCTGAATAAAATGCAGAAAACAAAAGCTAAGGAGAAGAGATGAAGAACTCTTGAAGATGAAGACTTGGTAGCAACAATGGTGATGATCCTTCAAGCTTCTCCAACCTTTCTCTCCAAAATTTCCTTTTCTCCTCCAAAAATAACTTAGATCTGCCCTCTCTGCCGTCCCCCTCTTTTCCATCATAATGTATATATAGATCTAGGGTTTGGGGGGCAATTTTGGAACAAAACAACATAAAAAATGTATTTTTGGACGAAACTCGCCGGCGGCGACATTATTCTCGCCGCGGCGAGATTTCTGGAAAATTAAATATTTAGGTTTTTGATTTTGGCCGGCGGCCAAAATAATGTGGCCGGCGGCTAGATACTTTGGCCGGCGGCAAACATAATGTGGCCGGCGGCGAGATGCTTTGGCCGGCGGCGAGAATTATTTGGCCGGCGGCGAGATTAGTTTACCAAAATTTGTGCTCTCGGGAAGATTTTCGCCAAGATTTTAGCCGGCGGCGAGATGCTTTGGCCGGCGGCGAGATACTTTGGCCGGCGGCGAGAATACTTTGGCCGGCGGCGAGATTCACTTGGCCATAATCCGTGCTCCCTGCATGATTTTCAACATTTTTTTTTCCGTAAGGTTTTCGCCGGCGGCGAGAATACTCTCGCCGGCGGCGAATTTCCAAATTTTCAAATTTTTGTTCTCTTTTTATTTTCATTCAATCCCGATCATTATACTTTGTCCCTAACTTCTCCAAAATCATGATTTTACCTGAAATTGCACTTTAAACACGAAATACCCATGAAATGACATTTGTGGATTAAATAATCAAATAAACACAATTTTCACACAAATATCAACATTTAAATCATAACAAAAATGCAATAATTTAGCTCTTATCAACAACCCCCAACCAGCTTCTTGCTAGTCTCTAGCAAGAAAAGCGATCTATGAATAATTTAAGAGGAGAAATTAAAAGAAAAATTCATAGGAAATTTATTCTATTTACAACATTGCATTAAGCATATGCAATAAGCCTTTAAACCCCTAGGTGGCCCTAGTAGGACGAGTTGTAGTCTCGTGAGGGCTTCCAGTGACGATACCCACAAACATCATACCTATAACTATACTAACTTAAAACAATAAAATCACATAACAAATAATTTGCACAAATGTCTCAAAAATTGTAAATAACACCCAACATATAGAATAATTAAATGTCACCTAAGCTTTAAGAAATCTCAAATGCAAATTTCACTTTTGTTTTTGACTCTTAAACATCCATCAAACCACAAACCAATAGCCATAATGCCCGGATAATATTATGCATAACATCCACAAACAAAAAGGTGAAATCTCAAACTCCATAGGCTCACTTTTCAAACCTCTCTCCACTAAAGAAGGAAAAATACACCACTTCGGATCAATAGGACTTTATGAGGCTTGTAATGTTAGGCTTAGGTATTTGGTTAAGAAAGAACGGGAAGTGTCAAAATACAAATAATAGCACTTATTAGATTAAACACAACCAATTAAGTAAAAGAGTAACACCATTTAACCGAAATTGTTTCTTCCGATCATAACCCATTTTTCCAAAGATAAACCAACTTTTTCCTCAAAATTTTTTTTTCACCTCAGTATATCAATCACTAACACTCTTTTATTTACTAGAGTGTGAAGGCCTATTTTTTTTCTCTTTTTTTTTTTTTTACTCAATTGCTCTTGAAAAGCCAACAACTTTCTTCCAATATATGTGGATTTCTTTTCTTTTCTTTTTTTTTTTTTGTTTTTTTTGTTTTTTTTTTTTTTGCATCTTTACTCCAATTGCTCTTGAAAAGACATAACCCCAAACCGATTTCTCCCAATATATGTGGAAGATTTCTCCAATTCCTCTTGTAAAGTTTGTGTTCAAAATTAAGTGCTCTTAACAAATAAGGTAGGAATTATATATATATATTTTTGGCTCAATAGAAGGTAGGTTATATAAGGCAAAAAGAAAGAAAAGTAAGGCTAACAATATATTTAAATAGGCTCAAAGAGGTAACTAGTGATATAAGGATAACAAGGTAGGCTTAAAATGGCACAATCGATCCAAAAATGGCCTACATCATATCCTAAACAGTGCAATTCCAAATTATTTCGCCTCAATCGGTTTTCAAATGAGTTCTAGAGTTTGTTGAGATCACAAAAATATTCATGAAAAATTCGCACATAAGACTTCTCTAAGCATTTAGACTAATCAACCAAATAATACCACATACCAAAAGAGTCGCCAACTAGGTAAAATCAACATTTGAAATTCTCTTTAAACCGAAGCAAAATTTAATGTCTTCTAACAGCTACTTGTTATCACAATCACATTATTATCATCAACGTGCAAATTAAAATAAGTAAAATGCAAATAAAATAAAATAAAAATAAAAATAGAAATAAGACAATAAACAAATAAAAGAAATTAAATCAAAATGTAGAAAAATAAATGGAAAATCAAAATTAAACACAAACAAAAACACAAACAAAACTAATAAAAATGAAGGAAAGAAAAGATTTACCGTTTACTGCACCCCCAACCAAAACCTTACATTGTCCTCAATGTAAGAAAGGGAAGAGAGATCTCCTTTCTGCCGGCGGTGAAACTGCCCTCGCCGGTGGTGAACGTAAGAATTTTTTTTTTATTTTTTTATTTTTTAGATAGGATGGCATTGGGTTTAGCTCAATCTTGTTGGCTCCATTCTTTACCAATGAGGTTGGGGTTTCATTTGTTCCCAACTCCTTAAATGTTCCATCACTGCATAAATATTCATTAGGTGCTGCCAGTAATCCAGAACATTGTCTCGTCCCCTCATCTTCCTCCTCAATTGTTGTAGATTTCACAAGGCCAGCTTCTAGTGGTAGCAATGGAGTTATCTCCTCTAAAGTTTCCGAGATTAACCCGTCAAGAGTGTTAATTTGCAAACAAGAATGTACATCACTTGGAGATTTTATTTCTTCAAAAACATCAAAAGTTACTTGTTCATCTTGCACCCGTAAAATGAGCTTTCCTTGCTGAACATCAATCAATGTTCTTCCAGTTGCAAGGAACGGTCTCCCCAATATCAACGGTATCTCTCTATCTTCCTCCATGTCAAGCACCACGAAATCTACAGGGAAAATAAACTTGCCGACTTTAATTAAAACATCCTCAATTACCCCTAGAGGATATTTCACCGATCGATCCGCTAATTGTAAAGATATTGAAGTGGGCTTCACTTCTCCCAGGCCTAGTTTCCTGAAAACAGAAAGTGGCATCAAATTAATGCTTGCTCCTAAATCACATAGGACTTTATCAAAATTGCAACTTCCTATAGTACAAGGTATAGTAAAACTCCCTGGGTCTTTCAATTTCTGTGGCAGTTTTCTTTGAAGAACTGCACTGCATTCCTCATTTAGCATGAAAGTTTCATTATCTCCTAGCCTCCTCTTCTTTGATAGGATTTCCTTCATGAATTTTGCATATTTGGGCATTTGTTCCAACATCTCTGCAAAAGGAATGTTAATATGCAATTTCTTAAAAATATCCAGAAATTTATCAAATTGATTATCAAGCTTTTTCTTATTCAGTCTTTGAGGATATGGGATAGGAGGCTCATATTTTGCATATGGGGAAGGTTGAATATCTTTGGATCTTGATGGCTTTTCTTTAGATTCTTCCATCTTTTTCTCCGATTTCTTCTGATTCTCAAGTTCTTTTCCACTTCTCAATGTGATAGCCTTTACATGCTCTGTGGGATTTATGGTATCACTAGGCAGCGATCCTTGCGACCTTTCTGCAATCTGCTTTGAAAGCTGCCCTAGTTGGTTTTGGATGTCCCTGTTGATTGCCTCTTGATTTCTGAAATTTGCTCTTGTTTCCTCAATGAACTTTCCTAAAATTTCTTCCAAATTTGTTTGTTTCTTCTCTTGGGGTTGGTACGAAGATGATGACGGTTTGAATCCCCCTTGATTATTTCCCCATGACAAATTTGGATGATTTCTCCAACCTGGATTATAGGTGTTCGAATATGGGTTATGTTGAGGTTTTTGAAAATTTGAAACATAATTTGCTTGCTCAGCATTTGGTGAAGCAAATGGATTTCCAACTTGGCACTCGATACTAGCATGATTTCCACCACATAAATCACATTGTGCAGTTGGTTTGGATTCGAATTTGGAAGACAAAGAATCCATCTTTCTTGAAAGAACAGCAACTTGAGCCGACAAAGCATTCACTGAATCAATTTCATGCACTGCTGCTGGTCTTTTTGCAATTACCCGCTCTGAATGCCACTGATTGTTGTTTTCTGCCATAATCTCTAACAACTCATGAGCATCCTCCGGTGTTTTTCCATTTAAAGACCCTCCAGCTGCAGCATCAATCATTGCCCGATAGTTTGAAACCAATCCATTATAAAATGTAGACACTTGCAACCAAATCGGTATACCATGATGTGGGCACTTCCTCAACATTTCTTTGAATCTTTCCCAAGCTTCATACAACGATTCTTGGTCATACTGTGTAAAAGATGTGATTTCATTCCTCAATTTTACCGTCTTAGCAGGAGGAAAGAACTTAGACAAGAATTTCTGAACCAACTCATTCCATGTTGTAATTGATCCCGGTGGTAATGAGTTTAGCCACTCCTTGGCTTTATCCCTAAGTGAAAAAGGAAAAACCCTCAATCTTATAGCATCTTCAGACACACCATTTATTTTGTAAAGATCACACACCTCCAGAAAGTAAGCAATATGTGCATTTGGATCATCCTTTGACATTCCCCCAAACTGATTTGTTTGAACCATTTGGATAAAGGATGGTTTTATCTCAAAGTTATTGGCTTGAATAGTTGGCCTCCTTATACCCGAAGTAGTCCCAGCAACATTAGGCGCAGCATAATCCCTCAAAGCTCTACGATTTCCACCTCCTTCAACAAATGGTGGATCCATGGCTGATTGTCTATTAGGAGCTGAAGTTGAACGCCTTCTCTCTCGGTTTAGACGCCTATATGTTTTATCAATCTCCGGATCAAATGGTAGAAGGTTAAGGCTTCTTGTACGTCTCATACAAAAATCCTACAACCAGAAAATCAACTAACACAAAAACAACACAAAGTTAAATTTTTTTTTATGATAAATAATATAAAACAGCAAAATAAACAAAATTAAAAATGAAAGAAAGATAAAGAAAATTAACTTCAAATTAAAACCAAGATTAGGTGGTATCGATATTAATAAAATCAAACCATTCCCCGGCAACGGCGCCAAAAACTTGATGCTTATTTTCGCAAGTGTACGAATCGTTCAAGTAATAAAGTGTACAAAAAGTACGGATATCGAACCCACAAGGAATGGCGTTACTAAGTACCGAAATTGACTAACCCTAATTTTATTTGAAAACCGAATTGTTGAAATTATTTTAAAAGCAAATTAACATAAAACTAAACGCAAATAACAAAATTTAATGTTGTTCACAAATGATTAAAAACGCTAAGGCATTTGATTTCGCTAAATCAATTCAATCCGATTTCAAGTCACGTTATATGAGATTCAAAGTTAAAAGTGATGGTTGAAAAACCCAAACTTATCTAATACTCTTTCTCAAGTTATATTAGAATTACTTATCTATGAAAACCAACTATATTTCTATGAAGATTTAATCATAAATAAGCACATTACGATTTATGGAATTTCTAGAATAACCACATACATCATGCATTAGGTGTCAAACTCGCATTCAACATACGGTATTTATCACAAGAAGCATTCATTACACATCTCCTCTCGGTCTCAATATAATGCAACAAATCATCTAAATCTTGATCAGAAATTTAAAAGCATTAAGCATGGAAATAAATACTCAACTTGAAAACAATGAATTCATATAACAATAACAAAAGAAATCAGATTTCCTTGATTTAACTACATCATAGCCTTAGCAAAAACGAATTAGTTCATAACGAAATTAAGAACAAACATATTCTCAATTGAATCCATGAACAAACAATCTGAATAAAATGCAGAAAACAAAAGCTAAGGAGAAGAGATGAAGAACTCTTGAAGATGAAGACTTGGTAGCAACAATGGTGATGATCCTTCAAGCTTCTCCAACCTTTCTCTCCAAAATTTCCTTTTCTCCTCCAAAAATAACTTAGATCTGCCCTCTCTGCCGTCCCCCTCTTTTCCATCATAATGTATATATAGATCTAGGGTTTGGGGGGCAATTTTGGAACAAAACAACATAAAAAATGTATTTTTGGACGAAACTCGCCGGCGGCGACATTATTCTCGCCGCGGCGAGATTTCTGGAAAATTAAATATTTAGGTTTTTGATTTTGGCCGGCGGCCAAAATAATGTGGCCGGCGGCTAGATACTTTGGCCGGCGGCCAACATAATGTGCCCGGCGGCGAGATGCTTTGGCCGGCGGCGAGAATTATTTGGCCGGCGGCGAGATTAGTTTACCAAAATTTGTGCTCTCGGGAAGATTTTCGCCAAGATTTTAGCCGGCGGCGAGATGCTTTGGCCGGCGGTGAGATACTTTGGCCGGCGGCGAGAATACTTTGGCCGGCGGCGAGATTCACTTGGCCATAATCCGTGCCCCCTGCATGATTTTCAACATTTTTTTTTCCGTAAGGTTTTCGCCGGCGGCGAGAATACTCTCGCCGGCGGCGAATTTCCAAATTTTCAAATTTTTGTTCTCTTTTTATTTTCATTCAATCCCGATCATTATACTTTGTCCCTAACTTCTCCAAAATCATGATTTTACCTGAAATTGCACTTTAAACACGAAATACCCGTGAAATGACATTTGTGGATTAAATAATCAAATAAACACAATTTTCACACAAATATCAACATTTAAATCATAACAAAAATGCAATAATTTAGCTCTTATCAATTATAGTAGTCATTTCGATACCCGAGTCAAAAGTTATCTCTTTTGAAATTTGTAACTCATATTTGTTTCATGTTTTTTATTATTTTGGAACAAGAGAACTGCATCCCCTATATTTTTCTCTTCTCTTATATCTTGTTTAAGAATACAGGCTATTTGAACACATAACTAGAGAATCCCAGGTCGACACCCATATCTCCTTTACAGCTCTATGGAATAAAACCGTAAGTAAGTAAAATGATAAAGGTGTGTCAAAAGCTTTAATTACCCCGTAACTGATGTAAACGTTGAAATTCGGGTACACAAAATGATTGTACTTAGTGAGACAAAATCATATTTTGTAAGTTGAAACGAGCTTTGATTTTATATATTATAATAATCGTTTCGATACCTGTGTCGAAAGTTGTCTCCGTTGAACTTTGCAACTCATATTAAACAAATGTTTTGTTGTTTTTGAAAATGTGAACAACATCCAAATTGTTTTTCTCTTCTCTTAATTTTTTTAAGAATAGAGATTGATTAAACATATAAATAAAGAACCCTAGGTCGGCACCAAAATCTAATTTATAACTCTATTGAATAAAACCAGAGGTAAGTAAAGTGAAAATGGTACATCAAAAACTTAAACCCTCGGTGATGATGTAAACGATGGAATTTGTGTACAAAAATGTTTTCCCATGGCGAGACCAAATTTTATTGTGTAAGTTGATACGAGCTTCGATTTGATATATTATAGTAGTCGTTTTGATATTCGAGTCAAAAGTTATCTCTTTTGAAATTTGTAACTCATATTTGTTTCATGTTTTTTTGTTTTTTCGGAACATGAGAACTGCATCCCCTTTCCTTTTCTCTTCTGTTATATCTTGTTTAAGAATACAGGCTATTTGAACACATAACTAGAGAATCCCAGGTAGGCACCCATATCTCCTTTATAGCTCTATTGAATAAAACCGAAAGTAAGTAAAATGATAAAGGTGTGTCAAAAACTTTAATTACCCGGTAAGTGATGTAGACGATGAAATTTGGGTACACAAAATGATTTTACTTAGTGAGACAAAATCATATTTTGTAAGTTGATACGAGCTTTGATTTTATATAATATAATAATGGTTTCGATACCTGTGTCGAAAGTTTTCTTCGTTGAACGTTGCAACTCATATTAACCAACTGTTTTGTTTTTTTGAATATGTAAATAACATCCACATTTTTTTTCTCCGCTCTTATTTTTTTAAGAATAGAGATTGATTAAACCTATAAATAAAGAACCCTAGGTCTTCACCAAAATCTAATTTATAACTCTATTGAATAAAACTGGAAGTAAGTAAAGTGAGAATGGTACGTCAAAAACTTAAACCCTCGGTGATGATGTACAGATGGCATTTGTCTAAAAAAAAGATTTTCCATGGCGGGAGCAAATTTTATTGTGTAAGTTGATATGAGCTTCGATTTGATATATTATAGTAGTCGTTTCGATATTCGAGTCAAAAGTTATCTCTTTTGAAATTTGTAACTCATATTTGTTTCATGTTTTTTATTATTTTGGAACAAGAGAACTGCATCCCCTTTCTTTTTCTCTTCTCTTAAATCTTGTTTAAGAATATTGGCTATTTGAACACATAACTAGAGAATCCCAGGTCGACACCCATATCTCCTTTACAGCTCTATGGAATAAAACCGTAAGTAAGTAAAATGATAAAGGTGTGTCAAAAGCTTTAATTACCCCGTAACTGATGTAAACGTTGAAATTCGGGTACACAAAATGATTGTACTTAGTGAGACAAAATCATATTTTGTAAGTTGATACGAGCTTTGATTTTATATATTATAATAATCGTTTCGATACCTGTGTCGAAAGTTGTCTCCGTTTAACTTTGCAACTCATATTAAACAAATGTTTTGTTGTTTTTGAAAATGTGAACAACATCCAAATTTTTTTTCTCTTCTCTTAATTTTTTTAAGAATAGAGATTGATTAAACATATAAATAAAGAACCCTAGGTCGGCACCAAAATCTAATTTATAACTCTATTGAATAAAACCAGAGGTAAGTAAAGTGAAAATGGTACGTCAAAAACTTAAACCCTCGGTGATGATGTAAACGATGGAATTTGTGTACAAAAATGTTTTTCCATGGCGAGACCAAATTTTATTGTGTAAGTTGATACGAGCTTCGATTTGATATATTATAGTAGTCGTTTCGATATTCGAGTCAAAAGTTATCTCTTTTGAAATTTGTAATTCATATTTGTTTCATGTTTTTTATTATTTTGGAACAAGAGAACTGCATCCCCTTTCTTTTTCTCTTCTCTTAAATCTTGTTTAAGAATACAGGCTATTTGAACACATAACTAGAGAATCCCTGGTCGACACCCATATCTTCTTTATAGCTCTATTGAATAAAACCGAAAGTAAGTAAAATGATAAAGGTGTGTGAAAAACTTTAATTACCCGGTAAGTGATGTAAACGATGAAATTCGGGTACACAAAATGATTTTACTTAGTGAGACAAAATCATATTTTGTAAGTTGATACGAGCTTTGATTTTATATATTATAATAATCGTTTCGATACTTGAGTCAAAAGTTTTCTCCGTTGAACGTTGCAACTCATATTAACCAACTCTTTTCTTTATTTGAATATGTAAATAACATCCACATTTTTTTTCTCCGCTCTTATTTTTTTAAGAATAGAGACTGATTAAACACATAAATAAAGAACCCTAGGTCGGCACCAAAATCTAATTTATAACTCTATTGAATAAAACTGGAAGTAAGTAAAGTGAGAATGGTACGTCAAAAACTTAAACCCTCGGTGATGATTTAAAGATGGCATTTGTCTACAAAAATGATTTTCCATGGCAGGAGCAAATTTTATTGTGTAAGTTGATACGAACTTCAATTTGATATATTATAGTAGTCGTTTCGATACCCGAGTCAAAAGTTATCTCTTTTGAAATTTGTAAATCATATTTGTTTCATGTTTTTTATTATTTTGGAACAAGAGAACTGCATACCCTTTCTTTTCTCTTCTGTTAAATGTTGTTTAAGAATACAGGCTATTTGAACACATAAATAGAGAATCCCAGGTCGACACCCATATCTTCTTTATAGATCTATGGAATAAAACCGTAAGTAAGTAAAATGATAAAGGTGTGTCAAAAACTTTAATTACCCCGTAACTGATGTAAACGTTGAAATTCGGGTACACAAAATGATTGTACTTAGTGAGACAAAATCATATTTTGTAAGTTGAAACGAGCTTTGATTTTATATACTATAATATACGTTTCGATAACCGTGTCGAAAGTTGTCTCCGTTGAACTTTGCAACTCATATTAAACAAATGTTTTGTTGTTTTTGAAAATATGAACAACATCCAAATTTTTTATCTCTTCTCTTAATTTTTTTAAGAATAGAGATTGATTAAACATATAAATAAAGAACCCTAGGTCGGCACCAAAATCTAATTTATAACTCTATTGAATAAAACCAGAGGTAAGTAAAGTGAAAATGGTACATCAAAAACTTAAACCCTCGGTGATGATGTAACCGATGGAATTTGTGTACAAAATTTTTTTTACATGGCGAGACCAAATATTATTGTGTAAGTTGATACAAGCATCG
Source organism: Hippophae tibetana (assembly GCA_037013495.1). Lineage (NCBI taxonomy): Eukaryota > Viridiplantae > Streptophyta > Magnoliopsida > Rosales > Elaeagnaceae > Hippophae > Hippophae tibetana. The sequence goes on along the minus strand of CM072809.1, from coordinate 40,671,605 downwards.
ATTTGATATATTATAGTTGTCGTTTCGATACCCGAGTCAAAAGTTACCTCTCTTGGAATTTGTAACTCATATTTGTTTCATATTTTTTGTTTTTTCGGAACATGAGAACTGCATCCCCTTTCCTTTTCTCTTCTATTATATCTTGTTTAAGAATACAGGCTATTTGAACACATAACTAGAGAATCCCAGGTAGGCACCCATATCTCCTTTATAGCTCTATTGAATAAAACCGAAAGTAAGTAAAATGATAAAGGTGTGTCAAAAACTTTAATTACCCGGTAAGTGATGTAGACGATGAAATTTGGGTACACAAAATGATTTTACTTAGTGAGACAAAATCATATTTTGTAAGTTGATACGAGCTTTGATTTTATATATTATAATAATGGTTTCGATACCTGTGTCGAAAGTTTTCTTCGTTGAACGTTGCAACTCATATTAACCAACTGTTTTGTTTTTTTGAATATGTAAATAACATCCACATTTATTTTCTCCGCTCTTATTTTTTTAAGAATAGAGACTGATTAAACACATAAATAAAGAACCCTAGGTCGGCACCAAAATCTAATTTATAACTCTATTGAATAAAACTGGAAGTAAGTAAAGTGAGAATGGTACGTCAAAAACTTAAATCCTCGGTGATGATGTACAGATGGCACTTGTCTAAAAAAATGATTTTCCATGGCGGGAGCAAATTTTATTGTGTAAGTTGATATGAGCTTCGATTTGATATATTATAGTAGTCGTTTCGATATTCGAGTCAAAAGTTATCTCTTTTGAAATTTGTAACTCATATTTGTTTCATGTTTTTTATTATTTTGGAACAAGAGAACTGCATCCCCTTTCTTTTTCTCTTCTCTTAAATCTTGTTTAAGAGTACTGGCTATTTGAACACAAAACTAGAGAATCCCAGGTCGACACCCATATCTCCTTTACAGCTCTATGGAATAAAACCGTAAGTAAGTAAAATGATAAGGGTGTGTCAAAAACATTAATTACCCCGTAACTGATGTAAACGTTGAAATTCGGGTACACAAAATGATTGTACTTAGTGAGACAAAATCATATTTTGAAAGTTGATACGAGCTTTGATTTTATATATTAAAATAATCGTTTCGATACCTGTGTCGAAAGTTGTCTCCGTTGAACTTTGCAACTCATATTAAACAAATGTTTTGTTGTTTTTGAAAATGTGAACAACATCCAAATTTTTTTTCTCTTTCTTAATTTTTTTAAGAATAGAGATTGATTAAACATATAAATAAAGAACCCTAGGTCGGCACCAAAATCTAATTTATAACTCTATTGAATAAAACCAGAGGTAAGTAAAGTGAAAATGGTACGTCAAAAACTTAAACCCTCGGTGATGATGTAAACGATGGAATTTGTGTACAAAAATGTTTTTCCATGGCGAGACCAAATTTTATTGTGTAAGTTGATACGAGCTTCGATTTAATATATTATAGTAGTCGTTTCGATATTCGAGTCAAAAGTTATCTCTTTTGAAATTTGTAATTCATATTTGTTTCATGTTTTTTATTATTTTGGAACAAGAGAACTGCATCCCCTTTCTTTTTCTCTTCTCTTAAATCTTGTTTAAGAATACAGGCTATTTGAACACATAACTAGAGAATCCCTGGTCGACACCCATATCTTCTTTATAGCTCTATTGAATAAAGCCGAAAGTAAGTAAAATGATAAAGGTGTGTGAAAAACTTTAATTACCCGGTAAGTGATGTAAACGATGAAATTCGTGTACACAAAATGATTTTACTTAGTGAGACAAAATCATATTTTGTAAGTTGATACGAGCTTTGATTTTATATATTATAATAATCGTTTCGATACCTGTGTCGAAAGTTTTCTCTGTTGAACGTTGCAACTCATATTAACCAACTGTTTTGTTTTTTTGAATATGTAAATAACATCCACATTTTTTTTCTCCGCTCTTATTCTTTTTAAGAATAGAGACTGCTTAAACACATAAATAAAGAACCCTAGGTCGGCACCAAAATCTAATTTATAACTCTATTGAATAAAACTGGAAGTAAGTAAAGTGAGAATGGTACGTCAAAAACTTAAACCCTCGGTGATGATGTAAAGATGGCATTTGTCTACAAAAATGATTTTCCATTGCGGGAGAAAATTTTATTGTGTAAGTTGATACGCGCTTCGATTTGATATATTATAGTAGTCGTTTCGATACCCGAGTCAAAAGTTATCTCTTTAGAAATTTGTAAATCATATTTGTTTCATGTTTTTTATTATTTTGGAACAAGATAACTGCATCCCCTTTCTTTTCTCTTATGTTAAATCTTGTTTAAGAATACAGGCTATTTGAACACATAAATAGAGAATCCCAGGTCGACACCCATATCTTCTTTATAGATCTATGGAAAAAAACCGTAAGTAAGTAAAATGATAAAGGTGTGTTAAAAACTTTAATTACCCCGTAACTGATGTAAAGTTTGAAATTCGGGTACACAAAATGATTGTACTTAGTGAGACAAAATCATATTTTGTAAGTTGAAACGAGCTTTGATTTTATATATTATAATATACGTTTCGATAACCGTGTCGAAAGTTGTCTCCGTTGAACTTTGCAACTCATATTAAACAAATGTTTTGTTGTTTTTGAAAATATGAACAACATCCAAATTTTTTATCTCTTCTCTTAATTTTTATAAGAATAGAGATTGATTAAACATATAAATAAAGAACCCTAGGTCGGCACCAAAATCTAATTTATAACTCTATTGAATAAAACCAGAGGTAAGTAAAGTGAAAATGGTACATCAAAAACTTAAACCCTCGGTGATGATGTAACCGATGGAATTTGTGTACAAAATTTTTTTTACATGGCGAGACCAAATTTTATTGTGTAAGTTGATACAAGCATCGATTTGATATATTATAGTAGTCGTTTCGATACTCGAGTCAAAAGTTACCTCTCTTGGAATTTGTAACTCATATTTGTTTCATATTTTTTGTTTTTTCGGAACATGAGAACTGCATCCCCTTTCCTTTTCCCTTCTGTTATATCTTGTTTAAGAATAGAGGCTATTTGAACACATAACTAGAGAATCCCAGGTCGGCACCCATATCTCCTTTATAGCTCTATTGAATAAAACCGAAAGTAAGTAAAATGATAAAGGTGTGTCAAAAACTTTAATTACCCGGTAAGTGATGTAGACGATGAAATTTGGGTACACAAAATGATTTTACTTAGTGAGACAAAATCATATTTTGTAAGTTGATACGAGCTTTGATTTTATATATTATATTAATCGTTTCGATACCTGTGTCGAAAGTTTTCTCCGTTGAACGTTGCAACTCATATTAACCAACTGTTTTGTTTTTTTGAATATGTAAATAACATCCACATTTTTTTTCTACGCTCTTATTCTTTTTAAGAATAGAGACTGCTTAAACACATAAATAAAGAACCCAAGGTCGGCACCAAAATCTAATTTATAACTCTATTGAATAAAACTGGAAGTAAGTAAAGTGAGAATGGTACGTCAAAAACTTAAACCCTCGGTGATGATGTAAAGATGGCATTTGTCTACAAAAATGATTTTCCATTGCGGGAGCAAATTTTATTGTGTAAGTTGATACGCGCTTCGATTTGATATATTATAGTAGTCGTTTCGATACCCGAGTCAAAATTTATCTCTTTTGAAATTTGTAACTCATATTTGTTTCATGTTTTTTATTATTTTGGAACAAGAGAACTGCATCCCCTTTCTTTTCTCTTCTGTTAAATCTTGTTTAAGAATACAGGCTATTTGAACACATAAATAGAGATCCCAGGTCGACACCCATATCTTCTTTATAGATCTATGGAAAAAAACCGTAAGTAAGTAAAATGATAAATGTGTGTCAAAAACTTTAATTACCCCGTAACTGATGTAAAGTTTGAAATTCGGGTACACAAAATGATTGTACTTAGTGAGACAAAATCATATTTTGTAAGTTGATACGAGCTTTGATTTTATATATTATAATAATCGTTTCGATACCTGTGTCAAAAGTTGTCTCCGTTGAACTTTGCAACTCATATTAAACAAATGTTTTGTTGTTTTTGAAAATGTGAACAACATCCAAATTTTTTTTCTCTTCTCTTAATTTTTTTAAGAATAGAGATTGATTAGACAGATAAATAAAGAACCCTAGGTCGGCACCAAAATCTAATTTATAACTCTATTGAATAAAACCAGAGGTAAGTAAAGTGAAAATGGTACATCAAAAACTTAAACCCTCGGTGATGATGTAACCGATGGAATTTGTGTACAAAATTTTTTTTACATGGCGAGACCAAATTTTATTGTGTAAGTTGATACAAGCATCGATTTGATATATTATAGTAGTCGTTTCGATACCCGAGTCAAAAGTTACCTCTCTTGGAATTTGTACCTCATATTTGTTTCATATTTTTTGTTTTTTCGGAACATGAGAACTGCATCCCCTTTCCTTTTCCCTTCTGTTATATCTTGTTTAAGAATAGAGGCTATTTGAACACATAACTAGAGAATCCCAGGTTGGCACCCATATCTCCTTTATAGCTCTATTTAATAAAACCGAAAGTAAGTAAAATGATAAAGGTGTGTCAAAAACTTTAATTACCCGGTAAGTGATGTAGACGATGAAATTTGGGTACACAAAATGATTTTACTTAGTGAGACAAAATCATATTTTGTAAGTTGATACGAGCTTTGATTTTATATATTATATTAATCGTTTCGATACCTGTGTCGATAGTTTTCTCCGTTGAACGTTGCAACTCATATTAACCAACTGTTTTGTTTTTTTGAATATGTAAATAACATCCACATTTTTTTTCTCCGCTCTTATTTTGTTAAGAATAGAGACTGCTTAAACACATAAATAAAGAACCCTAGGTCGGCACCAAAATCTAATTTATAACTCTATTGAATAAAACTGGAAGTAAGTAAACTGAGAATGGTACGTCAAAAACTTAAACCCTCGGTGATAATGTAAAGATGGCATTTGTCTACAAAAATGATTTTCCATTGCGGGAGCAAATTTTATTGTGTAAGTTGATACGCGCTTCGATTTGATATATTATAGTAGTCGTTTCGATGCCCGAGTCAAAAGTTATCTCTTTTGAAATTTGTAACTCATATTTGTTTCATGTTTTTTATTATTTTGGAACAAGAGAATTGCATCCCCTTTCTTTTCTCTTCTGTTAAATCTTGTTTAAGAATACAGGCTATTTGAACACATCAATAGAGAATCCCAGGTCGACACCCATATCTTCTTTATAGATCTATGGAAAAAAACCGTAAGTAAGTAAAATGATAAAGGTGTGTCAAAAACTTTAATTACCCCGTAACTGATGTAAAGTTTGAAATTCGGGTACACAAAATGATTGTACTTAGTGAGACAAAATCATATTTTGTAAGTTGATACGAGCTTTGATTTTATATATTATAATAATCGTTTCGATACCTGTGTCAAAAGTTGTCTCCGTTGAACTTTACAACTCATATTAAACAAATGTTTTGTTGTTTTTGAAAATGTGAACAACATCCAAATTTTTTTTCTCTTCTCTTAATTTTTTTAAGAATAGAGATTGATTAAACAGATAAATAAAGAACCCTAGGTCGGCACCAAAATCTAATTTATAACTCTATTGAATAAAACCAGAGGTAAGTAAAGTGAAAATGGTACATCAAAAACTTAAACCCTCGGTGATGATGTAACCGATGGAATTTGTGTACAAATTTTTTTTTACATGGCGAGACCAAATTTTATTGTGTTAGTTGATACAAGCATCGATTTGATATATTATAGTAGTCGTTTCGATACCCGAGTCAAAAGTTACCTCTCTTGGAATTTGTAACTCATATTTGTTTTATATTTTTTGTTTTTTCGGAACATGAGAACTGCATCCCCTTTCCTTTTCCCTTCTGTTATATCTTGTTTAAGAATAGAGGCTATTTGAACACATAACTAGAGAATCCCAGGTTGGCACCCATATCTCCTTTATAGCTCTATTGAATAAAACCGAAAGTAAGTAAAATGATAAAGGTGTGTCAAAAACTTTAATTACCCGGTAAGTGATGTAGACGATGAAATTTGGGCACACAAAATGATTTTACTTAGTGAGACAAAATCATATTTTGTAAGTTGATACGAGCTTTGATTTTATATATTATATTAATCATTTCGATACATGTGTCGAAAGTTTTCTCCGTTGAACGTTGCAACTCATATTAAGCAACTGTTTTGTTTTTTTGAATATGTAAATAACATCCACATTTTTTTTCTCCGCTCTTATTCTTTTTAAGAATAGAGACAGCTTAAACACATAAATAAAGAACCCTAGGTCGGCACCAAAATCTAATTTATAACTCTATTGAATAAAACTGGAAGTAAGTAAAGTGAGAATGGTACGTCAAAAACTTAAACCCTCGGTGATGATGTAAAGATGGCATTTGTCTACAAAAATGATTTTCCATTGCGGGAGAAAATTTTATTGTGTAAGTTGATACGCGCTTCGATTTGATATATTATAGTAGTCGTTTCGATACCCGAGTCAAAAGTTATCTCTTTTGAAATTTGTAACTCATATTTGTTTCATGTTTTTTATTATTTTGGAACAAGAGAACTGCATCCCCTTTCTTTTCTCTTCTGTTAAATCTTGTTTAAGAATACAGGCTATTTGAACACATAAATAGAGAATCCCAGGTCGACACCCATATCTTCTTTATAGATCTATGGAATAAAACCGTAAGTAAGTAAAATGATAAAGGTGTGTCAAAAATTTAATTACCCCGTAACTGATGTAAACGTTGAAATTCAGGTACACAAAATGATTGTACTTAGTGAGACAAAATCATATTTTGTAAGTTGAAACGAGCTTTGATTTTATATATTATAATATACGTTTCGATAACCGTGTCGAAAGTTGTCTCCGTTGAACTTTGCAACTCATATTAAACAAATGTTTTGTTGTTTTTGAAAATATGAACAACATCCAAATTTTTTATCTCTTCTCTTAATTTTTTTAAGAATAGAGGTTGATTAAACATATAAATAAAGAACCCTAGGTCGGCACCAAAATCTAATTTATAACTCTATTGAATAAAACCAGAGGTAAGTAAAGTGAAAATGGTACATCAAAAACTTAAACCCTCGGTGATGATGTAACCGATGGAATTTGTGTACAAAATTTTTTTTACATGGCGAGACCAAATTTTATTGTGTAAGTTGATACAAGCATCGATTTGATATATTATAGTAGTCGTTTCGATACTCGAGTCAAAAGTTACCTCTCTTGGAATTTATAACTCATATTTGTTTCATATTTTTTGTTTTTTCGGAACATGAGAACTGCATCCCCTTTCCTTTTCCCTTCTGTTATATCTTGTTTAAGAATAGAGGCTATTTGAACACATAACTAGAGAATCCCAGGTCGGCACCCATATCTCCTTTATAGCTCTATTGAATAAAACCGAAAGTAAGTAAAATGATAAAGGTGTGTCAAAAACTTTAATTACCCGGTAAGTGATGTAGACGATGAAATTTGGGTACACAAAATGATTTTACTTAGTGAGACAAAATCATATTTTGTAAGTTGATACGAGCTTTGATTTTATATATTATATTAATCGTTTCGATACCTGTGTCGAAAGTTTTCTCCGTTGAACGTTGCAACTCATATTAACCAACTGTTTTGTTTTTTTGAATATGTAAATAACATCCACATTTTTTTTCTCCGCTCTTATTCTTTTTAAGAATAGAGACTGCTTAAACACATAAATAAAGAACCCAAGGTCGGCACCAAAATCTAATTTATAACTCTATTGAATAAAACTGGAAGTAAGTAAAGTGAGAATGGTACGTCAAAAACTTAAACCCTCGGTGATGATGTAAAGATGGCATTTGTCTACAAAAATGATTTTCCATTGCGGGAGCAAATTTTATTGTGTAAGTTGATACGCGCTTCGATTTGATATATTATAGTAGTCGTTTCGATACCCGAGTCAAAATTTATCTCTTTTGAAATTTGTAACTCATATTTGTTTCATGTTTTTTATTATTTTGGAACAAGAGAACTGCATCCCCTTTCTTTTCTCTTCTGTTAAATCTTGTTTAAGAATACAGGCTATTTGAACACATAAATAGAGATCCCAGGTCGACACCCATATCTTCTTTATAGATCTATGGAAAAAAACCGTAAGTAAGTAAAATGATAAATGTGTGTCAAAAACTTTAATTACCCCGTAACTGATGTAAAGTTTGAAATTCGGGTACACAAAATGATTGTACTTAGTGAGACAAAATCATATTTTGTAAGTTGATACGAGCTTTGATTTTATATATTATAATAATCGTTTCGATACCTGTGTCCAAAGTTGTCTCCGTTGAACTTTGCAACTCATATTAAACAAATGTTTTGTTGTTTTTGAAAATGTGAACAACATCCAAATTTTTTTTCTCTTCTCTTAATTTTTTTAAGAATAGAGATTGATTAAACAGATAAATAAAGAACCCTAGGTCGGCACCAAAATCTAATTTATAACTCTATTGAATAAAACCAGAGGTAAGTAAAGTGAAAATGGTACATCAAAAACTTAAACCCTCGGTGATGATGTAACCGATGGAATTTGTGTACAAAATTATTTTTACATGGCGAGACCAAATTTTATTGTGTAAGTTGATACGAGCATCGATTTGATATATTATAGTAGTCGTTTCGATACCCGAGTCAAAAGTTACCTCTCTTGAAATTTGTACCACATATTTGTTTCATATTTTTTGTTTTTTCGGAACATGAGAACTGCATCCCCTTTCCTTTTCTCTTCTGTTATACCTTGTTTAAGAATACAGGCTATTTGAACACATAACTAGAGAATCCCAGGTCGGCACCCATATCTCCTTTATAGCTCTATTGAATAAAACCGAAAGTAAGTAAAATGATAAAGGTGTGTCAAAAACTTTAATTACCCGGTAAGTGATGTAGACGATGAAATTTGGGTACACAAAATGATTTTACTTAGTGAGACAAAATCATATTTTGTAAGTTGATACGAGCTTTGATTTTATATATTATATTAATCGTTTCGATACCTGTGTCGAAAGTTTTCTCCGTTGAACGTTGCAACTCATATTAACCAACTGTTTTGTTTTTTTGAATATGTAAATAACATCCACATTTTTTTTCTCCGCTCTTATTCTTTTTAAGAATAGAGACTGCTTAAACACATAAATAAAGAACCCTAGGTCGGCACCAAAATCTAATTTATAACTCTATTGAATAAAACTGGAAGTAAGTAAAGTGAGAATGGTACGTCAAAAACTTAAACCCTCGGTGATGATGTAAAGATGGCATTTGTCTACAAAAATGATTTTCCATTGCGGGAGCAAATTTTATTGTGTAAGTTGATACGCGCTTCGATTTGATATATTATAGTAGTCGTTTCGATACCCGAGTCAAAATTTATCTCTTTTGAAATTTGTAACTCATATTTGTTTCATGTTTTTTATTATTTTGGAACAAGAGAACTGCATCCCCTTTCTTTTCTCTTCTGTTAAATCTTGTTTAAGAATACAGGCTATTTGAACACATAAATAGAGAATCCCAGGTCGACACCCATATCTTCTTTATAGATCTATGGAAAAAAACCGTAAGTAAGTAAAATGATAAATGTGTGTCAAAAACTTTAATTACCCCGTAACTGATGTAAAGTTTGAAATTCGGGTACACAAAATGATTGTACTTAGTGAGACAAAATCATATTTTGTAAGTTGATACGAGCTTTGATTTTATATATTATAATAATCGTTTCGATACCTGTGTCAAAAGTTGTCTCCGTTGAACTTTGCAACTCATATTAAACAAATGTTTTGTTGTTTTTGAAAATGTGAACAACATCCAAATTTTTTTTCTCTTCTCTTAATTTTTTTAAGAATAGAGATTGATTAAACAGATAAATAAAGAACCCTAGGTCGGCACCAAAATCTAATTTATAACTCTATTGAATAAAACAAGAGGTAAGTAAAGTGAAAATGGTACATCAAAAACTTAAACCCTCGGTGATGATGTAACCGATGGAATTTGTGTACAAAATTATTTTTACATGGCGAGACCAAATTTTATTGTGTAAGTTGATACGAGCATCGATTCGATATATTATAGTAGTCGTTTCGATACCCGAGTCAAAAGTTACCTCTCTTGAAATTTGTACCACATATTTGTTTCATATTTTTTGTTTTTTCGGAACATGAGAACTGCATCCCCTTTCCTTTTCTCTTCTGTTATACCTTGTTTAAGAATACAGGCTATTTGAACACATAACTAGAGAATCCCAGGTCGGCACCCATATCTCCTTTATAGCTCTATTGAATAAAACCGAAAGTAAGTAAAATGATAAAGGTGTGTCAAAAACTTTAATTACCCGGTAAGTGATGTAGACGATGAAATTTGGGTACACAAAATGATTTTACTTAGTGAGACAAAATCATATTTTGTAAGTTGATACGAGCTTTGATTTTATATATTATATTAATCATTTCGATACCTGTGTCGAAAGTTTTCTCCGTTGAACGTTGCAACTCATATTAACCAACTGTTTTGTTTTTTTGAATATGTAAATAACATCCACATTTTTTTTCTCCGCTCTTATTCTTTTTAAGAATAGAGACTGCTTAAACACATAAATAAAGAACCCTAGGTCGGCACCAAAATCTAATTTATAACTCTATTGAATAAAACTGGAAGTAAGTAAAGTGAGAATGGTACGTCAAAAACTTAAACCCTCGGTGATGATGTAAAGATGGCATTTGTCTACAAAAATGATTTTCCATTGCGGGAGCAAATTTTATTGTGTAAGTTGATACGCGCTTCGATTTGATATATTATAGTAGTCGTTTCGATACCCGAGTCAAAAGTTATCTCTTTTGAAATTTGTAACTCATATTTGTTTCATGTTTTTTATTATTTTGGAACAAGAGAACTGCATCCCCTTTCTTTTCTCTTCTGTTAAATCTTGTTTAAGAATACAGGCCATTTGAACACATAAATAGAGAATCCCAGGTCGACACCCATATCTTCTTTATAGATCTATGGAATAAAACCGTAAGTAAGTAAAATGATAAAGGTGTGTCAAAAACTTAAATTACCCCGTAACTGATGTAAAGTTTGAAATTCGGGTACACAAAATGATTGTACTTAGTGAGACAAAATCATATTTTGTAAGTTGATACGAGCTTTGATTTTATATATTATAATAATCGTTTCGATACCTGTGTCAAAAGTTGTCTCCGTTGAACTTTGCAACTCATATTAAACAAATGTTTTGTTGTTTTTGAAAATGTGAACAACATCCAAATTGTTTTTCTCTTTCTTAATTTTTTTAAGAATAGAGATTGATTAAACATATAAATAAAGAACCCTATGTCGGCACCAAAATCTAATTTATAACTATATTGAATAAAACCAGAGGTAAGTAAAGTGAAAATGGTACATCAAAAACTTAAACCCTCGGTGATGATGTAACCGATGGAATTTGTGTACAAAAATGTTTTTACATGGCGAGACCAAATTTTATTGTGTAAGTTGATACAAGCATCGATTTGATATATTATAGTAGTCGTTTCGATACCCGAGTCAAAAGTTACCTCTCTTGGAATTTGTAACTCATATTTGTTTCATATTTTTTGTTTTTTCGGAACATGAGAACTGCATCCACTTTCATTTTCTCTTCTGTTATATCTTGTTTAAGAATAGAGGCTATTTGAACACATAACTAGAGAATCCCAGGTTGGCACCCATATCTCCTTTATAGCTCTATTGAATAAAACGGAAAGTAAGTAAAATGATAAAGGTGTGCCAAAAACTTTAATTACCCGGTAAGTGATGTAGACGATGAAATTTGGGTACACAAAATGATTTTTATTAGTGAGACAAAATCTTATTTTGTAAGTTGATACGAGATTTGATTTTATATATTATAATAAACGTTTCGATACCTGTGTCGAAAGTTGTCTCCGTTGAACGTTGCAACTCATATTAAACAAATGTTTTGTTGTTTTTGAAAATATGAACAACATCCAAATTTTTTATCTCTTCTCTTAATTTTTTTAAGAATAGAGATTGATTAAACATATAAATAAAGGACCCTAGGTCGGCACCAAAATCTAATTTATAACTCTATTGAATAAAACCAGAGGTAAGTAAAGTGAAAATTGTACGTCAAAAACTTAAACCCTCGGTGATGATGTAAACGATGGAATTTGTGTACAAAAATGTTTTTCCATGGCGAGACCAAATTTTATTGTGTAAGTTGATACGAGCTTCGATTTGATATATTATATTAGTCATTTCGATACCCGAGTCAAACGTTATCTCTTTTGAAATTTGTAACTCATATTTGTTTCATGTTTTTTATTATTTTGGAACAAGAGAACTGCATCCCCTTTCCTTTTCTCTTCTGTTATATCTTGTTTAAGAATACAGGCTATTTGAACACATAACTAGAGAATCCCAGGTCGGCACCCATATCTCCTTTATAGCTCTATTGAATAAAACCGAAAGTAAGTAAAATGATAAAGGTTCGTCAAAAACTTTAATTACCCGGTAAGTGATGTAAACGATGAAATTCGGGTACACAAAATGATTTTACTTAGTGAGACAAAATCATATTTTGTAAGTTGATACGAGCTTTTATTTTATATATTATAATAATCGTTTCGATACTTGAGTCAAAACTTTTCTCCGTTGAACGTTGCAACTCATATTAACCAACTGTTTTGTTTTTTTGAATATGTAAATAACATCCACATTTTTTTTCTCCGCTCTTATTTTTTTGAGAATAGAGACTGATTAAACACATAAATAAAGAACCCTAGGTCGGCACCAAAATCTAATATATAACTCTATTGAATAAAACTGGAAGTAAGTAAAGTAAGAATGGTACGTCAAAAACTTAAACCCTCGGTCATGATGTAAAGATGGCATTTGTCTACAAAAACGATTTTCCATGGCAGGAGCAAATTTTATTGTGTAAGTTGATATGAGCTTCGATTTGATATATTATATTAGTCGTTTCGATACCCGAGTCAAAAGTTATCTCTTTTGAAATTTGTAACTCATATTTGTTTCATGTGTTTTATTATTGTGGAACAAGAGAACTGCATCCCCTTTCTTTTTCTCTTCTCTTATATCTTATTTAAGAATACAGGCTATTTGAACACATAACTAAAGAATTCTAGGTCGACACCCATATCTCCTTTATTTCTCTATTGAATAAAACTGAAAGTAAGTATAATGATAAAGGTCTATCAAAAATTTTAATTACCTGGTGAGTGATGTAAACGATGAAATTCGAGTACACAAAATAATTTTACATAGTGCGAAAAAATCATATTTTGTAAGTTGAAACGAGCTTTGATTTTATATATTATAATAATCGTTTCGATACCTGTGTCGAATGTTGTCTCCGTTGAACGTTGCAACTCATATTAAACAAATGTTTTGTTGTTTTTAAAAATGTGAACAACATCCAAATTTTTTTCTCTTCTCTTAATTTTTATAAGAATAGAGATTGATTAAACCTATAAATAAAGAACCCTAGGTCGGCACCAAAATCTAATTTATAACTCTTTTGAATAAAACCAGAGGTAAGTAAAGTGAAAATGGTACATCAAAAACTTAAACCCTTGGTGATGATGTAAACGATGGAATTTGTGTACAAAAATGTTTTTCCATGGCGAGACCAAATTTTATTGTGTAAGTTGATACGACCTTCGATTTGATATATTATAGTAGTCGTTTCGATACCCGAGTCAAAAGTTATCTCTTTTGAAATTTGTAACTCATATTTGTTTCATCTTTTTTATTATTTTGGAACAAGAGAACTGCATCCCCTTTCTTTTTCTCTTCTGTTAAATCTTGTTTAAGAATACAGGCTATTTGAACACATAACTAGAGAATCCCAGGTCGACACCCATACCTCCTTTATAGCTCTATGGAATAAAACCGTAAGTAAGTAAAATGATAAAGGTGTGTCAAAAACTTTAATTACCCCGTAACTGATGTAAACGTTGAAATTCGGGTACACAAAATGATTTTACTTAGTGAGACAAAATCATATTTTGTAAGTTGATACGAGCTTTGATTTTATATATTATAATAATCGTTTCGATACTTGAGTCAAAAGTTTTCTCCGTTGAACGTTGCAACTCATATTAACCAACTGTTTTGTTTTTTTGAATATGTAAATAACATCCACATTTTTTTTCTCCGCTCTTATTTTTTTAAGAATAGTGACTGATTAAACACATAAATAAAGAACCCTAGGTCGGCACCAAAATCTAATTTAGAACTCTATTGAATAAAACTAGAAGTAAGTAAAGTGAGAATGGTACGTCAAAAACTTAAACCCTCGGTGATGATGTAAAGATGGCATTTGTCTACAAAAATGATTTTCCATGGCGGGAGCAAATTTTATTGTGTAAGTTGATACGAGCTTCGATTTGATATATTATAGTAGTCGTTTCGATATACGAGTCAAAAGTTACCTCTCTTGGAATTTGTAACTCATATTTGTTTCATATTTTTTGTTTTTTCGGAACATGAGAACTGCATCCGCTTTCCTTTTCTCTTCGGTTATATCTTGTTTAAGAATACAGGCTATTTGAACACATAACTAGAGAATCCCAGGTCGGCACCCATATCTCCTTTATAGCTCTATTGAATAAAACCGAAAGTAAGTAAAATGGTAAAGGTGTATGAAAAACATTAATTACCCGGTAAGTGATGTAAACGATGAAATTTGGGTACACAAAATGATTTTACTTGGTGAGACAAAATCATATTTTGTAAGTTGATACGAGCTTTGATTTTATATACTATAATAATCGTTTGGATACCTGTGTCGAAAGATGTCTCCGTTGAACGTTGCAACTCATATTAAACAAATGTTTTGTTGTTTTTGAAAATATGAACAACATCCAAAATTTTTTTCTCTTCTTTTAATTTTTTTAAGAATAGAGATTGATTAAACATATAAATAAAGAACCCTAGGTCGGCACCAAAATCTAATTTATAACTCTATTGAATAAAACCAGAGGTAAGTAAAGTTAAAATGGTACGTCAAAAACTTAAACACTCGGTGATGATGTAAACGATTGAATTTGTGTACAAAAATGTTTTTCCATGGCGAGACCAAATTTTATTGTGTAAGTTGATACGAACTTCGATTTGATATATTATAGTAGTCATTTCGATACACGAGTCAAACGTTATCTCTTTTGAAATTTGTAACTCATATTTGTTTCATGTTTTTTATTATTTTGGAACAAGAGAACTGCATCCCCTTTCTTTTTCTCTTCTATTAAATCTTGTTTAAGAATACAGGCTATTTGATCACATAAGCAGAGAATCCCAGGTCGACACCCATACCTCCTTTATAGCTCTTTGGAATAAAACCGTAAGTAAGTAAAATGATAAAGGTGTGTCAAAAACTTTAATTACCCCGTAACAGATGTAAACGTTGAAATTCAGGTACACAAAATGATTTTACTTAGTGAGACAAAATCATATTTTGTAAGTTGATACGAGCTTTGATTTTATGTATTATAATAATCGTTTCGATACTTGAGTCAAAAGTTTTCTCCGTTGAAAGTTGCAGCTCATATTAACCAACTGTTTTTTTTTTAATATGTAAATAACATCCACATTTTTTTTCTCCGCTCTTATTTTTTTAAGAATAGAGATTGATTAAACACATAAATAAAGAACCCTAGGTCGGCACCAACATCTAATTTATAACTCTATTGAATAATACTAGAAGTAAGTAAAGTGAGAATGGTACGTTAAAAACTTAAACCCTCGGTGATGATGTAAAGATGGAATTTGTCTACAAAAATGTTTTTCCATAGCGGGAGCAAATTTTATTGTGTAAGTTGATACGAGCTTCGATTTGATATATTATAGTAGTCTTTTCGATACCCGAGTCAAAAGTTATCTCTTTTGAAATTTGTAACTCATATTTGTTTCATGTTTTTTATTATTTTGGAACAAGAGAACCGCATCCACTTTCCTTTTCTCTTCTGTTATACCTTGTTTAAGAATACAGGCTATTTGAACACATAACTAGAGAAACCCATGGCGGCACCCATATCTCCTTTATAGCTCTATTGATTAAAACCGAAAGTAAGTAAAATGATAAAGGTGTGTCAAAAACTTTAATTACCCGGTAAGTGATGTAAACGATGAAATTTGGGTACACAAAATGATTTTACTTAGTGAGACAAAATCATATTGTGTAAGTTGATATGAGCTTCGATTTGATATATTATAGTAGTCGTTTCGATACCCTAGTCAAAAGTTACCTCTCTTGAAATTTGTAACTCATATTTGTTTCATATTTTTTGTTTTTTCGGAACATGAGAACTGCATCCCCTTTCCTTTTCTCTTCTGTTATATCTTGTTTAAGAATACAGGCTATTTGAACACATAACTAAATAATCCTAGGTCGGCACCCATATCTTCTTTATTTCTGTATTGAATAAAACCGAAAGTAAGTAAAATGATAAAGGTGTGTCAAAAACTTTAATTACCCGGTAAGTGATGTAAACGATGAAATTCGGGTACACAAAATGATTTTACTTAGTGAGACAAAATCATATTTTGTAAGTTGATACGAGCTTTGATTTTATATATTATAATAATCGTTTCGATACCTGTGTCGAAAGTTGTCTCCGTTGAACGTTGCAACTCATATTAAACAAATGTTTTGTTGTTTCTAAAAATGTGAACAACATCCAAATTTTTTTTCTCTTCTCTTAATTTTTTTAAGAATAGAGATTGATTAAACGTATAAATAAAGAACCCTAGGTCGGCACCAAAATCTAATTTATAACTCTATTGAATAAAACCAGAGGTAAGTAAAGTTAAAATGGTACGTCAAAAACTTAAACACTCGGTGATGATGTAAACGATTGAATTTGTGTACAAAAATGTTTTTCCATGGCGAGACCAAATTTTATTGTGTAAGTTGATACGAACTTCGATTTGATATATTATAGTAGTCATTTCGATACACGAGTCAAACGTTATCTCTTTTGAAATTTGTAACTCATATTTGTTTCATGTTTTTTATTATTTTGGAACAAGAGAACTGCATCCCCTTTCTTTTTCTCTTCTATTAAATCTTGTTTAAGAATACAGGCTATTTGATCACATAAGCAGAGAATCCCAGGTCGACACCCATACCTCCTTTATAGCTCTTTGGAATAAAACCGTAAGTAAGTAAAATGATAAAGGTGTGTCAAAAACTTTAATTACCCCGTAACAGATGTAAACGTTGAAATTCAGGTACACAAAATGATTTTACTTAGTGAGACAAAATCATATTTTGTAAGTTGATACGAGCTTTGATTTTATGTATTATAATAATCGTTTCGATACTTGAGTCAAAAGTTTTCTCCGTTGAAAGTTGCAGCTCATATTAACCAACTGTTTTTTTTTAATATGTAAATAACATCCACATTTTTTTTCTCCGCTCTTATTTTTTTAAGAATAGAGATTGATTAAACACATAAATAAAGAACCCTAGGTCGGTACCAACATCTAATTTATAACTCTATTGAATAATACTAGAAGTAAGTAAAGTGAGAATGGTACGTTAAAAACTTAAACCCTCGGTGATGATGTAAAGATGGAATTTGTCTACAAAAATGTTTTTCCATAGCGGGAGCAAATTTTATTGTGTAAGTTGATACGAGCTTCGATTTGATATATTATAGTAGTCTTTTCGATACCCGAGTCAAAAGTTATCTCTTTTGAAATTTGTAACTCATATTTGTTTCATGTTTTTTATTATTTTGGAACAAGAGAACCGCATCCACTTTCCTTTTCTCTTCTGTTATACCTTGTTTAAGAATACAGGCTATTTGAACACATAACTAGAGAAACCCAGGGCGGCACCCATATCTCCTTTATAGCTCTATTGATTAAAACCGAAAGTAAGTAAAATGATAAAGGTGTGTCAAAAACTTTAATTACCCGGTAAGTGATGTAAACGATGAAATTTGGGTACACAAAATGATTTTACTTAGTGAGACAAAATCATATTGTGTAAGTTGATACGAGCTTCGATTTGATATATTATAGTAGTCGTTTCGATACCCTAGTCAAAAGTTACCTCTCTTGAAATTTGTAACTCATATTTGTTTCATATTTTTTGTTTTTTCGGAACATGAGAACTGCATCCCCTTTCCTTTTCTCTTCTGTTATATCTTGTTTAAGAATACAGGCTATTTGAACACATAACTAAATAATCCTAGGTCGGCACCCATATCTCCTTTATTGCTCTATTGAATAAAAACGGAAGTAAGTAAAATGATAAAGGTGTGTCAAAAACTTTAATTACCCGGTAAGTGATGTAAACGATGAAATTCGGGTACACAAAATGATTTTACTTAGTGAGACAAAATCATATTTTGTAAGTTGATACGAGCTTTGAATTTATATATTATAATAATTGTTTCGATACCTGTGTCGAAAGTTTCTCCGTTGAACGTTGCAACTCATATTAAACAAATGTTTTGTTGTTTTTGAAAATGTGAACAACATCCAAATTTGTTTTCTCTTCTCTTAATTTTTTGAAGAATAGAGACTGATTAAACACATAAATAAAGAACCCTAGGTCGGCACCAAAATCTAATTTATAACTCTATTGAATATAACCGGAAGTAAGTAAAGTGAAAATGGTACGTCAAAAACATAAATCCTCGGTGATGATGTAAAGATGGAATTTGTGTACAAAAATGATTTTCCATGGCAGGACCAAATTTTATTGTGTATGTTGATACGAGCTTCGATTTGATATATTATAGTAATCGTTTCGATACCCGAGTCAAAAGTTATCTCTCTTGAAATTTGTAACTCATATTTGTTTCATGTTTTTTATTATTTTGGAACAAGAGAACAGCATCCCCTTTCTTTTTCACTTCTGTTAAATCTTGTTTAAGAATACAGGCTATTTGAACACATAACTAGAGAATCCCAGGTCAACACCCATATCTCCTTTATTTCGCTATTGAATAAAACCGAAAGTAAGTAAAATGATAAAGGTGTGTCAAAATTTTTAATTACCCCGTAAGTGATGTAAACGTTGAAATTCGGGTACACAAAATGATTGTACTTATTGAGACAAAATCATATTTTGTAAGTTGATACGAGCTTTGATTTTATATATTATAATAATCGTTTCGATACCTGTGTCGAAAGTTGTCTCCGTTGAACTTTGCAACTCATACTAAACAAATGTTTTGTTGTTTTTGAAAATGTGAACAACATCCTAATTTTTTTTCTCTTCTCTTAATGTTTTTAAGAATAGAGATTGATTAAACCTATAAATAAAGATCCCTAGGTCGGCACCAAAATCTAATTTATAACTCTATTGAATAAAACCAGAGGTAAGTAAAGTGAAAATTTTACATCAAAAACTTAAACCCTCGGTGATGATGTAAACGATGGAATTTGTGTACAAAAATGTTTTTCCATGGCGAGACCAAATTTTATTGTGTAAGTTGATACGAGCTTCGATTTGATATATTATAGTAGTCGTTTCGATACCCGAGTCAAAAGTTACCTCTCTTGAAATTTGTAACTCATATTTGTTTCATATTTTTTGTTTTTTCGGAACATGAGAACTGCATCCCCTTTCCTTTTCTCTTCTGTTATACCTTGTTTAAGAATACAGGCTATTTGAACACATAACTAGAGAATCCCAGGTCGGCACCCATATCTCCTTTATAGCTCTATTGAATAAAAACGGAAGTAAGTAAAATGATAAAGGTGTGTCAAAAACTTTAATTACCCGGTAAGTAATGTAAACGATGAAATTTGGGTACACAAATGATTTTACTTAGTGAGAAAAAATCCTATTTTGTAAGTTGATACGAGCTTTGAATTTATATATTATAATAATTGTTTCGATACCTGTGTCGAAAGTTTCTCCGTTGAACGTTGCAACTCATATTAAACAAATGTTTTGTTGTTTTTGAAAATGTGAACAACATCCTAATTTGTTTTCTCTTCTCTTAATTTTTTGAAGAATAGAGACTGATTAAACACATAAATAAAGAACCCTAGGTCGGCACCAAAATCTAATTTATAACTCTATTGAATATAACCGGAAGTAAGTAAAGTGAAAATGGTACGTCAAAAACATAAATCCTCGGTGATGATGTAAAGATGGAATTTGTGTACAAAAATGATTTTCCATGGCGAGACCAAATTTTATTGTGTAAGTTGATACGAGCTTTGATTTGATATATTATAGTAGTCGTTTCGATACCCGAGTCAAAAGTTATCTCTTTTGAAATTTGTAACTCATATTTGTTTCATGTTTTTTATTATTTTGGAACAAGAGAACCGCATCCACTTTCCTTTTCTCTTCTGTTATATCTTGTTTAAGAATACAGGCTATTTGAACACATAACTAGAGAAACCCAGGGCGGCACCCATATCTCCTTTATAGCTCTATTGATTAAAACCGAAAGTAAGTAAAATGATAAAGGTATGTCAAAAACTTTAATTACCCGGTAAGTGATGTAAACGATGAAATTTGGGTACACAAAATGATTTTACTTAGTGAGACAAAATCATATTTTGTAAATTGATACGAGCTTTGATTTTATATATTATAATAATCGTTTCGATACTTGAGTCAAAAGTTTTCTCCGTTGAACGTTGCAACTCATATTAACAAACTGTTTTGTTATTTTTGAAAATGTAAATAACATCCACATTTTTTTTCTCCTCTCTTATTTTTTTAAGAATAGAGACTGATTAAACACATAAATAAAGAACCCTAGGTCGGTACCAAAATCTAATTTATAAGTCTATTGAATAAACCTGGAAGTAAGTAAAGTGAAAATGGTACGTCAAAAATTTAAACCCTCGGTGATGATGTAAAGATGGCATTTGTCTACAAATATGAATTTTCCATGGCGGGAGCAAATTTTATTGTGTAACTTGATACGAGCTTCGATTTGATATATTATAGTAGCCGTTTCGATACCCGAGTCAAAAGTTATCTCTTTTGAAATTTGTAACTCATATTTGTTTCATGTTTTTTATTATTTTGGAACAAGAGAAATGCATCCCCTTTCTTTTTCCCTTCTCTTATATCTTCTTTAAGAATTCAGGCTATTTGAACATATAACTAAAGAATCCTAGGTCGGCACCCATATCTCCTTTATTTCTCTATTGAATAAAACTGAAAGTAAGTAAAATGATAAAGGTGTGTCAAAAACTTTAATTACCCGGTAAGTTATGTAAACGATTACATTCGGGTACACAAAATGATTTTACTTAGTGAGACAAAATCATATTTTGTAAGTTGATACGATCTTTGATTTTATATATTTAATAATCGTTTCGATACCTGTGTCGAAAGTTGTCTCCGTTGAACGTTGCAACTCATATTAAACTAATGTTTTGTTGTTTGTGAAAATGTGAACATCATCCAAATTTTTTTTCTCTTCTCTTAATTTTTTTAAGAATAGAGATTGATTAAACATATAAATAAAGGACCCTAGGTCGGCACCAAAATCTAATTTATAACTCTATTGAATAAAACTGGAGGTAAGTAAAGTGAAAATGGTACATCAAAAACTTAAACCCTCGGTGATGATGTAAACGATGGAATTTGTGTACAAAAATGTTTTTCCATGGCGAGACCAAATTTTATTGTGTAAGCTGATACGAGCTTTGATTTGATATATTATAGTAGTCGTTTCGATACCCGAGTCAAAAGTGATCTCTTTTGAAATTTGTAACTCATATTTGTTTCATGTTTTTTATTATTTTGGAACAAGAGAACTGCATCCCCTTTCTTTTTCCCTTCTCTTATATCTTGTTTAAGAATTCAGGCTATTTGAACACATAACTAAAGAATCCTAGGTCGGCACCCATATCTCCTTTATTTCTCTATTGAATAAAACTGAAAGTAAGTAAAATGATAAAGGTGTGTCAAAAACATTAATTACCCGGTAAGTGATGTAAACGATGAAATTCGGGTACACAAAATGATTTTACTTATTGAGACAAAATCATATTTTGTAAATTGATACGAGTTTTGATTTTATATATTATAATAATCGTTTCGATACTTGAGTCAAAAGTTTTCTCCGTTGAACGTTGCAACTCATATTAACCAACTGTTTTGTTGTTTTTGAAAATGTAAATACCATCCACATTTTTTTTCTCCTCTCTTATTTTTTTAAGAATAGAGACTGATTAAACACAAAAATAAAGAACCCTAGGTCGGCACCAAAATCTAATTTATAACTCTATTGAATAAAACTGGAAGTAAGTAAAGTGAAAATGGTACGTCAAAAACTTAAACCCTCGGTGATGATGTAAAGATGGCATTTGTCTACAAAAATAATTTTCCAAGGTGGGAGCAAATTTTATTGTGTAAGTTGATACGAGCTTCGATTTGATATATTATAGTAGTCGTTTCGATACCCGAGTCAAAAGTTATCTCTTTTGAAATTTGTAACTCATATTTGTTTCATATTTTTTGTTTTTTCGGAACATGAGAACTGCATCCCCTTTCCTTTTCTCTTCTGTTATATCTTGTTTACGAATACAGGCTATTTGAACACATAACTAAAGAATCCTAGGTCGGCACCCATATCTCCTTTATTTCTCTATTGAATAAAACTGAAAGTAAGTAAAATGATAAAGGTGTGTCAAAAAAATTAATTACCCGGTAAGTGATGTAAACGATGAAATTCGGGTACACAAAATGATTTTACTTATTGAGACAAAATCATATTTTGTAAATTGATACGAGTTTTGATTTTATATATTATAATAATCGTTTCGATACTTGAGTCAAAAGTTTTCTCCGTTGAATGTTGCAACTCATATTAACCAACTGTTTTGTTGTTTTTGAAAATGTAAATAACATCCACATTTTTTTTCTCCTCTCTTATTTTTTTAAGAATAGAGACTGATTAAACACATAAATAAAGAATCCTAGGTCGGCACGAAAATCTAATTTATAACTCTATTGAATAAAACTAAAAGTAAGTAAAGTGAAAATGGTACGTCAAAAACTTAAACCCTCGGTGATGATGTAAAGATGGCATTTGTCTACAAAAATAATTTTCCAAGGTGGGAGCAAATTTTATTGTGTATGTTGATACGAGCTTCGATTTGATATATTATAGTAATCGTTTCGATACCCTAGTCAAAAGTTATCTCTCTTGAAATTTGTAACTCATATTTGTTTCATGTTTTTTATTATTTTGGAACAAGAGAACTGCATCCCCTTTCTTTTTCTCTTCTGTTATATCTTGTTTAAGAAGACAGGCTATTCGAACACATATCTAGAGAATCCCAGGTCGGCACCCATATCTCCTTTATAGCTCTATTGAATAAAACCGAAAGTAAGTAAAATGATAATGGTGTGTCCAAAACTTTCATTACCCGGTAAGTGATGTAAACAATGAAATTCGGGTACACAAAATGATTTTACTAAGTGAGACAAAATCATATTTTGTAAGTTGATACGAGCTTTGATTTTATATTTTATAATAATCGTTTCGATACTTAAGTCAAAAGTTTTCTCCGTTGAACGTTGCAACTCATATTAACCAACTGTTTTGTTGTTTTTGAAAATGTAAATAACATCCACATTTTTTTTCTCCTCTCTTATTTTTTTAAGAATAGAGACTGATTAAACACATAAATAAAGAACCCTAGGTCAGCACCAAAATCTAATTTATAACTCTATTGAATAAAACTGGAAGTAAGTAAAGTGAAAATGGTACGTCAAAAACATAAACCCTCGGTGATGATGTAAAGATGGCATTTGTCTACAAAAATAATTTTCCAAGGTGGGAGCAAATTTTATTGTGTATATTGATACGAGCTTCGATTTGATATATTATAGTAATCGTTTCGATACCCTAGTCAAAAGTTATCTCTTTTGAAATTTGTAACTCATATTTGTTTCATGTTTTTTATTATTTTGGAACAAGAGAACTGCATCCCCTTTCTTTTTCCCTTCTCTTATATCTTGTTTAAGAATTCAGGCTATTTGAACACATAACTAAAGAATTCTAGGTCGGCACCCATATCTCCTTTATTTCTCTATTAAATAAAACTGAAAGTAAGTAAAATGATAAAGGTGTGTCAAAAACTTTAATTACCCGGTAAGTGATGTAAACGATGAAATTCGCGTACACAAAATGATTTTACTTAGTGAGACAAAATCATATTTTGTAAGTTGATACGAGCTTTGATTTTATATATTATAATAATCGTTTCGATACCTATGTCGAAAGTTGTCTCCGTTGAACGTTGCAACTCATATTAAACAAATGTTTTGTTGTTTTTGAAAATGTGAACAACATCCAAATTTTTTTTTCTATTCTCTTAATTTTTTAAGAATAGAGATTGATTAAAAATATAAATAAAGAACCCTAGGTCGGCACCAAAATCTAATTTATAACTCTATTGAATAAAACCAGAGGTAAGTAAAGTGAAAATGGTACATCAAAAACATAAACCCTCGGTGATGATGTAAACGATGGAATTTGTGTACAAAAATGTTTTTCCATGGCGAGACCAAATTTTATTGTGTAAGTTGATACGAGCTTCGATTTGATATATTATACTAATCGTTTCGATACCCAATTCAAAATTTATCTCTTTTGAAATTTGTAACTCATATTTGTTTCATGTTTTTTATTATTTTGGAACAAGAGAACTGCATCCCCTTTCTTTATCTCTTCTGTTATATCTTGTTTAAGAATACAGGCTATTTGAACACATATCTAGAGAATCCCAGGTAGGCACCCATATCTCCTTTATAGCTCTATTGAATAAAACCGAAAGTAAGTAAAATGATAAAGTGTGTCCAAAACTTTCATTACCCGGTAAGTGAAGTAAACAATGAAATTCGGGTACACAAAATGATTTTACTTAGTGAGACAAAATCATATTTTGTAAGTTGATACGAGCTTTAATTTTATATATTATAATAATCGTTTCGATACTTGAGTCAAAAGTTTTCTCCGTTGAACGTTGCAACTCATATTAACCAACTGTTTTGTTGTTTTTGAAAATGAAAATAACATCCACATTTTTTTTCTCCTCTCTTATTTTTTAAGAATAGAGACGGATTAAACACATAAATAAAGAACCCTAGGTCGATACCAAAATCTAATTTATAACTCTATTGAATAAAACTGGAAGTAAGTAAAGTGAAAATGGTACGTCAAAAATTTAAACCCTCGGTGATGATGTAAAGATGGAATTTGTCTACAAATATGATTTTCCATGGCGGGAGCAAATTTTATTGTGTAGGTTGATACGAGCTTCGATTTGATATATTATAGTAGCCGTTTCGATACCCGAGTCTAAAGTTATCTCTTTTGAAATTTGTAACTAATATTTGTTTCATGTTTTTTATTATTTTGGAACAAGAGAACTGCATCCTCTTTCTTTTTCCCTTCTCTTATATCTTGTTTAAGAATTCAGGCTATTTGAACACATAACTAAAGAATTCTAGGTCGGCACCCATATCTCCTTTATTTCTCTATTGAATAAAACTGAAAGTAAGTAAAATGATAAAGGTGTGTCAAAAACTTTAATTACCCGGTAAGTGATGTAAACGATGAAATTCGGGTACAAAAAATGATTTTATTTAGTGAGACAAAATCATATTTTGTAAGTTGATACGAGCTTTGATTTTATATATTATAATAATCGTTTCGATACCTGTGTCGAAAGTTGTCTCCGTTGAACGTTGCAACTCATATTGAACAAATGTTTTGTTGTTTTTGAAAATGTGAACAACATCCAAATTTTTTTTTCTATTCTCTTAATTTTTTTAAGAATAGAGATTGCTTAAACATATAAATAAAGAACCCTAGGCCGGC
Organism: Hippophae tibetana; assembly: GCA_037013495.1. NCBI lineage: Eukaryota > Viridiplantae > Streptophyta > Magnoliopsida > Rosales > Elaeagnaceae > Hippophae > Hippophae tibetana. The sequence continues at coordinate 40,645,661 of CM072809.1, read as the reverse complement.
ACCAAAATCTAATTTATAACTCTATTGAATAAAACCAGAGGTAAGTAAAGTGAAAATGGTACGTCAAAAACTTAAACCCTCGGTGATGATATAAAGATGGCATTTGTCTACAAAAATAATTTTCCAAGGTGGGAGCAAATTTTATTGTGTATGTTGATACGAGCTTCGATTAGATATATTATAGTAATCGTTTCGATACCCGAGTCTAAAGTTATCTCTTTTGAAATTTGTAACTCATATTTGTTTCATGTTTTTTATTATTTTGGAACAAGAGAACTCCATCCTCTTTCTTTTTCCCTTCTCTTATATCTTGTTTAAGAATTCAGGCTATTTGAACACATAACTAAAGAATTCTAGGTCGGCACCCATATCTCCTTTATTTCTCTATTGAATAAAACTGAAAGTAAGTAAAATGATAAAGGTGTGTCAAAAACTTTAATTACCCGGTAAGTGATGTAAACGATGAAATTCGGGTACACAAAATGATTTTACTTAGTGAGACAAAATCATATTTTGTAAGTTGATACGAGCTTTGATTTTATATATTATAATAATCGTTTCGATACCTGTGTCGAAAGTTGTTTCCGTTGAACGTTGTAACTCATATTGAACAAATGTTTTGTTGTTTGTGAAAATGTGAACAACATCCAATTTTTTTTTCTATTCTCTTAATTTTTTTAAGAATAGAGATTGATTAAACATATAAATAAAGAACCCTAGGTCGGCACCAAAATCTAATTTATAACTCTATTGAATAAAACCAGAGGTAAGTATAGTGAAAATGGTACGTCAAAAACTTAAACCCTCGGTGATGATGTAAAGATGGCATTTGTCTACAAAAATAATTTTCCAAGGTGGGAGCAAATTTTATTGTGTATGTTGATACGAGCTTCGATTTGATATATTATAGTAATCGTTTCGATACCCGACTCAAAATTTATCTCTTTTGAAATTTGTAACTCATATTTGTTTCATGTTTTTTATTATTTTGGAACAAGAAAACTGCATCCCATTTCTTTTTCTCTTCTCTTATATCTTGTTTAAGAATACAGGCTATTTGAACACATAACTAAAGAATCCTAGGTCGGCACCCATATCTCCTTTATTTCTCTATTGAATAAAACTGAAAGTAAGTAAAATGATAAAGGTGTGTCAAAAACTTTAATTACCCGGTAAGTGATGTAAACGATGAAATTCGGGTACACAAAATGATTTTATTTAGTAAGACAAAATCATATTTTGTAAGTTGATACGAGCTTTGATTTTATATATTATAATAATCGTTTCGATACCTGTGTTGAAAGTTGTCTCCGTTGAACGTTTCAACTCATATTAAACAAATGTTTTGTTGTTTTTGAAAATGTGAACAACATCCAAATTTTTTTTTCTATTCTCTTAATTTTTTTAAGAATAGAGATTGATTAAACATATAAATAAAGAACTCTAGGTCGGCACCAAAATCTAATTTATAACCCTATTGAATAAAACCAGAGGTAAGTAAAGTGAAAATGGTACATCAAAAACATAAACCCTCGGTGATGATGTATACGATGGAATTTGTGTACAAAAATGTTTTTCCATGCCGAGACCAAATTTTATTGTGTAAGTTGATACGAGCTTCGATTTGATATATTATAGTAATCGTTTCGATACCCAAGTCAAAAGTTATCTCTCTTGAAATTTGTAACTCATATTTGTTTCATGTTTTTTATTATTTTGGAACAAGAGAACTGCATCCCCTTTCTTTTTCTCTTCTGTTATATCTTGTTTAAGAATACAGGCTATTTGAAAACATAACTAGAGAATCCCAGGTCGGCACCCATATCTCCTTTATAGCTCTATTGAATAAAACCGAAAGTAAGTAAAATGATAAAGGTGTGTCCAAAACTTTCATTTTTTTTCTCCTCTCTTATTTTTTTAAGAATAGAGACTGATTCAACACATAAATAAAGAACCCTAGGTCGGCACCAAAATCTAATTTATAACTCTATTGAATAAAACTGGAAGAAAGTAAAGTGAAAATGGCACGTCAAAAACTTAAACCGTCGGTGATGATGTAAAGATGGCATTTGTCTACAAAAATGATTTTCCATGGCAGGAGCAAATTTTATTGTGTATGTTGATACGAGCTTCGATTTGATATATTATAGTAATCGTTTTGATACCCTAGTCAAAAGTTATCTCTCTTGAAATTTGTAACTCATATTTGTTTCATGTTTTTTATTATTTTGGAACAAGAGAACTGCATCCCTTTTCTTTTTCTCTTCTGTTATATCTTGTTTAAGAATACAGGCTATTTGAACACATAACTAAAGAGTCCTAGGTCGGCACCCATATCTCCTTTATTTCTCTATTGAATAAAATTGGAAGTAAGTAAAGTGAAAATGGTACGTCAAAAACTTAAACCGTCGGTGATGATGTAAAGATGGCATTTGTCTACAAAAATGATTTTCCATGGCGGGAGCAAATTTTATTGTGTAAGTTGATACGAGCTTCGATTTGATATATTATAGTAGTCGTATCGATACCCGAGTCAAAAGTTATCTCTTTTGAAATTTGTAACTCATATTTGTTTCATGTTTTTTATTATTTTGGAACAAGAAAACTGCATCCCATTTCTTTTTCTCTTCTCTTATATCTTGTTTAAGAATACAGGCTATTTGAACACATAACTACAGAATCCTAGGTCGGCACCCATATCTCCTTTATTTCTCTATTGAATAAAACTGAAAGTAAGTAAAATGATAAAGGTGTGTCAAAAACTTTAATTACCCAGTAAGAGATGTAAACAATGAAATTCGGGTACACAAAATGATTTTATTTTGTGAGACAAAATCATATTTTGTAATATGATACGAGTTTTGATTTTATATATTATAATAATCGTTTCGATACCAGTGTCGAAAGTTGTCACCGTTGACCGTTGCAACTCATATTAAACAAATGTTTTGTTGTTTTTGAAAATGTGAACAACATCCAAATTTTTTTCTATTCTCTTATTTTTTTTAAGAATAGAGGCTGATTAAACACATAAATAAAGAACCCTAGGTCGGCACCAAAATCTAATTTATAACTCTATTGTATAAAATTGGAAGTAAGTAAAGTGAAAATGGTACGTCAAAAACTTAAACCGTCGGTGATGATGTAAAGATGGCATTTGTCTACAAAAATGATTTTCCATGGCGGGAGCAATTTTTATTGTCTAAGTTGATACGAGCTTCAATTTGATATATTATAGTAATTGTTTCGATACCCTAGTCAAAAGTTATCTCTCTTGAAATTTGTAACTCATATTTGTTTCATGTTTTTTATTATTTTGGAACAAGAGAACTGCATCCCCTTTCTTTTTCTCTTCTGTTATATCTTGTTTAAGAATACAGGCTATTTGAACACATAACTAAAGAATCCTAGGTCGGCATTTATATCTCCTTTATTTCTCTATTGAATAAAACTGGAAGTAAGTAAAGTGAAAATGGTACGTCAAAAACTTAAACCGTCGGTGATGATGTAAAGATGGCATTTGTCTACAAAAATGATTTTCCATGGCGGGAGCAAATTTTATTGTGTAAGTTGATACGAGCTTCGTTTTGATATATTATAGTAGTCATATCGATACCCGAGTCAAAAGTTATCTCTTTTGAAATTTGTAACTCATATTTGTTTCATGTTTTTTATTATTTTGGAACAAGAGAACTACATCCCATTTCTTTTTCTCTTCTCTTATATCTGTATTAAGAATACAGGCTATTTGAACACATAACTACAGAATCCAAGGTCGGCACCCATATCTCCTTTATTTCTCTATTGAATAAAACTGAAAGTAAGTAAAATGATAAAGGTGTGTCAAAAACTTTAATTACCTGGTAAGAGATGTAAACAATGAAATTCGGGTACGCAAAATGATTTTATTTAGTGAGACAAAATCATATTTTGTAAGTTGATACGAGCTTTGATTTTATATATTATAATAATCGTTTCGATACCTATGTCGAAAGTTGTCTCCGTTTAACGTTGCAACTCATATTAAACAAATGTTTTGTTGTTTTTGAAAATGTGAACAACATCCACATTTTTTTTCTATTCTCTTAATTTTTTTAAGAATAGAGATTGATTAAACATATAAATAAAGAACCCTTGGTCGGCACCAAAATCTAATTTATAACTCTATTGAATAAAACCAGAGGTAAGTAAAGTGAAAATGGTACATCAAAAACTTAAACCCTCGGTGATGATGTAAACGATGGAATTTGTGTACAAAAATGTTTTTCCATGGCGAGACCAAATTTTATTGTGTAAGTTGATACGAGCTTCGATTTGATATATTATAGTAATCGTTTCGATACCTTAGTCAAAAGTTATCTCTCTTGAAATTTGTAACTCATATTTGTTTCATGTTTTTTATTATTTTGGAACAAGAGAACTGCATCCCCTTTCTTTTTCTCTTCTGTTATATCTTGTTTAAGAATACAAGCTATTTGACCACATAACTAGAGAATCCCAGGTCGGTGATGAGTGCTCAAACAAGCCAAGATTAATCAGGTGGGTCTTACTCTTACAAGAATTTGACCTAGAAATCAAGGATAAGAAAGGCAGTGAAAACTTAGTAGCTGACCATTTGTCTAGGTTGATTTCTGACTTCAATTCTCTTAAAGATGAGAGTAATGAAGATATAGTTGAAACATTTCCTGATGAACAGTTATTTTTCATAGGTCCGAACCCATGGTATGCTGATATTGTAAATTATCTTGCCACTGGTGTTTTGCGACCTAACACTTCATATCAGGACAAGAAAAGGTTTTTTAAACCTATTAATGACTATTTCTGGGATGACCCTTATTTATAAAAGATTGGTCAAGATCAAGTCATCCGGAGATGTGTACCTGAAGAAGAACATAAGAGCATTCTAACTTTTTGTCATAAACTTCATTGTGGGGGTCATTTTGGAGGTGAAAAGACAACCCGTAAGGTATTACAGTCTGGATTCTTTTGGCCCACTCTTTTTAAAGATGCTCATATGTTTTGTGCACAATGTGATATATGTCAAAGAACAGGAAACATAAGCAAAAGAGATGAAATGCCTTTGACATCTAATTTAGTTATTGAACTCTTTGATGTATGGGGGATTGACTTTATGGGTTCTTTTCCCCCATCTAATGGTTTTCAATACATTTTGGTTGCTGTGGATTATGTGTCCAAGTGGGTAGAAGCTATCCCCACCAAAACCAATGATGCTAATGTTGTTGTGAAATTCTTGAAAGATTTAATATTCAATAGGTTCGGAACGCCTAGAGCTATAATAAGTGATGGAGGTAGCCATTTTTGTAACAAACTCTTTGATGGAGTACTAAACAAGTACAACATCACACATAAAGTAGCTACTCCATATCATCCTCAAACTTCCGGTTTAGTGGAAGTAAGTAATAGGCAAATTAAGGGAATAGCCATTTTTAAGAATAGAGACTGATTAAACACATAAATAAAGAACCCTAGGTCGGCAACGAAATCTAATATATAACTCTATTGATAAAACATGAAGTAAGTAAAGTGAAAATGGTACGTCAAAAACTTAAACTCTCGGTGATGATGTAAATATGGAATTTGTGTACGAAAATGATTTTCCATGGCGGGAGAAAATTTTATTGTGTATATTGATACGAGCTTCGATTTGATATATTATAGTAATCGTTTTGATACACGATTCAAAAGTTATCTTTCTTGAAATTTGTAACTCGTATTTGTTTCATGTTTTTTATTATTTTGGAAGGAGAGAACTACGTCCCCTTTCTTTTTCTCTTCTGTTATATCTTGTTTAAGAATACAGGCTATTTGAACACATAACTAAAGAATCCTAGGTCGGCACCCATATTCTCTTTTATTGCTCTATTGAATTAAAACGGAAGTAAGTAAAATGGTAAAGGTGTGTCAAAAACTTTAATTACCCGGTAAGTGATGTAAACGATGAAATTCGGGTACACAAATAATTTTACTTAGTGAGACGAAATCATATTTTGAAAGTTGATACGAGCTTTGATTTTATATATTATAATAATCATTTCGATACTTGAGTCAAATGTTTTCTCCGTTGAACGTTGCAACTCAAATTAACCAACTGTTTTGTTGTTTTTGAAAATGTAAACAACATCCACATTTTTTTTCTCCTCTCTTATTTTTTTAAGAATAGAGACTCATTAAACACATAAATAAAGAACCCTAGTTCGGCACCAAAATCTAATTTATAACTCTATTGAATAAACTGGAAGTAAGTAAAGTGAAAATGGTACGTCAAAAACATAAACCCTTGGTGATGATGTAAATATGGAAATTGTGTACAAAAATGATTTTCCATGGCGGGAACAAATTTTATTGTGTATGTTGATACGAGCTTTGATTTGATATATTATAGTAATCGTTTCGATACCCGAGTCAAAAGTTATCTCTTTTGAAATTTGCAACTCATATTTGTTTCATGTTTTTTATTATTTCGGAACATGAGAACTGCATCCCCTTTCTTTTTCTCTTCTGTTATATCTTGTTTAAGAATACAGGCTATTTGAACACATAAGTAAAGAATCCTAGGTCGGCACCCATATCTCCTTTATAGCTCTATTGAATAAAACCGGAAGTAAGTAAAATGATAAAGGTGTGTCAAAAACTTTAATTACCCGGTAAGTGATGTAAACGATGAAATTCGGGTACGCAAATGATTTTATTTTGTGAGAAAAAATCCTATTTTGTAAGTTGATATGACTTTTGATTTTATATATTATAATAATCGTTTCGATACCTGTGTTAAAAGTTTTCTCCGTTGAACGTTGCAACTCATATTAATCAATTGTTTTGTTGTTTTTGAAAATGTGAACAACATCCACATTTTTTTTCTCCTCTCTTATTTTTTTAAGAATAGAGACTGATTCAACACATAAATAAAGAACCCTAGGTCGGCACCAAAATCTAATTTATAACTCTATTGAATAAAACTGGAAGAAAGTAAAGTGAAAATGGCACGTCAAAAACTTAAACCGTCGGTGATGATGTAAAGATGGCATTTGTCTACAAAAATGATTTTCCATGGCAGGAGCAAATTTTATTGTGTATGTTGATACGAGCTTCGATTTGATATATTATAGTAATCGTTTTGATACCCTAGTCAAAAGTTATCTCTCTTGAAATTTGTAACTCATATTTGTTTCATGTTTTTTATTATTTTGGAACAAGAGAACTGCATCCCTTTTCTTTTTCTCTTCTGTTATATCTTGTTTAAGAATACAGGCTATTTGAACACATAACTAAAGAGTCCTAGGTCGGCACCCATATCTCCTTTATTTCTCTATTGAATAAAATTGGAAGTAAGTAAAGTGAAAATGGTACGTCAAAAACTTAAACCGTCGGTGATGATGTAAAGATGGCATTTGTCTACAAAAATGATTTTCCATGGCGGGAGCAAATTTTATTGTGTAAGTTGATACGAGCTTCGATTTGATATATTATAGTAGTCGTATCGATACCCGAGTCAAAAGTTATCTCTTTTGAAATTTGTAACTCATATTTGTTTCATGTTTTTTATTATTTTGGAAGGAGAGAACTACGTCCCCTTTCTTTTTCTCTTCTGTTATATCTTGTTTAAGAATACAGGCTATTTGAACACATAACTAAAGAATCCTAGGTCGGCACCCATATTCTCTTTTATTGCTCTATTGAATTAAAACGGAAGTAAGTAAAATGGTAAAGGTGTGTCAAAAACTTTAATTACCCGGTAAGTGATGTAAACGATGAAATTCGGGTACACAAATAATTTTACTTAGTGAGACGAAATCATATTTTGAAAGTTGATACGAGCTTTGATTTTATATATTATAATAATCATTTCGATACTTGAGTCAAATGTTTTCTCCGTTGAACGTTGCAACTCAAATTAACCAACTGTTTTGTTGTTTTTGAAAATGTAAACAACATCCACATTTTTTTTCTCCTCTCTTATTTTTTTAAGAATAGAGACTCATTAAACACATAAATAAAGAACCCTAGTTCGGCACCAAAATCTAATTTATAACTCTATTGAATAAACTGGAAGTAAGTAAAGTGAAAATGGTACGTCAAAAACATAAACCCTTGGTGATGATGTAAATATGGAAATTGTGTACAAAAATGATTTTCCATGGCGGGAACAAATTTTATTGTGTATGTTGATACGAGCTTTGATTTGATATATTATAGTAATCGTTTCGATACCCGAGTCAAAAGTTATCTCTTTTGAAATTTGCAACTCATATTTGTTTCATGTTTTTTATTATTTCGGAACATGAGAACTGCATCCCCTTTCTTTTTCTCTTCTGTTATATCTTGTTTAAGAATACAGGCTATTTGAACACATAAGTAAAGAATCCTAGGTCGGCACCCATATCTCCTTTATAGCTCTATTGAATAAAACCGGAAGTAAGTAAAATGATAAAGGTGTGTCAAAAACTTTAATTACCCGGTAAGTGATGTAAACGATGAAATTCGGGTACGCAAATGATTTTATTTTGTGAGAAAAAATCCTATTTTGTAAGTTGATATGACTTTTGATTTTATATATTATAATAATCGTTTCGATACCTGTGTTAAAAGTTTTCTCCGTTGAACGTTGCAACTCATATTAATCAATTGTTTTGTTGTTTTTGAAAATGTGAACAACATCCACATTTTTTTTCTCCTCTCTTATTTTTTTAAGAATAGAGACTGATTCAACACATAAATAAAGAACCCTAGGTCGGCACCAAAATCTAATTTATAACTCTATTGAATAAAACTGGAAGAAAGTAAAGTGAAAATGGCACGTCAAAAACTTAAACCGTCGGTGATGATGTAAAGATGGCATTTGTCTACAAAAATGATTTTCCATGGCAGGAGCAAATTTTATTGTGTATGTTGATACGAGCTTCGATTTGATATATTATAGTAATCGTTTTGATACCCTAGTCAAAAGTTATCTCTCTTGAAATTTGTAACTCATATTTGTTTCATGTTTTTTATTATTTTGGAACAAGAGAACTGCATCCCTTTTCTTTTTCTCTTCTGTTATATCTTGTTTAAGAATACAGGCTATTTGAACACATAACTAAAGAGTCCTAGGTCGGCACCCATATCTCCTTTATTTCTCTATTGAATAAAATTGGAAGTAAGTAAAGTGAAAATGGTACGTCAAAAACTTAAACCGTCGGTGATGATGTAAAGATGGCATTTGTCTACAAAAATGATTTTCCATGGCGGGAGCAAATTTTATTGTGTAAGTTGATACGAGCTTCGATTTGATATATTATAGTAGTCGTATCGATACCCGAGTCAAAAGTTATCTCTTTTGAAATTTGTAACTCATATTTGTTTCATGTTTTTTATTATTTTGGAAGGAGAGAACTACGTCCCCTTTCTTTTTCTCTTCTGTTATATCTTGTTTAAGAATACAGGCTATTTGAACACATAACTAAAGAATCCTAGGTCGGCACCCATATTCTCTTTTATTGCTCTATTGAATTAAAACGGAAGTAAGTAAAATGGTAAAGGTGTGTCAAAAACTTTAATTACCCGGTAAGTGATGTAAACGATGAAATTCGGGTACACAAATAATTTTACTTAGTGAGACGAAATCATATTTTGAAAGTTGATACGAGCTTTGATTTTATATATTATAATAATCATTTCGATACTTGAGTCAAATGTTTTCTCCGTTGAACGTTGCAACTCAAATTAACCAACTGTTTTGTTGTTTTTGAAAATGTAAACAACATCCACATTTTTTTTCTCCTCTCTTATTTTTTTAAGAATAGAGACTCATTAAACACATAAATAAAGAACCCTAGTTCGGCACCAAAATCTAATTTATAACTCTATTGAATAAACTGGAAGTAAGTAAAGTGAAAATGGTACGTCAAAAACATAAACCCTTGGTGATGATGTAAATATGGAAATTGTGTACAAAAATGATTTTCCATGGCGGGAACAAATTTTATTGTGTATGTTGATACGAGCTTTGATTTGATATATTATAGTAATCGTTTCGATACCCGAGTCAAAAGTTATCTCTTTTGAAATTTGCAACTCATATTTGTTTCATGTTTTTTATTATTTCGGAACATGAGAACTGCATCCCCTTTCTTTTTCTCTTCTGTTATATCTTGTTTAAGAATACAGGCTATTTGAACACATAAGTAAAGAATCCTAGGTCGGCACCCATATCTCCTTTATAGCTCTATTGAATAAAACCGGAAGTAAGTAAAATGATAAAGGTGTGTCAAAAACTTTAATTACCCGGTAAGTGATGTAAACGATGAAATTCGGGTACGCAAATGATTTTATTTTGTGAGAAAAAATCCTATTTTGTAAGTTGATATGACTTTTGATTTTATATATTATAATAATCGTTTCGATACCTGTGTTAAAAGTTTTCTCCATTGAACGTTGCAACTCATATTAATCAATTGTTTTGTTGTTTTTGAAAATGTGAACAACATCCACATTTTTTTTCTCCTCTCTTATTTTTTTAAGAATAGAGACTGATTCAACACATAAATAAAGAACCCTAGGTCGGCACCAAAATCTAATTTATAACTCTATTGAATAAAACTGGAAGAAAGTAAAGTGAAAATGGCACGTCAAAAACTTAAACCGTCGGTGATGATGTAAAGATGGCATTTGTCTACAAAAATGATTTTCCATGGCAGGAGCAAATTTTATTGTGTATGTTGATACGAGCTTCGATTTGATATATTATAGTAATCGTTTTGATACCCTAGTCAAAAGTTATCTCTCTTGAAATTTGTAACTCATATTTGTTTCATGTTTTTTATTATTTTGGAACAAGAGAACTGCATCCCTTTTCTTTTTCTCTTCTGTTATATCTTGTTTAAGAATACAGGCTATTTGAACACATAACTAAAGAGTCCTAGGTCGGCACCCATATCTCCTTTATTTCTCTATTGAATAAAATTGGAAGTAAGTAAAGTGAAAATGGTACGTCAAAAACTTAAACCGTCGGTGATGATGTAAAGATGGCATTTGTCTACAAAAATGATTTTCCATGGCGGGAGCAAATTTTATTGTGTAAGTTGATACGAGCTTCGATTTGATATATTATAGTAGTCGTATCGATACCCGAGTCAAAAGTTATCTCTTTTGAAATTTGTAACTCATATTTGTTTCATGTTTTTTATTATTTTGGAACAAGAAAACTGCATCCCATTTCTTTTTCTCTTCTCTTATATCTTGTTTAAGAATACAGGCTATTTGAACACATAACTACAGAATCCTAGGTCGGCACCCATATCTCCTTTATTTCTCTATTGAATAAAACTGAAAGTAAGTAAAATGATAAAGGTGTGTCAAAAACTTTAATTACCCAGTAAGAGATGTAAACAATGAAATTCGGGTACACAAAATGATTTTATTTTGTGAGACAAAATCATATTTTGTAATATGATACGAGTTTTGATTTTATATATTATAATAATCGTTTCGATACCAGTGTCGAAAGTTGTCACCGTTGACCGTTGCAACTCATATTAAACAAATGTTTTGTTGTTTTTGAAAATGTGAACAACATCCAAATTTTTTTCTATTCTCTTATTTTTTTTAAGAATAGAGGCTGATTAAACACATAAATAAAGAACCCTAGGTCGGCACCAAAATCTAATTTATAACTCTATTGTATAAAATTGGAAGTAAGTAAAGTGAAAATGGTACGTCAAAAACTTAAACCGTCGGTGATGATGTAAAGATGGCATTTGTCTACAAAAATGATTTTCCATGGCGGGAGCAATTTTTATTGTCTAAGTTGATACGAGCTTCAATTTGATATATTATAGTAATTGTTTCGATACCCTAGTCAAAAGTTATCTCTCTTGAAATTTGTAACTCATATTTGTTTCATGTTTTTTATTATTTTGGAACAAGAGAACTGCATCCCCTTTCTTTTTCTCTTCTGTTATATCTTGTTTAAGAATACAGGCTATTTGAACACATAACTAAAGAATCCTAGGTCGGCATTTATATCTCCTTTATTTCTCTATTGAATAAAACTGGAAGTAAGTAAAGTGAAAATGGTACGTCAAAAACTTAAACCGTCGGTGATGATGTAAAGATGGCATTTGTCTACAAAAATGATTTTCCATGGCGGGAGCAAATTTTATTGTGTAAGTTGATACGAGCTTCGTTTTGATATATTATAGTAGTCATATCGATACCCGAGTCAAAAGTTATCTCTTTTGAAATTTGTAACTCATATTTGTTTCATGTTTTTTATTATTTTGGAACAAGAGAACTACATCCCATTTCTTTTTCTCTTCTCTTATATCTGTATTAAGAATACAGGCTATTTGAACACATAACTACAGAATCCAAGGTCGGCACCCATATCTCCTTTATTTCTCTATTGAATAAAACTGAAAGTAAGTAAAATGATAAAGGTGTGTCAAAAACTTTAATTACCTGGTAAGAGATGTAAACAATGAAATTCGGGTACGCAAAATGATTTTATTTAGTGAGACAAAATCATATTTTGTAAGTTGATACGAGCTTTGATTTTATATATTATAATAATCGTTTCGATACCTATGTCGAAAGTTGTCTCCGTTTAACGTTGCAACTCATATTAAACAAATGTTTTGTTGTTTTTGAAAATGTTAACAACATCCACATTTTTTTTCTATTCTCTTAATTTTTTTAAGAATAGAGATTGATTAAACATATAAATAAAGAACCCTTGGTCGGCACCAAAATCTAATTTATAACTCTATTGAATAAAACCAGAGGTAAGTAAAGTGAAAATGGTACATCAAAAACTTAAACCCTCGGTGATGATGTAAACGATGGAATTTGTGTACAAAAATGTTTTTCCATGGCGAGACCAAATTTTATTGTGTAAGTTGATACGAGCTTCGATTTGATATATTATAGTAATCGTTTCGATACCTTAGTCAAAAGTTATCTCTCTTGAAATTTGTAACTCATATTTGTTTCATGTTTTTTATTATTTTGGAACAAGAGAACTGCATCCCCTTTCTTTTTCTCTTCTGTTATATCTTGTTTAAGAATACAAGCTATTTGACCACATAACTAGAGAATCCCAGGTCGGTGATGAGTGCTCAAACAAGCCAAGATTAATCAGGTGGGTCTTATTCTTACAAGAATTTGACCTAGAAATCAAGGATAAGAAAGGCAGTGAAAACTTAGTAGCTGACCATTTGTCTAGGTTGATTTCTGACTTCAATTCTCTTAAAGATGAGAGTAATGAAGATATAGTTGAAACATTTCCTGATGAACAGTTATTTTTCATAGGTCCGAACCCATGGTATGCTGATATTGTAAATTATCTTGCCACTGGTGTTTTGCGACCTAACACTTCATATCAGGACAAGAAAAGGTTTTTTAAACCTATTAATGACTATTTCTGGGATGACCCTTATTTATAAAAGATTGGTCAAGATCAAGTCATCCGGAGATGTGTACCTGAAGAAGAACATAAGAGCATTCTAACTTTTTGTCATAAACTTCATTGTGGGGGTCATTTTGGAGGTGAAAAGACAACCCGTAAGGTATTACAGTCTGGATTCTTTTGGCCCACTCTTTTTAAAGATGCTCATATGTTTTGTGCACAATGTGATATATGTCAAAGAACAGGAAACATAAGCAAAAGAGATGAAATGCCTTTGACATCTAATTTAGTTATTGAACTCTTTGATGTATGGGGGATTGACTTTATGGGTTCTTTTCCCCCATCTAATGGTTTTCAATACATTTTGGTTGCTGTGGATTATGTGTCCAAGTGGGTAGAAGCTATCCCCACCAAAACCAATGATGCTAATGTTGTTGTGAAATTCTTGAAAGATTTAATATTCAATAGGTTCGGAACGCCTAGAGCTATAATAAGTGATGGAGGTAGCCATTTTTGTAACAAACTCTTTGATGGAGTACTAAACAAGTACAACATCACACATAAAGTAGCTATTCCATATCATCCTCAAACTTCCGGTTTAGTGGAAGTAAGTAATAGGCAAATTAAGGGAATAGCCATTTTTAAGAATAGAGACTGATTAAACACATAAATAAAGAACCCTAGGTCGGCAACGAAATCTAATATATAACTCTATTGATAAAACATGAAGTAAGTAAAGTGAAAATGGTACGTCAAAAACTTAAACTCTCGGTGATGATGTAAATATGGAATTTGTGTACGAAAATGATTTTCCATGGCGGGAGAAAATTTTATTGTGTATATTGATACGAGCTTCGATTTGATATATTATAGTAATCGTTTTGATACACGATTCAAAAGTTATCTTTCTTGAAATTTGTAACTCGTATTTGTTTCATGTTTTTTATTATTTTGGAAGGAGAGAACTACGTCCCCTTTCTTTTTCTCTTCTGTTATATCTTGTTTAAGAATACAGGCTATTTGAACACATAACTAAAGAATCCTAGGTCGGCACCCATATTCTCTTTTATTGCTCTATTGAATTAAAACGAAAGTAAGTAAAATGGTAAAGGTGTGTCAAAAACTTTAATTACCCGGTAAGTGATGTAAACGATGAAATTCGGGTACACAAATAATTTTACTTAGTGAGACGAAATCATATTTTGAAAGTTGATACGAGCTTTGATTTTATATATTATAATAATCATTTCGATACTTGAGTCAAATGTTTTCTCCGTTGAACGTTGCAACTCAAATTAACCAACTGTTTTGTTGTTTTTGAAAATGTAAACAACATCCACATTTTTTTTCTCCTCTCTTATTTTTTTAAGAATAGAGACTCATTAAACACATAAATAAAGAACCCTAGTTCGGCACCAAAATCTAATTTATAACTCTATTGAATAAACTGGAAGTAAGTAAAGTGAAAATGGTACGTCAAAAACATAAACCCTTGGTGATGATGTAAATATGGAAATTGTGTACAAAAATGATTTTCCATGGCGGGAACAAATTTTATTGTGTATGTTGATACGAGCTTTGATTTGATATATTATAGTAATCGTTTCGATACCCGAGTCAAAAGTTATCTCTTTTGAAATTTGCAACTCATATTTGTTTCATGTTTTTTATTATTTCGGAACATGAGAACTGCATCCCCTTTCTTTTTCTCTTCTGTTATATCTTGTTTAAGAATACAGGCTATTTGAACACATAAGTAAAGAATCCTAGGTCGGCACCCATATCTCCTTTATAGCTCTATTGAATAAAACCGGAAGTAAGTAAAATGATAAAGGTGTGTCAAAAACTTTAATTACCCGGTAAGTGATGTAAACGATGAAATTCGGGTACGCAAATGATTTTATTTTGTGAGAAAAAATCCTATTTTGTAAGTTGATATGACTTTTGATTTTATATATTATAATAATCGTTTCGATACCTGTGTTAAAAGTTTTCTCCGTTGAACGTTGCAACTCATATTAATCAATTGTTTTGTTGTTTTTGAAAATGTGAACAACATCCACATTTTTTTTCTCCTCTCTTATTTTTTTAAGAATAGAGACTGATTCAACACATAAATAAAGAACCCTAGGTCGGCACCAAAATCTAATTTATAACTCTATTGAATAAAACTGGAAGAAAGTAAAGTGAAAATGGCACGTCAAAAACTTAAACCGTCGGTGATGATGTAAAGATGGCATTTGTCTACAAAAATGATTTTCCATGGCAGGAGCAAATTTTATTGTGTATGTTGATACGAGCTTCGATTTGATATATTATAGTAATCGTTTTGATACCCTAGTCAAAAGTTATCTCTCTTGAAATTTGTAACTCATATTTGTTTCATGTTTTTTATTATTTTGGAACAAGAGAACTGCATCCCTTTTCTTTTTCTCTTCTGTTATATCTTGTTTAAGAATACAGGCTATTTGAACACATAACTAAAGAGTCCTAGGTCGGCACCCATATCTCCTTTATTTCTCTATTGAATAAAATTGGAAGTAAGTAAAGTGAAAATGGTACGTCAAAAACTTAAACCGTCGGTGATGATGTAAAGATGGCATTTGTCTACAAAAATGATTTTCCATGGCGGGAGCAATTTTTATTGTCTAAGTTGATACGAGCTTCAATTTGATATATTATAGTAATTGTTTCGATACCCTAGTCAAAAGTTATCTCTCTTGAAATTTGTAACTCATATTTGTTTCATGTTTTTTATTATTTTGGAACAAGAGAACTGCATCCCCTTTCTTTTTCTCTTCTGTTATATCTTGTTTAAGAATACAGGCTATTTGAACACATAACTAAAGAATCCTAGGTCGGCATTTATATCTCCTTTATTTCTCTATTGAATAAAACTGGAAGTAAGTAAAGTGAAAATGGTACGTCAAAAACTTAAACCGTCGGTGATGATGTAAAGATGGCATTTGTCTACAAAAATGATTTTCCATGGCGGGAGCAAATTTTATTGTGTAAGTTGATACGAGCTTCGTTTTGATATATTATAGTAGTCATATCGATACCCGAGTCAAAAGTTATCTCTTTTGAAATTTGTAACTCATATTTGTTTCATGTTTTTTATTATTTTGGAACAAGAGAACTACATCCCATTTCTTTTTCTCTTCTCTTATATCTGTATTAAGAATACAGGCTATTTGAACACATAACTACAGAATCCAAGGTCGGCACCCATATCTCCTTTATTTCTCTATTGAATAAAACTGAAAGTAAGTAAAATGATAAAGGTGTGTCAAAAACTTTAATTACCTGGTAAGAGATGTAAACAATGAAATTCGGGTACGCAAAATGATTTTATTTAGTGAGACAAAATCATATTTTGTAAGTTGATACGAGCTTTGATTTTATATATTATAATAATCGTTTCGATACCTATGTCGAAAGTTGTCTCCGTTTAACGTTGCAACTCATATTAAACAAATGTTTTGTTGTTTTTGAAAATGTGAACAACATCCACATTTTTTTTCTATTCTCTTAATTTTTTTAAGAATAGAGATTGATTAAACATATAAATAAAGAACCCTTGGTCGGCACCAAAATCTAATTTATAACTCTATTGAATAAAACCAGAGGTAAGTAAAGTGAAAATGGTACATCAAAAACTTAAACCCTCGGTGATGATGTAAACGATGGAATTTGTGTACAAAAATGTTTTTCCATGGCGAGACCAAATTTTATTGTGTAAGTTGATACGAGCTTCGATTTGATATATTATAGTAATCGTTTCGATACCTTAGTCAAAAGTTATCTCTCTTGAAATTTGTAACTCATATTTGTTTCATGTTTTTTATTATTTTGGAACAAGAGAACTGCATCCCCTTTCTTTTTCTCTTCTGTTATATCTTGTTTAAGAATACAAGCTATTTGACCACATAACTAGAGAATCCCAGGTCGGTGATGAGTGCTCAAACAAGCCAAGATTAATCAGGTGGGTCTTACTCTTACAAGAATTTGACCTAGAAATCAAGGATAAGAAAGGCAGTGAAAACTTAGTAGCTGACCATTTGTCTAGGTTGATTTCTGACTTCAATTCTCTTAAAGATGAGAGTAATGAAGATATAGTTGAAACATTTCCTGATGAACAGTTATTTTTCATAGGTCCGAACCCATGGTATGCTGATATTGTAAATTATCTTGCCACTGGTGTTTTGCGACCTAACACTTCATATCAGGACAAGAAAAGGTTTTTTAAACCTATTAATGACTATTTCTGGGATGACCCTTATTTATAAAAGATTGGTCAAGATCAAGTCATCCGGAGATGTGTACCTGAAGAAGAACATAAGAGCATTCTAACTTTTTGTCATAAACTTCATTGTGGGGGTCATTTTGGAGGTGAAAAGACAACCCGTAAGGTATTACAGTCTGGATTCTTTTGGCCCACTCTTTTTAAAGATGCTCATATGTTTTGTGCACAATGTGATATATGTCAAAGAACAGGAAACATAAGCAAAAGAGATGAAATGCCTTTGACATCTAATTTAGTTATTGAACTCTTTGATGTATGGGGGATTGACTTTATGGGTTCTTTTCCCCCATCTAATGGTTTTCAATACATTTTGGTTGCTGTGGATTATGTGTCCAAGTGGGTAGAAGCTATCCCCACCAAAACCAATGATGCTAATGTTGTTGTGAAATTCTTGAAAGATTTAATATTCAATAGGTTCGGAACGCCTAGAGCTATAATAAGTGATGGAGGTAGCCATTTTTGTAACAAACTCTTTGATGGAGTACTAAACAAGTACAACATCACACATAAAGTAGCTACTCCATATCATCCTCAAACTTCCGGTTTAGTGGAAGTAAGTAATAGGCAAATTAAGGGAATAGCCATTTTTAAGAATAGAGACTGATTAAACACATAAATAAAGAACCCTAGGTCGGCAACGAAATCTAATATATAACTCTATTGATAAAACATGAAGTAAGTAAAGTGAAAATGGTACGTCAAAAACTTAAACTCTCGGTGATGATGTAAATATGGAATTTGTGTACGAAAATGATTTTCCATGGCGGGAGAAAATTTTATTGTGTATATTGATACGAGCTTCGATTTGATATATTATAGTAATCGTTTTGATACACGATTCAAAAGTTATCTTTCTTGAAATTTGTAACTCGTATTTGTTTCATGTTTTTTATTATTTTGGAAGGAGAGAACTACGTCCCCTTTCTTTTTCTCTTCTGTTATATCTTGTTTAAGAATACAGGCTATTTGAACACATAACTAAAGAATCCTAGGTCGGCACCCATATTCTCTTTTATTGCTCTATTGAATTAAAACGGAAGTAAGTAAAATGGTAAAGGTGTGTCAAAAACTTTAATTACCCGGTAAGTGATGTAAACGATGAAATTCGGGTACACAAATAATTTTACTTAGTGAGACGAAATCATATTTTGAAAGTTGATACGAGCTTTGATTTTATATATTATAATAATCATTTCGATACTTGAGTCAAATGTTTTCTCCGTTGAACGTTGCAACTCAAATTAACCAACTGTTTTGTTGTTTTTGAAAATGTAAACAACATCCACATTTTTTTTCTCCTCTCTTATTTTTTTAAGAATAGAGACTCATTAAACACATAAATAAAGAACCCTAGTTCGGCACCAAAATCTAATTTATAACTCTATTGAATAAACTGGAAGTAAGTAAAGTGAAAATGGTACGTCAAAAACATAAACCCTTGGTGATGATGTAAATATGGAAATTGTGTACAAAAATGATTTTCCATGGCGGGAACAAATTTTATTGTGTATGTTGATACGAGCTTTGATTTGATATATTATAGTAATCGTTTCGATACCCGAGTCAAAAGTTATCTCTTTTGAAATTTGCAACTCATATTTGTTTCATGTTTTTTATTATTTCGGAACATGAGAACTGCATCCCCTTTCTTTTTCTCTTCTGTTATATCTTGTTTAAGAATACAGGCTATTTGAACACATAAGTAAAGAATCCTAGGTCGGCACCCATATCTCCTTTATAGCTCTATTGAATAAAACCGGAAGTAAGTAAAATGATAAAGGTGTGTCAAAAACTTTAATTACCCGGTAAGTGATGTAAACGATGAAATTCGGGTACGCAAATGATTTTATTTTGTGAGAAAAAATCCTATTTTGTAAGTTGATATGACTTTTGATTTTATATATTATAATAATCGTTTCGATACCTGTGTTAAAAGTTTTCTCCGTTGAACGTTGCAACTCATATTAATCAATTGTTTTGTTGTTTTTGAAAATGTGAACAACATCCACATTTTTTTTCTCCTCTCTTATTTTTTTAAGAATAGAGACTGATTCAACACATAAATAAAGAACCCTAGGTCGGCACCAAAATCTAATTTATAACTCTATTGAATAAAACTGGAAGAAAGTAAAGTGAAAATGGCACGTCAAAAACTTAAACCGTCGGTGATGATGTAAAGATGGCATTTGTCTACAAAAATGATTTTCCATGGCAGGAGCAAATTTTATTGTGTATGTTGATACGAGCTTCGATTTGATATATTATAGTAATCGTTTTGATACCCTAGTCAAAAGTTATCTCTCTTGAAATTTGTAACTCATATTTGTTTCATGTTTTTTATTATTTTGGAACAAGAGAACTGCATCCCTTTTCTTTTTCTCTTCTGTTATATCTTGTTTAAGAATACAGGCTATTTGAACACATAACTAAAGAGTCCTAGGTCGGCACCCATATCTCCTTTATTTCTCTATTGAATAAAATTGGAAGTAAGTAAAGTGAAAATGGTACGTCAAAAACTTAAACCGTCGGTGATGATGTAAAGATGGCATTTGTCTACAAAAATGATTTTCCATGGCGGGAGCAAATTTTATTGTGTAAGTTGATACGAGGTTCGATTTGATATATTATAGTAGTCGTATCGATACCCGAGTCAAAAGTTATCTCTTTTGAAATTTGTAACTCATATTTGTTTCATGTTTTTTATTATTTTGGAAGGAGAGAACTACGTCCCCTTTCTTTTTCTCTTCTGTTATATCTTGTTTAAGAATACAGGCTATTTGAACACATAACTAAAGAATCCTAGGTCGGCACCCATATTCTCTTTTATTGCTCTATTGAATTCAAACGGAAGTAAGTAAAATGGTAAAGGTGTGTCAAAAACTTTAATTACCCGGTAAGTGATGTAAACGATGAAATTCGGGTACACAAATGATTTTACTTAGTGAGACAAAATCCTATTTTGTAAGTTGATACGAGCTTTGATTTTATATATTATAATAATCATTTCGATATCTGTGTCGAAAGTTTCTCCGTTTAACGTTGCAACTCATATTAAACAAATGTTTTGTTGTTTTAGAAAATGTGAACAACAGCCAATTTTTTTTTCTCTTCTCTTAATTTTTTGAAGAATAGAGACTGATTAAACACATAAATAAAGAACCCTAGGTCGGCACCAAAATCTAATATATAACTCTATTGAATAAAACAGGAAGTAAGTAAAGTGAAAATGGTACGTCAAAAACTTAAACTCTCGGTGATGATGTAAAGATGGCATTTGTGTACGAAAATGATTTTCCATGGCGGGAGAAAATTTTATTATGTATGTTGATACGAGCTTCGATTTGATATATTATAGTAGTCGTATCGATACACAAGTCAAAATTTATCTTTCTTGAAATTTGTAACTCGTATTTGTTTCATGTTTTTTATTATTTGGGAAGGAGAGAACTACGTCCCCTTTCTTTTTCTCTTCTGTTATATCTTGTTTAAGAATACAGGTTATTTGAACACATAACTAAAGTATCCTAGGTCGGCACCCATATCTCCTTTATTGCTCTATTGAATAAAAACGGAAGTAAGTAAAATAGTAAAGGTGTGTCAAAAATTTTAATTACCCGGTAAGTGATGTAAACGATGAAATTCGGGTACACAAATGATTTTACTTAGTGAGACAAAATCCTATTTTGTAAGTTGATACGAGCTTTGATTTTATATATTATAATAATCATTTCGATATCTGTGTCGAAAGTTTCTCCGTTTAACGTTGCAACTCATATTAAACAAATGTTTTTTTGTTTTAGAAAATGTGAACAACAGCCAATTTTTTTTTCTCTTCTCTTAATTTTTTGAAGAATAGAGACTGATTAAACACATAAATAAAGAACCCTAGGTCGGCACCAAAATCTAATTTATAACTATATTGAATATAACCGGAAGTAAGTAAAGTGAAAATGGTACGTCAAAAACATAAATCCTCGGTGATGATGTAAAGATGGAATTTGTGTACAAAAATGATTTTCCTTGGCAAGACCAAATTTTATTGTGTATGTTGATACGAGCTTCGATTTGATATATTATAGTAATCGTTTCGATACCCGAGTCAAAAGTTATCTCTCATGAAATTTGTAACTCATATCTGATTCATGTTTTTTATTATTTTGGAACATGAGAACTACATCCCCTTTCTTTTTCTCTTCTCTTATATCTTGTTTAAGAATACAGGCTATTTGAACACATAACTAAAGAATCCCAGGTCGGTACCAATATCTATTTTATTACTCTATTGAATAAAACCTAAAGTATGTAAAATAATAAAGGTGTGTCAAAAACTTTAATTACCCGGTAAGTGATGTAAACGATGAAATTTGGGTACACATATGATTTTACTTAGTGAGACAAAATCCTATTTTGTAAGTTGATACGAGATTTGATTTTATATATTATAATAATCGTTTCGATACCTGTGTCAAAAGTTTCTTCGTTGAACGTTGCAACTCATACTAACCAACTGTTTTATTGTTTTTGAAAATGTAGACAACATCCACATTTTTTTTCTCCTCTCTTATTTTTTTAAGAATAGAGACTGATTAAACACAAAAATAAAGAACCCTAGGTCGGTACCAAAATCTAATTTATAACTCTATTGAATATAACCGGAAGTAAGTAAAGTGAAAATGGTACGTCAAAAACATAAATCCTCGGCGATGATGTAAAGATGGAATTTGTGTAAAAAAATGATTTTCCTTGGCAAGACCAAATTTTATTGTGTATGTTGATACGAGCTTCGATTTGATATATTATAGTAATCGTTTCGATACCCGAGTCAAAAGTTATCTCTCTTGAAATTTGTAACTCATATCTGATTCATGTTTTTTATTATTTTGGAACATGAGAACTACATCCCCTTTCTTTCTCTCTTCTCTTATATCTTGTTTAAGAATACAGGCTATTTGAACACATAACTAAAGAATCCCAGGTCGGTACCAATATCTATTTTATTACTCTATTGAATAAAACCTAAAGTATGTAAAATAATAAAGGTGTGTCAAAAACTTTAATTACCCGGTAAGTGATGTAAACGATGAAATTTGGGTACACATATGATTTTACTTAGTTAGAAAAAATCCTATTTTGTAAGTTGATACGAGCTTTGATTTTATATATTATAATAATCGTTTCGATACCTGTGTCGAAAGTTTCTTCGTTGAACGTTGCAACTCATACTAACCTACTGTTTTATTGTTTTTGAAAATGTAGACAACATCCACATTTTTTTTCTCCTCTCTTAATTTTTTAAAAAATAGAGACTGATTAAACACATTAATAAAGAACCCTAGGTCGGCACCAAAATCTAATTTATAACTCTATTGAATATAACCGGAAATAAGTAAAGTGAAAATGGTACGTCAAAAACATAAATCCTCGGTGATGATGTAAAAATGGAATTTGTGTACAAAAATGATTTTCCATGGCAGGACCAAATTTTATGGTGTATGTTGATACGAGCTTCGATTTGATATATTATAGTAATCGTTTCGATACCCGAATCAAAAGTTATCTCTCTTGAAATTTGTAAATCATATTTTTTTAATGTTTTTTATTATTTTGGAACATGAGAACTACATCCCCTTTCTTTTTC